>JARFIY010000132.1:4800000-5400000 GCA_036346155.1 Sinelater perroti | reverse complement strand
CAGCAAGATCATAAATAAGATATTAGTAGCGGTGTTTCTTGCTATATATTTACGTGGGATTGAATTTCGCCTTATTGGGGATTTACCAGCATAAATTTGGTTAGATAGTGAAAAATAACTTTGGGAATCACAAACATACCACACCTTGATGCCATAATAGGCAACATGTAAGAAAATATATTGCCTTAATTATATTCGTCTTAAAAAAAATAACTATTTAACTGTGGCACTTCTTAACAGTACGCGCAACAAATTTATATTCTGCTTTGAAAAGCACATAAGTACTACTTATACTATATAACGGACAAGAAACCGTTTTTTATACATCTTGCACAACGGAAGAACTTAAATTATAATTACACTGCCCAACAATGGAAATTCCTCGGGCTCCAAAATAGATGATTCTTATGTATTTCCATTTGCTGAATTAAAAAATTACCATAAAAATTATCGATTAGCTCTTCTTTTGGAGATACAGTGGCATTTTATATTCTCTATAGTCTGCATTTTCAGTTTGGGGAAAATTTGATTTTGGATATTGGTACATTTATCAACTGTCAAAATACAACAATGGTCTATCTGTAGGTAGGTTATAAACGTAAACACTGTTGCTGTGACGGTAAATTTCATATTATTTCTGTTGCAATTAGTGCAGAATTTCTTGTTTTGGCGTGTTTTTAAAAAGTAAAATTTGTTACATCAACATGTCACAGAAATGTGTAAATTCAGTGAACAATTTTTGTTATATTTGTGGTGGAATAACTTTTTTGTCACAGAAACGCAATGTGACGCCTTTTATGAAGACTGCCTACAGCATTATTTTGGTATGAAGGTAAGGCACCAGGATAAGTCATGAGCTCCACATATATATTGCAACTCATGTTCAGTTTTACTAACAGAATGGCTAAAAAAGAAAAACGGTCAATGACTTTTGCTGTGCCTATCGTTTGGGGAGCCTACAAACTATACAGATGACTGCTATTTTTGCTTGACTCCGCCTATAAAGGCAGGATTGTCAATGAAAAAAGGTGGAACAGTTCAACACCTGAATCTTCCATCTGCTATTCGACCTATTCCACATTCAGACAGTTTACCATTTCTACTCCACCCCAAAATTATGAGTTTGAAGTAGAAAATGAAGACAGCGAGGAGAAGAAGAAGAAGAACCCAACACCTTCAAAATCCCATGACCCTCATTTTAAAGAAAAATATGACCAACCGCACAGATTGAGCCCATCGGAGCTGAGTGATCTCATTCAAGACCTTGACTTGTCACAGAAGAAGGCGAAACTTCTAGGGTCAAGGTTACAGCAATCTTTTTCAACATGATGTCAGGGTCTCCAAGTGCAGACAACGTCAATCTCATGAAGCCACCAATTGATTCTTCGTAGATTCAACCACCTGGTAGTTGTTTTTCATCTATTTAGGATGTAACTATTAAAAAAAGAACGATTACGCTTTTAATGTTGTTAGCGTATGTAATTAATATTTACTGGTTTCTCTTAATCCTTTAAAATGAAAAACTTTCACGTATTGTATATCCCAGGAACTAGAGCTAATAATTTTTTTTTGTCATATTGGCTTTTGTCAACCCAAAATTATTGATTAACTCATGAAGTGAAGGAAACATTACCCAATTTTTTTTGTTGGGCCGTGTAATTAAAGTCACAAATATTTCAATTTACACAGGCCTGCAAAAAATACTTTTTAAAAATTGTTTCAACTTTAGTTACTTATTTTTGTGTGTTTTTCAGTGCTGAACTCAAAAACGTAAACCGTTTTTTTCTATCACGTAACATTTTCTCAGAAAAGTAACTTTATTTTAGGAATAGTAAGCCAAATAAAATTTTTTATTAAAATCATAAGTAATCAAACATTTTTATAAAAACAATACAAAATTAGTAAAACTGAATGATCTTGTTTAATAGTCCTTGTAGTATCGTTTCCGCTTCCCATTAAAATTTTGTTTTGCGCTTCTTCTGCTGTAGGATTGCTGGGCATCGTCTCTTTTCAACATCTAGCAGTAGTCCGCTATCATGTTAGCATTTCACCTTTCATGATATCGCATTTTCATTTCCTTTATATCTTGGTGAAGTCTTTCACCTTGTTCCTCGCTGACAGAACCAAGATTGTCTGGAAGGTAGTCTATGTGTGAATGGAGAACATGTAGTTTTAGACTCATGTTACAGCCTAAATCCTTGAAGCTTTCCAACATTTCAGTTACAGTGGCTTTGTAGTCAGGATATTTTTCGTTCCCAAGAAATCTTGGTACAATAAGTTTAAAAGATAAATATGCCGCTTTTCCTTTTGGGTCCACTTTTTCTCAAAGTTGTCATTTTTCATAAGTTTTCGGATGTCGGGTCCAACAAATGCTCCTTCTTTCAACTTTGTCTCAAATAAACCAGGAAGCTGCTCACAAAGATATCTAAAGTATTCTCTTTCCTTTGATAAGCCCTTAACAAATTGTTTTATCAGACCGAATTTGATGTAAACTGGAGGAAGCAAAACTTTTCTTTTGGTTTAAAAGACTCACCTTCTCTTTGTATCGACTTTTAAGGTTTTCCTGGATATCCACTCTTTCTTAATGTAATGCCGTTTTCTGTCACGTCTATCCCATTCACAAAAAAACGCGGATATTTTGTGTATCCACTCTGTTGCCCAAACAACAATGAAATAACTTCAATCGCCACAAATAGTCCATTTATGGCTTGAATAGCTAAGTTTGTTGAAAAACACTTTAAGGTTTCCTTTAAGTAAACCACATGACCAACAAAATTAACAAAAATCAGAAAACACATGTATACAGTACAAAGTCAAGAGACACGTTGTGTGAGAAAAGCAAACACAGGTTTGACAACTACTCAGTGTTGCCACCCAACTAAACTGTGCGTGATAGAATTTTTTATTATTTTTTCCGTAATCAGCGCACAAACAGCTATAAAAATAATTATTATTTTAAACAATTTTCCATCGCAGACCTGTATTATCAACGAACTTAAAAAGTTCGTTACTGAATTCTATGTCTGTCTGTCGGTCGGTCTGTCGGTCCGTCACAAAATTTGGGATTTTTTAAATTTTTAAAATGGATTCTTATAAGAAATTTTACGCTGAATTCGAAAATGAAGTCGAAAAAATTCTATGTCGAATAATTTTCGAGATATCGAGAAATCTAAAGGTGTTTTTAAGTTCGTTCTGGGATTGCTTACAGAGCAATCTCTTCGCCGGCCCCATGTTTTAATATTTAATTCTTCAACATTTTAAATTATTTTGTTGGATTTGAAAATATCATTCGTTGTTAATCTTTACAATTTTTTTATTGAGTATTACAAAATACACACTTAAAATAAATTTAACTCAAAAAATTTCCAGGCACCAGAATTTCAGTAATTAACTGGATACAGGTATAATAACCAATAAAAACCACTAAAAGGATAATGAAATATAATTACACTTTATTAAGTCCAAGTGCAAAAGATTGTTCTACAAACTCATTCAAAATTTTAGTCTAATTGACAGTATTTAGGGTGCCATCACATAAAATTAAACATTATTTGACCATAACAAATGACACCATTATTCTGCAACCTGTCTCATATTTTACAATCTTGATAAAAAATACATAATTCAATAGATTGAATGAACACCCTCATAGCCAGGTTTGATCATGGTTACCAAAAATCTTCTGGTAGAAAACACATCTCTGTGTTACCCAATTTTGTCTATTTTTAAAAGAAGGTTTTCCTCTTGGAAACGCATTTTGAGCCCCATACTATCCAAATAGCATTAAACTATGTTTATATATTTTGTTATACTTGCTCTATTTAGCTATACCACTGTGTCAACAGTTTTTAACGGTCTTTAATAGTTTTACCACTGATAATTTTGTTTCTGGAGCCTGGAAGGCCAAATCTTTGTAATATAGATGACTTATCGTTTGTTTTAAATATCGACGAGGATATGCTTTAACAATACACTCCTTACTCTTTGTGACGCACTATAATCACTTTGCGTTAGATATAATTCGACCGCAGCTGAAATAAACAATATAAATTTTTTCTTCAGATGTTTAAAAATAATAGCTGTAGGTTAGTTGCTCTTTTTCACAGAATTTACTTTACTATTTTGAATTTACAATTTGTACTTAGTTTTTAGTTTACTCACTTTTTAATGTCTATTTAATGTTTATTAAATGTTGTATTAACATATTGGAAATTAAAATATACGAAACATGAAATCTGCATTTCCCCCAGATTGTAAATTCTGTAAATTTTTAATGATTTGTAAAACTATAATGCAATTAATTTTTAGGAATAAATTGTTCTTTTATCAAGAGCTTTATTGAGATTCGAGCAAATAAGTGAATTCTTTCCAAAAATGCAAAACATATAGTAATATAGTGGATGTAAGCGACAAAATAAGCGTTCACTTAACTATAATTCTACGCTCCGACTGTACTGATAACAATTAAAACAATAGTATATGTGACTTTTATATACTAGGGAGTCGTAAACGCAATGTCCCTTAATTTCTCCCATTTGCCTTGTCCTCTTTTCTGAACCCAGGTCTCTCACTGTTGGATGTATATTGCACAGCTGTATATATGTCCCCAGGGATTCTTTTGATGGCAACCCTGTTCAATAGCCTCTTAATATTTACTGTACTCTACTTTTTTTTTTCAAAAATAAATTCCAACAGTTTTGTGTATTCTCTGTTGTAGAAATTATGAAGTAAATTTTATACAGCATACGGATTTAATTATCTGTAGTTTAATTATTTTCATGATATGTTAAATGAAACGTGTTAAAAATTTATAAAAAATGTTAATATTGCAACCCAAATAATACATTACAAAAAAAATTATTTAGAAATTTTCGGGAATGATCGATCACCGCCTTCAAATTCCAGATCGTTCTGATTCGTTTTAACACCGCGCGTTTGAATAGAAAGCGCAAAAGATGGGCATTCTTGGCAGTTGAATAGGAGAAATCGTACAGCGAATAATAGCGGTGCAAATAAATTAGCGTTGTTACAGCAACCGCTGACTGTTGTGTTAATAGTAATTATAACTTATAATTATTGTGCAGCAATGCAACTTTTGTGAATAAAGTTTGCTTTTGAATTAAATCATCCTTTAATTCACATTTTATTTATTATGAAGGCTAAACAAAGATGGTTGAAATTTAAGAAAATTAAGCGGAATTCACAAAACGTTCTAAGAGCGTCTTAAACAGCAGGATCAGGAAAATACCGAAGGTAGTGTGCAGCAATCACAATCATCGCCAATAGCTTTAATGACTTCCAGCCTAAATTGTAGGGCATCAAATGTACAGCTGTAAGAGGCTTCGAGCTCACAGAGCTTTAAAATACTTAAAAAAATAGACCCCATTATATCACTCAAAGACCCAGCATTGTAGTGCGTTAATTATGAACTTTATGAACGGGTGACCTACAATTCTTCTTCTTAATGTTCCGATCCGTTTCGGATGTTGGAAACCATGATAGCAATACGGACTTTATCAACAGCGCCACGAAACAGTCCAGTTGTTGTTGTATTGAACCATACTCGCAGGTTTTTCAGCCACGATATGCGTCTTCTGCCGATGCTTCTTTTTCCTTCGATCTTACCCTGGAGGACCAATTGTAGGAGCCCATATCTCTGATTGTTGCGCATGATGTGCCCTAGATACTCCAGCTTACGAACTTTTATTGTTGTGAGGAGTTCTGTTTCTTGTTTCCCCATTTTCCTCAGCACGGTGTGGTTGGTTACATGCTCTGTCCAAGATATACGGAGGATTCTGCGGTACAACCACATCTCGAAGGCCTCTATTTTTCGTCTTGATGCCTCTGTCAGTGTCCACGTCTCTGCTCCATACAGCAATACGATGAAGACATAACATCTCAGTAGTCTTAATTTAATGGGTAAAGATAATTCATGGCACTTGAATAGTTTGGCCATTTTACGAACGCTGCTCTCGCCTTTTCAATTCTACACTTTATTTCCAGTGAGTGGTCCCAGTTTTCTCGATTGTTGTCCCAAGGTAAGTATATTTTCGCACACGTTCGATCCTGTTGTTGTCAATCGTTAATCCGGTGTCAACAATGTGATTTTTGTAATTATCATATATTTGGTCTTTTGGTATTTAGGGTCAGTCCGAACCGCTTGCTAACTTCTGTAATTCTGTTCATAATTCGTTGGAGACTGGTGATGTCGTTTGTAAACACTATCGTGTCATCCGCATATCTAAAATTATTTAATATTTCTCCGTTGACTCTGATTCCATCATCTATGCTGCCCAGAGCTTGCTGAAAGATGTGTTCCGAATACACGTTGAACAGAAGAGGAGAAAGTACGCATCCTTGCCTGAGACCGCGTTTTATCTTGATGTCTTCTGATATCATATTGCCAGTTTGCACTGCTGCTTTTGATTCCAATAAAGGTTGCTTATTATTCTTATGTCTCGATTATCAAGGCCTATTTCTTGAAGTATGTCTATTAGTTTATTATGTTGGACTTTATCGAAGGCTTTTGATAATCGATGAAGCAAACATATATGTCATGATTTACATCTCTGGTTCTTTGAAATAGAACTTGTAGGCTAAAAATAGCTTCGCGAGTTCCCAAGGCATTGCGGAATCCGAACTGTTCTCTACTTATTTGTGCTTCACACGTTGTAAAAATTCTGCGGTGTATAATTTTTAGAAATAATTTTAGGGGGTGACTCATAAGGCTGATGGTGTGGTAATCTTCGCAATATTTAGCATTTGGTTTTTTGGGGATTGTCACAAATGTTGATCTTAACCACGGTTCAGGGATTTTTCCGGTGGTATAGATAATGTTAAAAATTTTTGCTAGCCATTCTACACTCGCTTCGTCCATCATTTTTAAAAATTCGGTATGTATATGATCAGGACCTGGAGCCTTTCCGATTTTTAACTGTTTTATGCATTTTTCCACTTCGTCGGTGGTGATGGGTAAGGGCTCTACTTCTGGATATTCTTGAGGTTCATCTGATCTAACAACGTCTTCGAAAAGGTCTTCAACATATTTCTGCAAGGCAGAAATTTTTGCGTCTGGTTCTATAATTATTTTTCCGTCCTTGTTGAGTAGCCTTGTTGTATTGTTTACTTTGTAGATTCCTGCAGCTTCTTTTACTTTTTTATACATGTTAAATGCATCCTGTTTTTGTTCTAATTGTTCAATTTCTTTGCATTGTGTTGTTAGCCATGTTTCTTTAGCCATCCTTATTTTGTATTTTATTAATTTCTGGATTTCTTTGTATCTGGTGTCGTTATTTTTTGCTTTTCTTCTTTCATCCATTAATTGTAGGATTTCGTCAGTCATCCACTTTTTTTTCTTTCGGTTTTGTACTGTCAGATACTTATCTCCGATTTTGTCAAAAGATGTTGTCATGTCTCGAAGTGCTTCTTCTACCGTTTGGTTTTTGTTTATACTCTGTTCACATGCTACACCTAGTTCTTGTGTCATATTCCCACGCGTTTGCGGGCTATCACTTATTTTCCTAAGGTCCCATTTCTTTTTTACAATTTTTCTCAAGCATTTCTTTAGTTTTAATCTGAATTTTCCTACTAATAAGCAATGGTCTGATGCAATGTCCGCTCCGGGGTATGTTTTTGGCGGCTAAACAGCTATTGCGATAACGTTTGTTTATTAGAAGATAGTCGATTTGGTTTTGTACTCTCTTCTCTTTGGGTTCGTCGGGGTTGGTGGGGGCGGTCCATGTGTAGAGTCTTCTTGGTGGTAGCTTATATAATGTATTAAGGATAACAAAGTCTTCTTCTTCTACTAACATTTTAAGTCGCTCTCCCCGCTCATTTCGTACTCCCAGTCCGTATTCACCGATATGCTCTCCGCTTCTACCATGGCCTATTTTAGCGTTTAAATCTCCCATAATAAGAGTTAGTTCTTGCTTTTTTAGTTGGTTCAATGTATTTTTAAGAGATTCGTAGAACTCTTCTGTTTTGTCTTCCTCCGCTTCGGCTGTTGGGACATAGACCTGTTTTATATTTATGTTTATGGGATTTCCACTTAGTTGGATAAGTATTAGTCTCTCTGATACAGGTATGAGGTTAGTAACATATTTTTGAAGTTTGCTTGATAGTATCAATCCGACACCATTTATAAATTGACCTTTTTCGTTTCCTGAATAGTATACTTGGTGTTCGTCTATTAAGTATTGGCCATTGTTTGGCCATCTCATCTCGCTTACCCCCATTATGTCCAGTTGAAGTCTTTTGATTTCAGCTACTGCGATATTAATTTTTCCTTGTTGGGCAATCGTACGGACATTCCAAGTTCCAATTTTGATTGGACTCTTTGACAATTTTAGTCTTTCTTGGTCTTGTGATTTGCAAGAGTTTCGCTGGATGACGACCTGAGAAGCCTTGCTGGTGTTTCTTCTCCTGCCGAATCTTGGGTTCTGATTACCATGATTAGTATTCATTGTATTATTGCAACTGTTTGCCATCTTGATTTTTTCTTGGAAATGCACTTTGTGCCTCTAATCAGGTGGTTTTCCGTTGCCTTCCTGATCCCAATGCCGTTGATCTTCTTATCGATTCCTCCGCCTTCGAGGGCGATTTCTCACCCTCAGGACAATGGGTGCCCATCCTGACCCGAGAGTGAGGTTTGTTTGCTTATACCGGCGCACATTCGGTCTCCAGAGCTACGTTTTCCACCAATCCTTAGGTGTTCCCATCCTTTACCACGGGGAGGTGTAGTTGGAGTTTCTCTATCATCGAGCTTAAGACCTTACGGCATTTCTTAAACTCTCCAGATCTTATAAAGGACTTATAAAGGACCTACAATAGTATTCAACAAAACGATAACTGACTTTAAAAAATTTGCAAAACAATATGGCACTCAAAAAAGGTTTTGTACCAAACAGTTGTTTTATAAAAGGTTAATAAATGGAAAACGCATCAGCGAAGTTGTGGTTGGTTTATAAGAAATCAACTAGGCGAGTATTTTGTTTTTTTCTGTGAAGGAATTCTACAGAGGAATGACGTTTCTAGCAACTAATGAATTCACTGATTGCAAAAATAACAAAAATAATTAATGATCATGAAAATAATTCTGAACACAAAATGGGCGGAATTTATTAGTACAAGTTTCACAATGAGTATATTAGCGAAATGTTCTCTTAAGAGTTGTTGAATATGTAAAGATTTAAGCTTTCCATAGTCTGCCAATTAATAATGATAACGAAATATTAAGATCTGGAAGAAACGCTAACTTTCTTAGCTGTGAGAACTAATTTCAAAATTTGATCCTGTTATGATAGAACAGGTACCACAATTTAGACATAAAGGAAGTGGTGCTTTCTTACACATATCAATTGTCAATGAATTTATTACTCAGTTACCTGGCCAAGTTAAAGTAAATATTGTCCAAGAGATTGTAAATACAAAGCGTTATTCTATAATTGTGGCCTCAACGCTAGATGTGTCACAGATAGACTAACTAGCTTTTATTGTACGCTATGTGCTACTTATCGGAACTACTTAGCATAAAAGAATCAAATCTTCTTTGCAACTAGTTGGATCTGCAGGTACGAAGAATAACAAGTACTCCGTTGATTTTTTTAGAACAACAAAGCTATGACTTTTCTAATTCTTTAAACAAAAGGGGTTTTTCAGCCTCAAGTTAAAATGATTTCTCGTTTTTAAAGACTTTGTCAACAACCTGATGTAGTATCCATGCTGATGCCAGTCAAACATTATGCAAATCGTACGAGAAGCATCTGACACACATCACACATGATAGAGATCAAACTAAAGACACCCAGTATAAAACAAATGTAGTTTTGAAAAAGCATCGGAGTCTTAAACTGGTATTAATGGTATGTTTCTGGAACAGTGTTTTTAGAAAAACTTCAAGCAGAGAACACGTATACAACAAAGTTAATTGCTCTGTAGTGCTATAGAAGTTTTTATAAACATTCTTCGAAATGAAGATGAGTTTTCAAGTCTAGAAAATAAAGAAAAATTGACGTCTACAAAACAGACAGAAGAGGAAGTCACGAGTTCCTTTTTCCTGAAAACAAAGGTGGAAATTACGAGTTTTCTGTACGATAGTGTTGCGTGATAAAAACATGCTGCAATTGATTTTTTGAAACTGAACTTGGCAAGAAAAGGAATAACAAATACGAAAATACATAAGTATTTTAGATTTCTATGGTAAATAGCTCAAATGGAAAAACGACAGAATATGGCATAGGAAAATTCAGCTATTCTGGTTTAGTTAAAAATTTTTCTGGGGAATATGTGTTTTTAGCAGCATTTCTAAAAATAAATAAAGGTATTGACAAAGAAGATGAAAATACTAAAAACACGATTTGAACCAGAAAGACTTCTGGCATTATTGAAATCACGAGACGTAGATTTTACGTGGTCCAATTCTGATATCGTTCTAAGAATTTTTCTAAGTACAGTAGTTAACTTACTGTACTGAAGAACAATACTTTCCAGCTCTTAAGAGAGTGAGAAAATTTTTGAGGTCACCGTTAAAACAAAAAATGTAACGAGTCTTGCACTTTTAGTTACTGAGAGTGGGTTTCTACAGAGTTTTTTATGACATAGTCCATATGTTTGCTAATTCGAAAACCAGGAAAAGAAATTCTTTTTAATAAAAGGTTTTAGATGAAATAAACATTTATTTGCTATTTTTTCTCATTGATGTATGTGAATGTAAGTAAACATTGGATTGAAGATTATGTTTGTAACAAAAATTGAAACAATCATAGAATTATTTTGCCGTAATAATCAACTTTATTGTAATTTTTTGATAACTTTGGTCAGACTCTGGCTAAGATATGTCAGCAATTAGATAGAATAGTAAAACAAAAAACTATTTTAGCGACCAAATACATCCCAATTAATTACCAATCAGGAAATACCTGAAAAAGTTCGATTCTTGGCGTCCAACGCGGCCACTGTGCGATTTAAATAACTGTAGGGGTTTGTCTGGGGCGTTTTTCTCAACAAACCATTAGTTAATTTCTTTCGTCGTGCTTTCGCCGTAATCTCGGGCGTTGTGCTGCAATCTGTAAATGGGTTTCTAATGAATTCGCGCCTCCGAGCGCCGGCTGTGCATTTCAGACCCGGCCCGCGCCGCTTCGCCGAGCCCAACTTCTGTCATCTCGCAAATTGCGCCCCGCGCGGGCCGCGGGAGCGATCCGGCCCATTTTCCTGATATACCGCCACGGCGGGCGCAGCGCCGATCGCAATTTCATGTTATTAATTTTTCAGCCGCAGGAGGCCGCCCAGCATCTGCTCGGACGACGGCAGTAAATCCAAGTACGTCGGAAATGGAAGCTTCAAGAGCGCCGGGAACGGGTGTGCCAAGCTAAAAAGGCACAACGCGTGCAGACAGAAGACTCGTGACATCGCCTCTCTCCATGGTGACACGAGAAACGGCAGTCAAGGAGTTGAAACGGTAAGCGTCTGCGTTTTTGTGGCTGGTTAGGTGATGCATTAGTTTTTCCTCTAAAAGCTGAGTCATATATAGATCATTTTTCTAATTTGAAGAATTTTCGAGTTAAAACAATTTTGCTCTATGTTTTATAGAAAAACAGATGCAAATATTGAAATAAATTACTCTGTTACTTTTGAAAAGTAACATGGGTTTCCTGAATTTTCTATATAATCGCTATCCAAACGTCTTGGTTTTTTAAATCTACACGATGAAGAATAATAACATTAAGGTACCCACTCAACTGCTCATACATATACGTGTACAACTTTGCTTCCTCTGTTTTCCAATAGATGTAGACGTCAAACGATAATGTTGACCATTTGTCCGAAACATTAATCGATTTGTGTCCGTATCGTAAAGTTATTCTCGATTGAAAATGTCAGTTCACGAACCAAATTGTCGTTTGCGGAAGGTTTTAATTTTCTGCTTCAATATGAAGAAATCTGCGGCTGAGGTTCATCGAATGCTCTCAAATTCTTATGGCGAGACCGCTATTAGTGAAAGAGCGTGTCGCGAGTGGTTTCAACGCTTCAAGAACGGTGATTTTGACATCGAAGACCAGCATGGTGGTGAAAGAGAAAAGGTTTTCAAAGATGCAGAATTGGAGGCACTACTTCATGAAGACTCGTGTCAAACGCAAGAACAATTGGCAAGATCATTAGGAGTGACTCAACAAGCCATTTCAAAACGTCTCAAAGCCATTGGAATGATTCAGAAACAAAGAAATTGGGTGTCACATAAATTGAAGCCGAGAGATGTCGATCGGTGTTTGTTTGCTTGTGAACAGCTGCTTGAAAGGCAAATACGAAAGGGATTTCTGCATCGCATTGTGACTGGGTACGAAAAATAGGTTCGTTACGATAACCCCAAGCGCAGAAAAGCATGGGGACCTCCGGGATATGCTTCCACGTCGACGACCAATCCGAATATTCACAGCTGCAAGGCCATGCTCTGTATTTGGTGGGACACATAGTGTATTATGAGCTGCTAAAATCGTCTGAAGCAATCACAGGCGATCTGTATCGAAAGCAATTAATGCATTTAAGCCGAGCAATGAAAGACAAATGGCTGCAATACAACGAGAGATACGATAAAGTGATTTTGCAGCATGACATTGCTCGACTCCATGTGGCAAAGTCAGCCAAAACATATTTGGAAACGTTGAAGTAGGAAGTTCTACCCCACCCTTTGTATTCTCCAGACACTTGTTTCGATTAATGGCACACGGCCTAGCTGACCAGCACTTACATTCTTATGAAGAAGTCAAAATTGGATCGATACGCGGATCGCCTCAAAAGATGAGCAATTTTTTCGACGGGAATTTGTACGCTGCCCGAAAGATGGGAGAAGGTAACCAGTTTTTTACAATAAAACCTCGAATGTCGGAAAAACGCCGGAAGCAAGGTTGTACACCTCTTAGTTATTCAAAGTTTCAGCTTCCAAAGGAACAGTACCGAGTTTGAGCTATACAGAGAGGGGATGATAATAATAATTTTTGTGGTTAAAATGTTTAAGATATTTAGTTATCTTAATTGGTTTTTTTTCTAATCTTCCTTACAATGTCTAACGGGCAGCTAAAAATTAAACTTATTATTTAAATTTTATATAAAACTACTTTTATATTGATTTTAATGAAGATTAATAATTTCATTAATAATGCAGAAAATTTTGTCTGACAAATAGCTAGCCACTTCGGCTTTGACTGTAAATTATGGTTCTTTTCACAAAAATTTCCATTACAATTTCGTACATTTTTTCATTTTTTTTTCATCCATAACATGTCGAATTTTGTTCTTGATATTGTCATCTGTGTATGGATTATTGGCGTAGACTTTGTATTTTAGGTCTTAATGTCTGCATTTTGTGAAATTATGTGATCAGGCAATTGCTGGTGCAGTAAATTGATTGTTGCCCGAGTTGTAAGGTAGGTAGTGCCATGCTGCTGGCGCTATATTTCATTTTTACATTGGTTATTAAAATTAATTTTTATCTTGATTGTGATTTCTCGTATTTATTTATTTGTGTATCTTTTTTATGCGAATGTGGCATTCATTGGGCAATACGTCTTTTAATTACTGTATTATATGTAAATTATATTAGATTTTTAACTTTAGACATTAAATATCAGAACGACATTCCTTAATGAAGTACAAAGAAGAAACTATGTTCTCAAGATGTCCCAAGTTAGTGCCCTAGGACCTACATTACATTTAATGTGCACGGCACATTTGTCTATATCTCGGTCATTAAAATCGGCATCTAGATACCTTCAAACCTATCTGAACGAAATTTATCGATGTCTTAGAATATAACTAATTCAATTGCATAAATCCAAATCTCTAGGAGGGGCGACGGTTGCCCGCTAGCGGCCATAAACGACCAACAACTACATCACACTCAGTTAGTCAAGTATCTGGGACTACACCTATTCAACAAGCGCAAATAACTTGGGCTAAATTTGTAAATTATACTGGTTACTCGAAAAAAAAGCAAAACTATATTTGAAAAAAAAAACGCTAAAGTAAAGTTGTAGCCCATTTGAACTTATGAAATCCTCTTTTGGGGACAACGTCTAAATCCAACGTTGAAATACTTGAACAATTTCATAAAAAAAGTGCCTCAAAACAATTGTTAACTCACTGTGGCATGTCTCCAATAAAGTACAATAAAGGAGTACTAAACAGTATGTGTATGTGTACAAAGAAATATATACTAAAGTAAAAATTATAAAGACTTAGTGATCACCTTTATTATCTTGTGAGTAACTTAATGGACAATCATGATGAAGCAAAAAGTTTAAAAAGATCATAATCCTCTAAGTTACTTATAACATCCCACGTAGGAACACGGCTTGAGAACTGAGAAGTTAAGGCTTCCATATGTTTACCTCTGTAAATGTAGGGCGGTGTGGCGAACACCGCGCCTTAGACGACCGCAATTATTATCCCTTATTCGAAGTGAACGCCTCAACCACGCGTCCACGCTAGCGCCTCGAACAATAATTACCTAATAAAATTTAATTGAAATATAGTCATAATAACTTATTGTATTAATTTATTGTAAAGAGAGAATTCGCTGGAACCCTACTCTATACGACTAAATGTAATATTGTCCTACTAAATCCTACAAAATTCTTATTGCCCCGTTAAATAGGGCAGATTGTACATTAAATGGAGAAATTAGAAAAAAACTTTAGAATCATTAAATTATAATTTACGCTTGTAATAATATACAAACTTCTGTAGGTTAAAACTATTACTAAACGCGAATAAACCTTAATGGCGTAATAAGCTTTAGCTTATACTTTTTGCAGTAGCTTTGTGATATCGGCCGCCGCTGCACTGCGCCCTTAACAAAACGACTGCAGCAACCCGGAAGATAACAGGCTGAAGATCATTATCGGAAATACTCCATGCAAATGGGTGCTGCAGCACGCTTGATATAGCCTCGCAGCTCATTTAAATTTGCAGCGCAGCTCCGGCGGAGCGCGGAATATCCGCCTTACCATTACACATGCAGGCCAACGCGGCTCTTTTTTTTAATAGTGTGAGTGGCGGAACAATGCGGCGCCGTCCTCACAACTATTTCCGAAACATATGTAAATACGACGGACACTGGAATCCAAGCCAGGCGGTGATTTTGTGGATGTATGCATGGCACCCGTTTCGGCGCGCCTTTACGCCTGCCGCCGCTGTCTATGCTGATGCCATCGTTTTCGTTGTTGCTGCTTGAGATTACGAGACACATCTGTAATTACAACACCCACAACAGCTTATATACATTGGTTTTATTTTAAAAATCCAATTAGTGAAATTACTTAAATGGAATTTGAAATGAAAAATGCAATAACCAATTATTGTTTCTGCATACTTCAATTATTGCATCCCCATTAGGGAATTCAGCATTTATTCCGTTCGCATTTTGTCAAACGCCGAGACTTTTTCACTATTCATTTTACAACCAATTTCTAAGTGAAAGAGTACGGGTTAATGAAGTTTAAAAAAACCAATAAGTAAGTTGAAGCGAAAGCACCAAAAGCTTTCTTTCATGGCCATTCAACATAGAAACTACTCATTACATGATACATGTCAAGGTAATAATCAAATTCTCCTAAACAAAGATTAGTATGTTTAGGATCCTCAACGATAGCATTACCAATTTCTTAATATAATTAAGATGTTTGTGTTCTTTATATTTTCCGGATTATTTTTGAATAGAAAATTATCTTTATTATCCACTATTGTGATATATTTAAGCAATTTAAACCTCATAAATGAAAAATAGGTGCACTTGCATTTGAGACTTAATTAGATTTTGTGGAATATTGAATACAGGGTTGTATCCAGAAGTAGTAGGACCGTTTCTTTTTCCGCGCGCGCGGAGCGATTGAGGGGGGTCGGCAAGGCCGGATGTTATGGAGGGGAGCCTTGGGAACAGGTTTCGACTTGCGGCAGTCGCCTGCATGCTTTAGTTGAGTTTTGACCACTGTTTTAGTGACCTCCTGTTGTGACACCTCGTCGTCACTCGCGATGGAGCGAAATTTGGAGCAGCGGTAGGCCATCAAGTTTTGCTACAAACTTGGAAAATCCACCACCGAAACAAAGGACATGTTTACGCAGGCCTACAAGAAGGATACCATAAGCCGTTCCTCGATATTTGAGTGGCACAAGTTGTTTCGGGAGGAGAGGGAGCTCGTCGAGGACGACCAATGCGCCGGGCGTCCGTCAACCTCGCGAACGGACGACAATGTGCTGAAAGTTAAGCAACTTTTGAACTCTGACCGACGGTTGGGCATTAAATTAACTAGTGATGAGCTGAATCTTTCGTACGGGACAGTCCAACGCATCATCACAGAGGATTTGTCGATGAGAAATGTGTGCGCGAAAATGGTGCCGAAAGTGTTGAGTGACGAGCAAAAAGAACTGCGTGTTGAGATTTCCCAAGAAATACTAAACTGTTTGGAAGAAGACGAACATTTTCTCGATAACGCCATCACCGGAGATGAAACCGGGGTCTTCCAATACGACCCGGAAACAAAACGTCAGAGCGAAGAGTGGCATACCGCACAATCACCCCGTAAAAAGAAGGCCAGAATGTCGAAATCGAAAGTGAAATCGATGTTCATTGCATTTTTTGACCGTCGTGGCATTGTCCATGAGGAGTTTGTACCTCCTGGACAGACTTTAAATGCAGGATTTTACGTGGAAGTGCTCAAACTGCTGCGAAATCGGATCACACGCGTGCGACCAGACCTGGTGGGGAAGTGGAAGCTCCACCATGACAATGCGCCGTACCACGGCGCGTGGATTGTGAAGAATCTCCTGGCCAAATTCGACGTTTCCACGTTGCCTCACCCCCCCCCCTACAGCCCTGATGTGGCACCGCCGAACTTCTTCCTGCTCCCCCGGATCAAGAGGCAGCTCAAGGGGCATCGTTTCTACTCGGTGGAAGCAGTCCAAGCGGCAATGACCAGGGCGTTGAACAGCATCCCGGAGGACGACTTCCAGAAGTCCTTCGCGACCTGGAAGGCTCGCTACCAGAAGTGTGTGGATGCCCAAGGGGTCTATTTTGAAGAGTATTAAGTCGATGTACCAAAATATTCAATAATTTTTTTTTTAAAAATCTGTCCTACTACTTTTGAATACCACCCTGTATAATGGCGTGAGGATCTTTAGTTTTCCAAATACCTACAGTATTGTTATTTACTTACACCTAGTGGCAGTGCATTTTTATTGCTTTTCACGTCGACTTGCAAATCTGTGTGTCAGGGATTAGAGTAATTGCACCTCCTACAGTTTTGAAGTAGATTTTAAAACCGTATCCGTAATTTCTTTTGAATTGTATTTTTCTTCTCGGTTTAGCTTCGTCGTCGGAGGTTGTTTATCGTAATAATAATGGTAAGGCTCCCCGCGTGGGAGCATGGCCTGCGAACTGAGAGGTTAAGGCTCTCGTATGACTTTACTGCTCGGCCGTCGCGCACCACGTCTGATGCGAAGCGATCTGGCAAGCACCGTGCTTTCGACGATCCCCATTATTACCCCTTACTCGAGCTAGTGCAGGTACTCAGTTATTTTCAGCGACTGATATCTATCTGTATCTATCTATATTTTGAATGTTGCTGTTCTGAACAGTTTAATCGATGTCACACTAAACAACTTTCATAGGTTACGTAGCTAGCAGTTTTACTAATATTCAGATCATACCTTTCACTTACTATTTCTTCATTGTTGTTGGTTAGAATTACAGTATGTAAGATTATTTACAGAAAGACCTCTCTAAAAATTGCCTCGGAATATATGTTAAATATCTAAGGTAGTAATGCGCATTCCTGCTTGACAGCCTTCTTTATTTCGCTTTTCTCGATGAAATGTTTTCCATCTTTACCTTAGATGTTTCTTTCCTATAAAGATTTCATGTTATTCGTATGTAATAGTAGTTTTTCTGTATATTATCTGGTATATTCAACAGCTTGTCTTGTTTAACATTGTCGGGGGCTTTTTGTATAGTCTAGTATGTATCTCACGAAGAAATATTTTCAGGGCATGGCTCATATGATTGGTAGTTCAATATTTATTACACTCTGCAGTATGCAGCTTCCTTAAAATAGTAACAAATGTATACAATCCAGACGTGTAGTAGTGTTCTTGTTGTGTATATATTACTGAATAGTTCTACCAAAATAATTGTACCATTATCACCTAGTAATTACTACAATTTTTTGTAGACTTTATCAGCTCCGAGAACTTTGTTTTCTGTTGTTAATGCAATGTGTGTACAACTTTGTTTTTGTTTACCCTTGACTTCTTTGATATATTCAGTACATCTTCTCAATTTCCTTTTTAAACTCATAATGATGTTTTCAGATATTTGAATGTACCACTTTTTCTAACTTCTTATGTATCTTAAAAATATCATGTTTATGCTGTCTAACGTCTGGGCTATTGTAACTCTTCGAATCCTTTCTCTAATTTAATTGTGGATTTCTCTGCATTTATCTTTATTTGTGTTTTTAAATTTTTAACGTTTTTCCATTATGGTTAAAATTTTAGTTGTCATCTATTTTTGTTTCACTTTATGTTTGGGCTTACCTATTTCTTTCTCTTATGTTATTTTTATGATTTTTTTATCTCTATGTTTTGTTTATGTTGTAGTTACCTTGCGTTTGTATTTTATTATTAAGTTCTTGGAATCCATTATATATAATAGAAGTAATTCAAGTAGAGGTATTATTGTTGCTTGATTCTCTAATGTTTAATTTGTTATTATTCTTTAGCCGTAAATTTTACATTACGAATTTGCGGTTATGATCAGAAGTTACGTTGGCCTCAAGATACGTTTTCATCGATTTCACTGTTATTGAATTTCTTCTATATTACTGTATAGTCAATATCTAATGATATTTTTATTGTTATGCGGTGATCTCCCCGTGAATAATCGCCTGTTAGTTGTAATCAATTCTCTTCTAAAACAGTATTGCAGCATTCTCTTATCCTGTCGTTTCTTGTTCATAATCCAAAATTTCCAATGTTGTCTCTTTGTGCACCTATTTTAACACTGAGATCGCCCATAAAGATGTTAACATTTCTTAATTTTAAGCTTTTCTTTATTTTATTTAGCTGGCTATAGAAATTGTTGTCTTTTTGTCTTCTTTGTCTGTGCTTGGAGCATAAGCTTGTATTCAATTCAATTTACTGATGGAAGTCACTAATTAAATTAAGATGACTCATTGCAAAAGGGGTATAAAACAGATTTACTAAAGTGTTTGTCTAATATTAATTTTACACAATTTCGATGATTACTACCGAAGTAATATATTACACAGTTCTCGGTCTGTCATTTTCCACTTTTTGTTCTCTAATACAACAATTTTATGCAGTAACATTATGCAACTTTCCCGATTTTTCTCTTATGAATTCTGAAATTGCTCATATTGGCTAATGGAAGGATTCATCGCACAATCTCCTTACTAAAGGCGTGCCCAGAACTGATGTTATCTTGTTAGTTGCTCACCTCAGCAACCATTAAAGGAATTGCAGTCATGCTTGTGGAAATCCACAGAAAAACTCCTATGGAATCATTTCTTTTCCACTTTGCCTTAATACTGACAGCTATTGCTGTTCTCCATAATTTTTAATCCGTAGAGCCTAATAAATTATAAACCATATTTTACTATCGCTTACCAGCGACAACTCCCATAGTATTTAAACATCATTACTTTTTTATAGATTATTAAAAACAACATTATAGCTGAAAGCTTTGAACACGCCAAATATTAAACGTAAAATCTACAACCATCTCAAAACACATTAGAAGATTTTTAGTACCAGACGCATTTCAGATCTAAATTTTCTAATTTTTCTTAGCGGCGTTTTCCATAAACTGATTGATTTAATTTAAATATACGGAACATGGCGTATCATAATGAGACAAATAAAGAACGGAAACATACTGCTGAAAAGTTACAACAGTATCGCATCTAGTCATTTCTACCAATGAATTGTTAATTAATGTTAATTTCCTGAAATATTTCTTTTGAGTTTAAACTATAAATTGCGGTATGTGACATCTGTCTTTACTTTATTCTTAAATTTAAAATCATATTTTTTAATATTAAAATTTTAATATATTACTGAATTTTTATTTACCAAGGTGCAAATTTATAATATATCTCACATTAAACTAATAAACAAATAAACAAATGTGAAAAAGTAAAATTGACTCTAGACTAGTTCAGCCACTGTTAATACAAAAAATTTGTTAGTCTTGGACATGTGGCCATTGACGTTTAAACTTTCTTACTGGATTGATGATAAAGTTAATTTACTATCGGGTTTTTATGTCCTTCCAGAGTGCCATGAAAAATTCGTTTGATTTTTTCGATTACGTAATCTGCAAATAATTGTGAAGAGTGTCATTTCGGGTATACCATGGAGCGCTTGCCATATTACGTAAGGTTAAAACTATAGAAAAAATTTTCTATATGATGTATTGCACATTCCCAAACTTGGATACTGTAAGACTTTATAGAGCTAATTCATTTGATTAACTTTAATATTTAATTGGGTTCTTTCGGCTTAATATTTTTAGTTCAGGCTGATGTATGCTCAAGCTGAAATCCGAGATATTCGATTTTAGAGGTAACAGGTATTTGAGCATCATCAATTGTTAATTGTGGACACAGGGTACGTTCAGTACTGAAATTTATCTGTGCACATTTGCTATTAACTGTTACTCTCCACTTATTGAACCGATCTCGCAGTAAATCAAGATGGTTTTGTAAATATCCTGTAGCATCCTGTATCTTGAATTATAAATTGTCTTATCATTGGAGAACATAGCCCGAGAACGCTACCCTGCGATACACTAGAAATGTGAGATATGCAATCGTAGATACTTATTGCAGATTTTGGTATGTAAAACTAACGCTTTCCTGGGTAGGCAGTATTTCTCCCACTATTAAATCATACTCCGGAGATTTCCGGGTGATGGTGAACTGTACCAGTTGTTGAAATTTAGCAGGTGAGGATTGTTTCGGAGGAGGAGACATTTAACAAAGAACATTAAGGAAACTTTCTATTTCGTTTCGCGTCATCATTCGCTTGGAGCGATAGTATCGTGAAAACGTTTGAAAAGTATGAGGCGAATATGTCGGTGTTTCCTTTATTTGATCTAGGCCAGCTTACGTCTTGAATATAACGATACATGTTGCTAGTTTTAGATAAATGGGTTGTTTGATGAGAAGTCACTTGTCATGACATTTTATATCAAAATGATAACATATTGCTTTTTGTTCTGATAGTTACACTAAGTGGTTGTTTGTAGAGGTTGGAAATAATTCTAATCGGTATGTTTAGTACACAGTCGTACGAAAACCAGTTTGGTGATGCTGGTTATGCTGACAGTTACAAGAATGAAGAAGTGATCGGTGGATAATCGTAATTGCTTTTTGCTTTAAGAAATGCATTTGCTATGCCGTTGAAGATTGCATAGTCGAGTAAATCTAGCAGTTTGTTAGGGTTATTAAGCCAGTATGTAGGCTTTCCGATAAAGATGCTATTAAGCTTGAAAATTTGCTAGTAGTAGTATTCTTCCTTTAGGATTATTTAATTTTGATGTATTACTGGCATTTTAGTCCTCCCCCCTCACCAAGAATAAATTCATTGTCAAGCAATTGAAAGAAATCCTAATATTTTTCGACGGCGATTAAGTGCCGCGGTGGGCAATATAGTAGAGCAACTACTAAGCTGAAGACAGTGGTTTGTACATATATGCTTAAAACTTGGATTTTTGCAATTTCGTATGATGACAACGGATAATGTGCAGTTGATAATTACCGCTGATTTTCCGTGGGCTGTCCCATCCGAGAGATTAACAAAATAAGTGTTCTGGAAGTTCTATTAGTTTTTAAGATAAGCATTACATCAATTTTTGTAAATGTAAAAATGCTATCTTTTTCTATATGTGATTCACTTAACAGTAGGTATTCTGCAGTGCAGTCACTAAGCTAATTTGCATATCACGATAGATACATATTTAAAACCCTGCTGATAGGTTATCAGCCAAAACAGCAGGGGAAATTTGATAGTTCTTCACTAATATTTATTTGTTATTTTGTTTTCAACTTAGGATTGATGTTTATTGTGGTCACTTATGCATAAGAAACTGTGTTAGAGCGAACAACAGAGTTATATTACTCGTGGTGGCAGTTTTATTTCTAGGAAAGTCATTTACTTTTGAAAGTTCTTGTTGTCAGTGTGCTTTTGTTGCTATATCTCTGTATGGTGTATTTTTACTCCTTTCTAGGTCTTGCTACACCGCGCATCTTTTATATTTAGTCCGATTAGTTGCCTCTACAAAGCACGCACTTAGCATTTTGGTGTTTTTGCATACGGTGATATTATGTTGCCCTCCACATTTTACACAAATAAAAGGTTCTTGTATTTTTCCTAAAGGGTTTGAATGATACTTTATAATTGTTTAAGTACTTGACGTTCTATATTATTTTGTTTGCATTAAGTTTAAGATTGATTACATATAGTTGTAGAGGATCCTTCCTGCCATATTAACTAACCAAGTTTTGTTATAATGTCTTTTACGGAAATAGAGTAATGAATGTTAAGAATAAATATTCTTTATACTCCGTTTTCTTTGAGTTTATAAGTGTGGTATCATATCTTTGTCTTTGATATGTGTAGTAGGCTTTCTATAGAAATCTATAGATATGGTATTAATTTTAAGTGTGTTTTATAGTAAATTGTTTCGTTTCTGTTGCAGTGGTGAAGTTTTTAATAATTTGGTTATAATTTTTTACTCCGTATATGTCGATTGGTGGAGTTCGGGAGTTCAGTATTAGTTTTGTCTTGTGAGAATATTTGTTAATTGATTGTTATATAAGTTTTTTGAATTTTCGGTAGAATTGGTCTTTCTTTTATTTATAAATTTATTGATATCACTGAAGGCATTTTATTATCTATGTCTATCCGGTTCATGTCAGAATTTTTAATTATATGTATGTATCGCTGATTAAAAAGAATTAGACTGTCATGGGCGGCATTTGGAAAACAACGAAAGATCCTAACTAACAAAAAAATTCCTCTAAGGCTAAGAAGAAATGTATACAGTCAATGCGTATTACCAGTTCTTACATACGCAGCACAAACCTGGACATTGACAAAGGGCATAATATAGGAATCTATAGATATGGTATTAATTTTAAGTGTGTTTTATAGTAAACTGTTTTGTTTCTGTTGCAGTGGTGAAGTTTTTAATAATTTGGTTATAATTTTTTACTCCGTATATGTCGATTGGTGGAGTTCGGGAGTTCAGTATTAGTTTTGTCTTGTGAGAATATTTGTTAATTGATTGTTATATAAGTTTTTTGAATTTTCGGTAGAATTGGTCTTTCTTTTATTTATAAATTTATTGATATCACTGAAGGGATTTTATTATCTATGTCTATCCGGTTCATGTCAGAATTTTAATTATATGTATGTATCGCTGATTAAAAGAATTAGACTGTCATGGGCGGCATTTGGAAACAACGAAAGATCCTAACTAACAAAAAATTCCTCTAAGGCTAAGAAGAAATGTATACAGTCAATGCTATTACCAGTTCTTACATACAGCACAAACCTGGACATTGACAAAGGGCATAATATAGAATCTATAGATATGGTATTAATTTTAAGTGTGTTTTATAGTAAACTGTTTTGTTTCTGTTGCAGTGGTGAAGTTTTTAATAATTTGGTTATAATTTTTTACTCCGTATATGTCGATTGGTGGAATTCGGGAGTTCAGTATTAGTTTTGTCTTGTGAGAATATTTGTTAATTGATTGTTATATAAGTTTTTTGAATTTTCGGGAGAATTGGACTTTCTTTTATTTATAAATTTATTGATATCACTGAAGGGATTTTATTATCTATGTCTATCCAGTTCATGTCAGAATTTTTAATTATATGAATGTATCGCTGATTGAAAAGAATTAGACTGTCATGGGCGGCATTTGGAAAACAACGAAAGATCCTAACTAACAAAAAAATTCCTCTAAGGCTAAGAAGAAATGTATACAGTCAATGCGTATTACCAGTTCTTACATACGCAGCACAAACCTGGACATTGACAAAGGGCATAATGGATAAATTATCCAAAACGCAGAGGGCAATGGAGCGCCAGATGTTACGTATAAAGGATAAGATACGGAATGAATACATTAGAGAAAAAACAAAAGTAATTGATGTAAAAGAACATATAGCAAGCCTAAAATGGAGATGGGCCGGACATACTATGCGGCAATCTGACGACCGATGGAATAAGAAGATACAAGAATGGAGACCCTGGCTGGGAAAAAGATCAAGAGGTAGACCTCAGATCAGGTGGAAAGACGACCTAAAGCATACATCCGGGCTCACGTGGGCAAGAGAGACACAAAACCGAGAAGAATGGAAAATGAGAGGGAGGCCTATATCCGACACTGGATGTAAAGAGGGCTAAGAAGAAGAAGAAGAAGAATCGCTGATTAAAATATTTTGAGAAGCCTAATTTAAATTATATCATCTTATCTAGAAGGACTGGATTATTTTCGGAAGCTTTTCGTACGCCAGTGATAGTAGAGTTGGATTGTGAGCTATATGTGTGGTTAGGTAAAATATGTTGGGCTTGCTATTGTGCGCATTTGGAATCCTTATGCGGCAGGAGGATTAAGAGCATTTACATAAATATGTTGATTCTTAATTTAAAAATTTTCAGTTGTCACGAAGTTGTAGCCGTTTTCTATCGGCAATATGATTTATGACAATTTACATTCAATATTAATAAATCGTCCGTACAGTTTTTAATCGATGCAGCGAATACACATCGATTTGCAATTACACGATTTTAAATTTAACCTCTGATGCCTTTATCACAAAAACTGTATTTGGCACTTTGTGATATTTAGTAGCTTATAATTAAGCTTGGTTGGTTTATTGAAATTATTTATTTAATTTAACATATTTTATTAATCGATTCTTGTAAAACAAAGATAGTTATAAAACGCCTCGTGTCTTATAAGAGCTCTTGAGGTTTTCTGTAATTAGTGATTATTGGATAAAGCGTTCTTAAAAATTCCACTAATTTTTTAAAATTTGAGAATTTTCAAGTGATTGATTTTAGATAGGGTTCTTCTTTTGCCAAAAATCGAATCTTCATCGATCAGCTGTCGTGTACACTTGCGTTATTCTAATGACTGTTGAGATAATAGCTGCTTATATCGGGGAATCAGCCTAGCTGGCAACTTTTTATAGTATCGTTGGTTTAAATTCTGGAAAATTCTTATTTAAATGAAGGCAGTTTAACTAGAGATATGACAACTAAAATATTGTAATAGTTCATGGATACTTTATGTAAACGTAAATGTCTTATCTTCAAAGCATTCATTTTTAACAATTTTTAAAACTTCAGATCTTGTATTGAATTATAAGTAATATTTTTACAAGCCAATATCCAATTCTATTTTTTTAGTAGATTTTTACATATATAGTAGTATTTGTTTTTAAATTATTTTGAAAAATATTATAAATTTAAGCAATTTAAAGGATAAAAAATTATTTCTAAATTATTGAAGTTTCAGAAATATCGTTTCTCTGAGAACTAATTTGTGGTATAGCTAACCTGACATAATTAGATAAAACAATGTTTCTGAGTATTAAAATGTAAATAAAAAATTCCATAATACTATTGATGTAGTAACATCAATTTTCATTTCAACTAAAAAAAACGAGATACTCTTAACTCGTTAACATTTTAAAAATCTACGGATTGAGTACCTGGAGGTCAAACTCTGGGGTAATAATAGGTGGTCGGTACATAGCGCTAGCCACGTTACTACCTTTGTGTACCGTAGGCTCTAGATTTCTAGCAGATCTATCTTGTTACGACCCCAAAGGGCCTTCAAGGCCTGTTACGGGGAACTATTATTATTATTATTATTGAGTTTAACATAGAATGTTTTATAAAAATCAATCACTTTTAGACATTTTTTCTAGAGGAACAAAAATTTAACCAAAGTAAAAACGTATTAATTACACTACTGCTTAGACTACGCTCATAACTAACAGCTACCCATACCATTATACCCATAGTTGGCGTTGTAAGTCTCATACAAATGCAGGTTTTTTGCTCTCTTTTTTCTTGTCTATGGTGCATTAATATCCAACTATTATTTTAATTTAAACAAAATTTGGATTAACCAGAAAAGACGGTTCTACGCCACTTGGGTGTTCACAGACGCCTTTCCGTTGCCTATTATAACCTTCGTTGCCTGCTCAGAGAAGTCTGTAGCAGTTGTAAGAAAGAATATAATGCTGTCAATTTAATCAGCGTTGAAAGAGAAGGTAGACAATCGGTTTCATGTAATTCTCTACCATCATTACGTTAGGGCACTTGAAATCGCGCTATTGCCTGTAATCGAAAGCCTCTGAAGATGACCATTCTTCCAATTGATTATCTTGCGTACTGCTTCAGACCCTTGTTTTTGGAAACAAGTACCTTCTTTGATCTACTAGTTCCATATTTGCACCCCTATACTACTTTTCACGAAGAAATACCCCGTTTATGTAAGCCACCAACATATAATATGCCCTTTGTTAACAACGCTCTTAATCCGTGCAAAATATACGAGCCGAATCTGAACAGCTGAAAACATTTTTATGCTTATTTGACACGCGATAGTTACTCCCTTCACCAAAATTTTCTCGTATCCAAGGAAGGATATAATCAAATCTGAGACATAAACATGTGGTTCTTAAACTGTAATTGTTTACTGATTATACATAGTATGCTTAATTTAAAGTTGTAATGCAATTTCAATAAACAGTAATGTATTAAAATTTTACCTTTAAAATAAACAGGAAAGGTCAAGAATCTAAACTTCTTGGTCGCTATTAAAGACTTAATGGATTCTAATTGAAACTTGATAGCTTTGAAGCGTTAAAGTAGCTTTAAAATGATACTGCTGTAAAAATCTTTAATACTAGATTTTGCACCACACAAAACAAATTATTCCGTCAGCCTTTTCAAGACAAAACACTGGTTGTTAGGTACCACAATCACTAATGGTTTTGAAATTATTTACACGAATTAATGAAAAACATACAACATTTCTAAAAGGCTAAACATCAACACTGAAAAGCCACAAAAATATTTATTTGAAAATTGTTTAAAACAGGAAAAATAAAATTTTATAGTAAAATGCTTCTGCATTACCTTTTATAACCGATTTGAATTTTAGAAGAGAGGACGAGAACGTAAAAACGTTTTTATTTTTGTTCGTACTAAAATTAGATATTTAAATAACGACACGAGCTTCCTCTTTTTGTAACTAAAATAAGGGCATAAGTACAATTGAAGGTATATATCTAATAAAATTAAAAAATAAATTATGGTAGTGCCGAATAAGGTTTTGTAGGAGTAAGACCGTGACAAATTCTACTTTGTTGAATGAGTAACGCTTTCAGGTACATTCCAGCAAATAAATGTACACTAATAAATAAAAGCGAAATTGCACTCGATCAATATGATAGGCCCGTAAATTATACAACTGCTTTCAAGCCGAGGCATAAATTTTTTACGGTTAGATTTGGAAACCGCCGAGATAGTATTTTGAATTTGAAAAGGGAACATTAGAAAAACATATTTTGCACATATAGAGTTAGTTGCTTCCTTATAATATCAATAATAGGCAATATTTATTAAAAAAATTATAAATAAAATACAAAAACAAATAAATAATGTTATTTGTTGTCGAACGTTCTGCTTTGTTTTTTGCTCTGTGTATTTAATTAAAACATTATTGTGCATTATTTGCATTTAATAATAATATTGATATGTACAAACCCAAGCAACATTTTAAAATTATTTTAATAACTTTATTCATCAGAGCAGCACTTAAAGCTCAAATTACATAATCGTTAAAAGCTCACTCTTTAATAAATTAATAATATAAAATTTTTAATTCTTGATTAATTCTTATAACATTGTAGTTTATATTGTCATGTTGATTTTGGGGCTTAATATTATTTAAAAAATAAATTACAATTATAAATATACGGGAGTACTTTACTTTTGGCATAGTCCACATAATGTTCTTACACCACTTGTCTGAACATTTCCTTCAGCTCATGATGTGAAGCGAGTTTTTTCAAGATCTTCAAAATGTTCTTTCATTGATCTGTATTATCTCATTGTTTGATTTAAATTTAGCGAACAAATAGTAACGCGAGGAAGCTAGATGAGACAAAAGGTATAAGCGGAAAATTGTAAATCTGAATGCAACCAGTTTTTACTTAGCGATACGATCAGTTGTATCATCTATTTTCGATGTAGTACTATAGTCGTAAATGGAAATTTCGTCTGTGGTTACAAAACTTTGCAAAAATCTATTGATTTTTTAAACGCTTGCAGATAGTTTGGTGATCCTTGCATATGAATGGGACACCTACCTTGCGCATATTTTTTCACATACAAAATAAAGTAAACTAGCTCGTTTGATACGTCCGTAGGCGTTGTTAACTCTGCTACCATATATTTTGCCAATAATTTCCATCGTAACAAGTATTTTTAGACTTTTAGAGTATAGTTTGTCTTCGATATTTAGTCTGTTGCGCTTGAATTTGTTTGCCAAAGACAAACGACTTCAAAACAAAAATATAAGTTACATAGGTAAAATCCTTTAGTATTTATTCGCCATTCTTTTTTTCCCAAAAAAAAGGAGAATTAAATTACATCACAAATTTTAAATTTATTTATTCTATACTCCACCTCAATAAATCAGAAAATTGCAAGAACTCCAACCAGGACTAACTTACGCGTCAGTAATTCATGGGTAACAACAAGTCTCTTCACCCACCACCACGTTGCTAAACTCAAACTAATCGCATCAGCAATCAGCAAGAACTAAAAAGTATGATGAAAGGCCTAATTGAACAAATAAGTACCATGTTAAATCTCCTTACAACCGTGATCGTTAAACTTACGTAATGGACAACAAATTACAACTCGCCTTGGGGAATACCAATGGTCTGACGCAACATCTAGAAAAATTAAAAGTATTTATTTTAAACCTGACATCGACATCATGTTAATATCTGAAAGGCATTCTACAGTGAGAAGTTATACAAAAATACCCGACTATTCAGTCTATTTTACAGATCACCCAGATAACATTGCTATAGGTGGATCGCCTATCATAATTAATAACTCTATTAAACATCACTCCCTGAACAGCTACTGCACAGATTTCCTACAAGCCACAAATGTGGAAATAGAAGATGCAGCCGGATATTAACCATCTCGACCCTCTACGTTCCTCCCAGATACTTAATAAGCAGGAAAATTATGAAGATTTTTACAGCACCTTATTGTTGGAGGCGATTATAATGCCAAGCACATGTTAAGGTTCCAGGCTTATAATACGACCAAAAGTCGTGAATTTATAAAACACTTGCAAGGAAGAACCTACCACATCTATCCACAGGCGAACCCACTTATTGGTCGTTTGACCTGAACAAAGTATCTGATTTGGTAAATTTTTGGGTCACCAAAGGAATTCTGCAAAACTTTGCTCTTGTCACCTCTTGCTTTTACCTACTCTTCTGCTATTGTCACTTTATCCGCTGAAGCGTTAAGTGTGCTAAAACAACTAAAATTAAGTAATAAGCGAACAAACTGGGCTGCATTTAGAGTATTAGTGAATGTAAAACTAACTCTAAACGTCGCCCTTAAAACTGAACAAGATATTGAATCAGCTGTCAAGCTCTGAAATGATACATTACAATGGGAGAGTTAAAATGCAACTACGGAGCAAGCAGTAAACTTACACGTGCCTCACATCATTCATTAAAAAAAATTTCAGAAAAAAAGACGCCATAGGCAGGAAAGTAAACGCGCACTCAATGCAGCTGCGCATGAACTCAAAACAGTTCTGAATAATAACAAAAATGAATATATACAATCGTTCCTACAAGAGCTTACGCCCACTGAAAGCGCCGATTATTCTCTGTGGAAAACGACCCGAAAATTAAAACCAGCCACAAAAGCTTCCCCACCCATCAAAACAGCTCAGGGAAACTAGGCAAGAAGCAAATCGGAAAAGGCGCGAGCATTTGCAGAACCACACACATCCTTCGAAAAATCAACCAGAAGGAGAAATTGAGTTAATTCAAGTTCTAGAATCACTGATGTGCAAGAGCTACACCCAGAAAAAGCACCGGAATACGATCTGCTATCAGGGAAAATACTTAAGAAACTACCTATCACGGGAGTAAGGTATCTCACATAACTCTACAACAATATTTTGCAAGTTGCTCAGTGGAAAGTTGCACAGATTATTCTCATCCTAAAACCTGGGAAACCACCCGATTACTTAAAATCCTATCGTCCCATTAGCATCTTGCCCATAGCTTTTGAAGTTTTTGAAAAGTTACTGCTAAACCGACTATTACCTATTATTGAAAACACCGAATCAATTCTTGATCATCAATTTGGATTTAGGCAGATGCACTCCACTGTTGAACAAATCTATCGTGTCATAAAAAAATTACTGAAAGCCATGAAAAAAAGCAATACTGCTCTGCAGTATTTTTGGACATATCTCAGGCCTTCAACAAAGTATGGCACACTGTCCTTTTATTTGGTACGTATCCTCCTCCCAAAAACTATTTTATTGTCCTTAAGTCATATCTCCATAACAGACAATTTCTAGTTAAGATTCATACTGAGCACGCAGCACTCTACCCCTTAAATGCTGGAGTACCACAAGGTCGTATGCTGGGGTATTACTACTCTATTTCCTATATACTATAGACCTACTTACGTTAGCAAAAGTCACTACAGGAACCTTTGCAGACACACAGCAATTCTAACTTCTGATAGTGGCCCAGTAATTGCTTCCTAAATAAAAACAAATGCAACCAAATCTATCCATGTGACGTTTACCATACGAAGGGAAATCTGCCCCCCTATCTAACTGAATAATCAAGAATTGCCTCAATAAGAAAAAGCCAAATACCTGGGGCTATATATCGATGGGAGGCTCGCTTGGAGAAAACACATTTTTACTAAGCGTTAACAGCTCGGGCTGACTTTCTCTAGGATGTATTGACTCATTAGGCGTACCTTTAAACTTACCACCGAAAGGCTCTTGCTTTACAAAGTTATACTAAAGTCAATTTGATCATATGGGATCTAGTTCTGGGCACAGCATCTACATCAAATATAGAGATACTTGAATGTTTCCAAGCAAAAGTGTTGAGAATGGTAGTAAACGTACCTTAGTTTGTGTCCAGTACATCCATCAGAAGAGACCTCCAAATCCCTTCGGTTAAAAAAGAATTACGATATTCTTTTGAATTGACTTTAAGGTTTAATTTTTATTGAGCAATAAAGTACATAATTTCCAATTAAATGTGCAAGATTATGACTGGCAAATGGCCGTCTCGCCTGCAAGTTTTGGTTTTTTTTATAAAATTTTCGATTGCAATTTCGCACATGTTCTAAGAAATTTCATCTATAACACATCGGATCTCGTTCTTGAAGTCGTCAACTGTTTGTAAATTGTTAGACTAGATCTTGGATTTTAGGCAACCTCACGAAAAGAACTCACAAGGTGCTAAATCACAGTATCTTGATTGATGTCGGCATTTTGTGAAATTACGCGACTAGGAAAATGTCGGTGGAATAAATATACTATTTATCGAGCTGTATAGGAGGTGGGTCGTCCTGCTAAAACATTTGTGTAGATCCATGTTGCCCAGTTGGTGCTAAAAAGCTGGGTTATCGTGCAACGATAATGATCGCTATTCATAGTTACATTTCTAAAAGCATCTTCGAAGAAGTGGGCCCGTTACACCACCTGCTCAAAATTAATAACAGTGATTTGTCGGGGGCGCATTAGCTTTTCATGTATTAGGTGAAGATTTTCCGAATTTTAAATGCTCAAAAACATATTGAGTTGAAGGTGCACCTTATCGTTAAAAGATGCTCTGAAAATCAATCGGCGGTAAGAATGGTAAGCTTAAGATCTTGCGTTAATTGAATTTTAATGTAAGTCTTTAACGAGTATTTGCTGAAGGGAGTCCAATTGTTGATGTCCAACATTTTGACTATGGCAATATTCTCACGAGACTTTACCCTACTCTGATGCTCACAAGTTCTTGCACCTATTACTGCGTCCATTTCATTTGATTTTTAAATCATTCTTGGGGCAGTTGATTAATTTGATGCATCTTTAGACAAAAAATTTCTTGGAGTTGTCATACCGCCTCTGCAAAGTTTTTACCAAATTTGTGATGCGTTTTAACAATGAAATTCGCTGTTCTTTCTTATAGCGTTCTATATTTATGAATCGGAAGACTCGTAGATGACATATGTCAAAGTATAGGAGTTGTAGATTCAAAAAGATCATGAAATTTAAATCCGCCAATCAATTTGGACCACTCTTTACAACTATTAGGCTTATTCAAAAACTTTTTTAGCAAATTTTAATTACAGGTTTTATGTGTACAGATTTTGTTAACTCAAGAACTAAAACCTACTTATTATAAGAAGCGTTCCGTATTTGTTAAGTAAACCCTGGGAACTGATTACCAAAGGCCTGGTCTCAACAAGGCACATATATTAATGTATGCATTTATTTTTAAAATTCGCGTTACGCATATAAGGCAAATCCAACCTTTGGACTTCTAGATAAAGTTTTTATCATCTTTATAATTTGATATAGTTTGCAAAGATGGAGCAAAATCTGAAGAGAAGTGGAAGAAGCATTGTCTCCAGCTAAATTCCTCTATTTTTCTGAGATGATGCCAGCTGTCTGTGAATGCTATTTTCTTGATAGAATATAACGTTCTAGCGACTGACTAAAACTGGATGTTTCTTGTGCAAGGCTTCCTTCAAATAGTTCACTTGCGAATAATAAACTTCAAATATAATCTCATTTCTTCGCAGCACCTTCACCAGCCTACTAAACATTAAACAACATTTTCACTCAATCAAGTTCGAGTTTAGGCTAAGGTACTGTTTTATATCAAGATCTAAGACACAAGTGCCGACGCTCAGCATTTTTATAGTTCAGTCAATAATAATTTGTTCCAAGAATGAAGGTTAGAAAATGCGGGATTACAATGACATGCACAAATTAACATAATGTCGAAGTAGCGCCAACGATAGATCCTACGGTGCCGATTTTGTCAATTGTTTAGAATGTCTAATAAGTTTACGAAATGTAGTGAAAGGATTATTTCCTCTTCGAAAGTCAGAAGTTTAAAGCATTTGTTATCTGCCACATACTCTTTTACTTATGTATAATATCACCTCTGTACACACTTTGAACATTTCTAGAGGTTTTATTTACGTCAAGTTCGTTTTTTATATTTGTAAAGAATCACAATAAGACAGTATAACATGCCACAGCTTGTAATTACACGACTGCGTAATGAAACACGTTCAATAGAATGTCTGTACGTATCGAACGAAATTTCCATTATAACTCTGTGTTCATAGTACTTATTCATTACTTTAAATTTATATAATACGTTATGAGTTTTATTAAAGGATTTTAAAGCCTTTATGCCAGATGATCTGAAATTTTCCTACAGTTGTAATCCAAATTCATGAGGACATGAAATATATGAGAACACAATCAAGATACATCATTTAAGTAAGACATTTCAATTTTCACTGTTAATATATGTTGTAATCACTACTACCAAAGACTCTTTGATATATTTGAAGATTTGCAACGTCTAAGCTTTATATGTAACATTTGCTTCGCTAAAAAATCTGCACGTTGATTAGAGTCAACAGATAAGTTTAGACTATATATTCGGACTGAATTGCTTGACTACCTCTTTTCTGAGTATGGCGTTGGTTACATACTATGTAGTAATGATTATTTTAAGTAAGACGTTCTATTGTAATTTCTAAAAAGGTTTTAGTATTGCTTAATTGCAACTTTCTTCCTGTTAACCAAAATAGTTGTTTGAATTTGATCTTTTGTTGCTTATTTTTTCTCTAGGTTAATCTTCTGACCAGATTTAGCTTTTGTGGCTTGAGGACTAGGCCATCTTGGTATATTGGTAAGCAGATGGATGTTTTTAGCTGAAAGTTACATGTTTAGATTTTAGTTCATTAATTCCGATTCTTTATGTTTTAAGCCATTTCTCAGTTTTCTTTATATTATCTTGTGCTATAGTAGATGTGTCATTGGAGCTAAAACACTTCCTTGTGATACGCCTGATTTAAAGCAATTTCATTTGCGAAATAATCTCAATTTATAAATTATTCTTTGTGTTGGATTTGTAAAGGTATCTTAATAAATTTTGTTTTTATTCTCTGTGGATTTTTGAAGGCTATTAAATGTTTTTGATATATTTATTTTCTAATTGATACTATTTTTATTACATTAATATCTATATACTCCCTACATTTATTATCTTCTTTTTGAAATTTAAATATATTTAATTGTATCTTTTGCAGACTTGGACTTTTTAAGTCGCTATATATAAAATACATGCTGTAATTGCGTGCAGTTTTAGCAGTATTTTTCAAGTGAATCTTATAATTAAAGATGAAAGAGATACGTTTTCATTTGGAACTACTGTAGTATAGTTTCGAATTAATTAATTTGTAAATGTAACTTCTTGCTTAATGTCACATTCGGTTACACATTACTGTTCATTTATGCAATTTTATAATTATGCATCACATTTTTAAAATAAATTAATAGCATCGTTTGTTACAATTGTTTATCCACTAATCATCAAACTACAACAAAACGTAGTAAACAGATTTAGAGAACTTAACGTTGTTCGTCCTAATTCTAAATCTTCAAGGAACCATTCCAGTCCTCGAGTCAAAAGCGTCCTTTCAGGCAGGCAACGGGGTTTAAATCCCATCATATTTTATGAAGTTGTTCGTGTAACAGGCCGTATCCTGTCGCTCCACTCCAACTCCATTTTTCCCGTTTCTCCCATTCGTGCATATTCGCAGTATTGCTATGCGTGCTCCAATTTGCCTCAGACGTTTGCTGTTTATTGCTGCGAGCGCCCTTGCTGGATGAATTATTGCATTTTATTAATTTTGATTTCAGCGCGGCGGCGTAATTCTTCGCCGACACCCATTACTTAAACTGAAAGCGGGCCCCTATAAAAGGTCGGGTCGTCAGCCCTTCCGTTTCCTACTTTAATGTTCCGAGGCGAAACATGAAGCATTCGGGATAGCACGCGCTCCAAATAACCATCGAACAAACATAAAATCAATTAAAGCGGCTTTTAGCTATCGGCAGCAACAGAAGCGGAACAAAGATTTTGACATTCGCTAAGTCTATTGTAATTGCCTCCTCTGGACTCGCTGCCTTTAATTTTCCCAGGGAGCATTGTTCGAATGCAACGAGAATAAGCAAACACGATGCAATTACAGTTAATTAAGAATAGCTTCAAAGGATGCGTTCGGAAAGAGCATTTTATATTTGTCTTTAGAAAACAATGTCGACGATAATTTAAGATTTGAATAGGGTACCCAATTATCAGGCGAAGTTATTTAACCTGTAGGATAAAGTTTAGCTACCACATAAATTTGTATCAATTTATAAACACATTAAATTAAAAGCAAAGTCATAAATGACAATTATTTTAATTGAAATATATTTTCTTCAAACATTAGCGTTTCCATATATTTAAGAATTAACTTAAACTATATATTTCAGTGCTCTCTAATCTTTTTAGCTAGTACGACACTTTATGTTTTATATACAATGTATATTCAGAACGTAATAAGACTGATTTTCTTTGTCCAATCAGAAAGGCCGGGAGGCGGAGTCCTTGTACTTGATAATTGGAGAGAGATGTCAGGTAAACGATCCGTTCCAACTCATTTGCCTTTACACTTTTACAGCGTGTGGATTACTTGCAAAATGGGAAGCTGTTTGAGCGTTGCGTCACGACTCAAAATACAGCGCACTATTGATTAGCAATACACAATAAAATTTTGCTATAATACAGACAGCGTACGGTAAGGACGCTTTATCGAAAGTACCAGTGTTTAAGTGGCACAAAACGCTTAAAGAAAGACATACAAAATCAATAACGCACAAGCCACCTATCAATGCCTCAAACTTCGTACAAAAGGGCAGAAGTTTTGGACTTAATTAATAGCAGATAAAGTAAGATTTCTAAAATCCATTGTGTAATACATTTCGATCAGGAAATTTAGTGGTAAACTGGTTCTCAAAATTTTGATCCACGAACACAAGAAAAATTTTATGTTAATTTCTTTTGGATCTTATGAAAACTGAGCCTGATTTTTTAGAGAAAGTGTTAACTGGTAATAAAACGTAAGTTTTTCAGTATTACCCTGAAACGAAAAGATAGAGTTCTGAGTAAAATACTATCGAGTCTGCTCGACCAAAGAAAGCTTTAATGAGCAAATTAGAATGCAAACGATTATCATTGTTTTTTTGATTTTGAAGTTATTGACTATAAGAAATTTCCGTATCACTCGAACAGACAGATGGTCAGAACTGCATTTTACCTAGAAGTGCTTAATCAAACCGTGATAACGCTGCCAAAACCTACCTGCAGCCCACATCTGACCCCGACCAAATCTTTTTGTTCGTCTGGATTAAATCCAGTTTAAAGGACACAATTTTGGGACTGTTAAAAATGTACAGGCTGCTGGGACGAATGCTCAAAAAGAGATTCTAGTTCAAGATTTTTGTTATTTTGAAGAACATTAAATATATATAAACACATATTCAATTAAAACGACTTTTCTGAAGTTAGTATTATTACTTTTCGGGAGTATTATATATTTACTACAAGTTCAATTAGCCTGTGGTAGAATTAAAATATGTTTTGAGCACCATCGTTAGTACTTTTAAATTATTAATCTACTTGACTACACATTCGTTTATATTTCTTCATTGTTATCCAAAATAATTTAATGTATCTACAAAGTCAGAACTGCATTACTATTTATCTTTGCCATAAATTCAAACTTTCTTTTCTAACAAATTTTTTGCATTCTTCTACAAAAACTAAATTCCTCTAAATTTTTCCTATTCTTAATTACTCATTTATTTGTTTTACTACGTATTTCCCACATTTCTTCTAAGCGATTTCTTTTTGTTTAAATTTTTTTTAAATTTTGCTCTAAATTCTTTTAGTGCCTTAAACAAATGATAATCCAGATTTTAGGAAGGATGCTTCAGAATAATCTATAACAAATTCTCTACTTCTTGTCGAGTTTTGCGGGCTGTATGAGGATAAACATTGATTGAAGCAGAATAATATCTTCATTGAATGTTAGTCGACAAATATTCTTAAGAAGTTTGCGAGCAATGCAAATATTTTCTTCGGTTGCGCTGATCCTAGGAGGCATCAGTGATCTTTATTTTCTGCTGCTTTTAGTTTTTCCAAAAATTATTTATGCCACGCTTACACTTAAGGTTTCTTGCTTTCTCTTATCAAAGGATGTTGCCTTATAATTATACCTTAAGTCACCTTAAAATTTAGGACGATTAGGCCCTCTGTCTTGAAAAACTTGTTAATGATTTTGTGCGTGGTTTGTTCTTTTCCTTTTACTAACTAGAAAAGCGAGGTACCCTACGGAGAAAATTCCTTACAATGCTTAGAAGTCGCGTCTCTCTCGCTGCATAAAGAATTCCGGTTTATATTTGCTTCATTCTTGCATATTTTGCTATGTAAGAAAGGGATTATTACTACCTTTAAGTTCGTCTGTATTTCAAAATTTTATAATAGTTTTCTTTTTTCTTTATTTTCTACAGGATTACTGTAGTTTTTCATCATTTGTTTATTCCTTCTTTATTTATTTTTACCTTAACATTGTCCATTTTTATGTAGCTTACAGTAATCTTCTATTATTTCGTAAGTATCATTTTTGCTGTATTTTTCCTTCCAATTAACTCATACAATTTGGTTGATATGTTAAAATGGATTTTTTGTATTTTTTGTTCTTTCAGTTGTCGGAAATAAAGTTTTAAAGCATATTATTATTACCTTCTTTTATAATTTTTTTTCTTACTTGGATTTCCTAAGTCGCTATTATTTTAATTATTCGTATTTGTATCGTTTTCTTATTTTCATTAACCTGGTTAATCTCCTAAAGACTTTTTCTAGTCTAAATTACTTAGATTGGTATTCTTTTCATTTTGTTAACATTTTTCCTAGGTTGTTTGTTGTAAATTCAACGTTTTTTTATATTTAATCTTTATATCAAACCTTTTAATATTACTAAATTATTTGTATCTGTTCGTAGTCCTTTCATTGATACATTAGTTTTTTATTTTTTATTTTTCATCTACACAACATTATTCGTAATATAAAAATTATTCTTTCTTAGTACTTTCAAAACCGGCCAAAGGGAGGAGATTCCGTTGAATCCTCGGGCCCGTAGTTAATATTTCAATGTATTATTTGTTATATTGATAGAATTTTTATTTTTTAAAGAATGCCCCAAAAGTCCATAATTTGAAATAACATTTGGGGTGAAACGTCTGTCTTATTTAAAAAATATTGAGTAACTTAATTACAAAGAATTGCAATTACAACGATAAAAATTTATATAATTAGTAAAAATGGTACAAGATTGCAAAAAATATTGTACGTAGTCTCAGTCCCTTTGAGAACCCACGCAATTCTTCGAACGTAGCGAACCAGAAAACTGTAATAAAAAGGGTTGAGTTTTTGTTTCCAAATTTTAGTTGCAGGTTTTCATCTAACTCTTTGGAGAAATCTGGTAACAAATTATTAACAATTCAATACAGTAACAGCAATCGCAGAATTTAAAATGGGGCACACCCCTAGAATTCTGCAATGAACAGCAGTTTCTTGTGACCAATACTTTCTTCAAACTGCCTCCAAGGCGTCTATATTCGTGGAAATCGCCAGAAAACAGAAAAAGAAACATTGTGAGAAACCAAATAGATTTTATCATAATAAATAAAGGGTTGAGAAAATACGTTGCCTTTCTGTTTCTGTTTTAACTTGAGGAAAATGCAGCTGAAGCTCGTCGTTTGCTTGAGTATGGCGTACTGAAAATATGCAGCATCGAAAACTATCTGTGAAGATGGGTTTAAACGCTTCAGAAGTGGCGATTTCAACACTGCGGACAAGGAGCGCTCCGAAAGACCAAAGATAATTGAGAACGCCGATCTGCAAGCGTTATTGGATGAAGATGATACGCAAACACAAGATCAACTTGCGGAGGTATTAAATATGACTCGCTAAAGTGTTTCCAAACGTTTACATGCCATAGGAAAAATTCAAAAGGAAGGAAAATGAGTACCTCATGAATGGACAGAGACAGATAGAAAATCAAAGAGCCACTTCCGAAATTTTGCCTTTGCGGTATGAAAAAAAAAGTTTCCTGCATCGAATAGTTACTGGCGCTGAGAAGTGAATATATTTAAGAATCCCAAACGCAAAAATGGCTTTCGTGCAGCGAAGCATCAACATCGACGGCACGGCCAAATCGCTTCGGAAAGAAGACAATGCTCTGCGTTTGGTGGGACCAGAAAGCAATCGTGTACTATGAGCTGCTGAATCCGGGCGCTACCGACAACAATTGATAAATCTGAACCATGAATTGCTCGAAAAACGGCTAGAATGGGACACGCACGAGTGATATTACAGCACGACAACGCTCTATGCCATCGCACTTCCATCATCAAAAACGTTGAAGTGGGATCTGCTACCGCACCCACCGTATTTGCCAGACCTGGCCCCTCTCTATTATCACCTGTCGATGGTGCATAGCTTGGCCAATTTCGAAAAAGCGCAAAATTGGTTGGATGAATGGTTTCGAGCAAAAGCCGCGTTGTTTTATTGTCGCGGTATTTATGTATTGCCACAGAGATGGCAAAAATGTGTAGCTAACGAAGGACGATATTTTTTATAAACCATTTTTTGTATTTCTCTTGAAATTTTCCGTTATTCACTGATCAAAAAAAAAAACGGAAACTTAGTTGCACACTTAGTATACTACGATGACTATTAAATTTTATTTTTTTTTATATTGGTTATAAGCAAATTAACAATCAGAACGTAATACAATAAATCAATGTTCTATGAGCTAATGTGATGACATTTAACGTGAGGGAGAGTCCATCCAGCGATGTTATCCCGTTTCATTAGAGTTGCGCTCCTTTAAGATCACTGGGTCATTTCTTTATTTTTAATCTTCTCGGTAGGGGATCTTGATGAAGGTTAGATGCAAGGGTGTTGGGATGGGCGTGCAACCGCGCAAAGTGGGTGTTACTTCTTTTGGTACGTTCTTCTTCTACCGTTGTGACTTGTAGGTCCGTATGCAGGGTCAAGTTGCTGACATACCACGGAGCATTTGCTAGCAGTCTGATAGTTTTGGATTGTAGGCGTTGAATAATGTTAACATTGGACTTACAAGAGCAGCCCCATAGCTCAATGCCGTAAGTCCATATGGGCCTGATTACTGTTTTGTAGAGTAAGAACTTGTTTTCGAGGGAAAGACACGACTTTTTACCAAGCGCCCAGTACATTTCTTGATTCGCAGATCAATCTCTTTACGCTTTTTCAATTTGTGAGACTTCCAGGTGAGTCGTCGGTCTAAATGAAAACCTAAGTAGCGGGCTTCTGTTGCTTGATGAATGGGTACGTTGTTGAGAAAGACTGGGGGGCAGTTTGTGTGATTTAGATTGAAGGTAACGTGTGTGCTTTTTATTTCATTGAGCTTGATTCTCCATTTAGCAAGCCAGGTCTGAAGATGAGTTAGATGGGTTTGTAGGTTAGAGGATGCTATATAAGGATTGGTATGACTGGAAAGGAGGACAGTGTCATATGTGTATGTGCCTAAGTGTGTATTATTTGTTGTGGAAACATTGGAGGTATATAGTAAATATAGCAGTGGTCGAAGGACATTGCCTTGAGGCACACCTTAGGTGATTGGTCGGAGGTCAGAATAATGCCGGCCATATTTGATTTGGAAGTAGCGATCATTGAAGTACCATTTTAGCAAAAGGTGGTATTCATTTGACAGTAGTTCTTTAATTTTATATAATAGGCCATCATGCCACACCTTGTCAAATGCCTGTTTAATGTCTATAAAAACTGCAGGGCAGTAAGATTTGATGTCGAGGGCCGCATTGATGATATTTACAAGTCGATGGCATTGCTGAATCGTGAAATGGTACCGCCTAAATCTAAACTGATGGTCTGGTATGCAGTTTCCAGTATGTCACTATCATACAGTTTTTGATTATAAGTTTTTGTAACAGCTTAGAGATTAGTGGCAGCAGACTTATTGGACGGTAAGAGGCAACATCTTCAGTAGGTTCACCAGGTTTTGGTATTAAAATAATTTGCGCAAATTTTAACGATGATGGCCAATATTGGCATCTCAGTATGGAGTTGAACAGGTTTCGTAAAAACGTTATACTGTTTTTGGACAGTTCAGTAAGCACCTTAGCCATAATTAGGTCATACCCAGGAGCTTTGTTATTGTTTAGATGGCGAGTTTCATCAAGCAGCTCAGTATAGGTGAAGCTTTTGATGGGCAGCGACATTTGAAGTGGCGTCTGAAAGAAGTCTTGAATCTCAACATCGGGTGCAGTAGAGCAGGGGGTGAAAACTTCGGCAAAGTGCTGGGTGAAGAGATCTGCTTTTTCTTGATCTGTCTTAGCCCAGTCATTATTTGGTTTTCTTAAAGGTGGATTAACAGTCAGGTCTTTTATTAGCTTTAGAAACTTTCCAGATATTATAGTCGGCTCGGGACAAGGAAGTTAGATAGTGTTAAAAAGTTTCTTGCTTGTGCAGTTTGAGTTTATTCTTGAGGGCATTGGTTAGTCTACTAAATATCGATTTTTCAGCTGCGTTTCGAGTCCTATGCCATTTAGATCTTGCCCTCCTCTTTTGCTTGATGAGTTCAAGGATTTCATTGGGGATATTTCCATCCTGTCGTACCGTATTTAGAAGTTTGGGCATAGCCCTCCAGGCTGCAGATTGAACAGTAGTGATGACATCTTCTGTGGCTTCCTCTATATCATTAGGGGTGCGCAGGCTGATGTTGGTTTGGAGATTTTCTTGCAAAAGCCTTCTGAATTCGTCCCAGTCGGTTTTTTGGTTATATAGGGATGGTCTAGCTTATCTTTTAATAATTGTAGTGCTAATTGTAGCAATGACTGGTGTATGATCGTATGATAGGTCAGTGCTGCTAACTATATCTGTATAGGTAGAGGATATACCTTGGGTGACAAAAAAGTCCAATAAATCAGGTACCTTATTTAGATCCGTGGGCTAGTACGTGGGCTCTCCGGTGGATAGGTAGCCATAGTTTTCTTCGCGGATGAGTTCATATAAAGCTCTGCCTCTGGAAGTTATTAGACGAGAGCCTCAGTAGGTATGTTTGCAGTTATAGTCACCTCCACATATAAAGTTGTTGCCAATAGATTGAAAGAATGGCTTGAGGACGTCTTTGGAAAGTCTATGCCTGGGTGGGCAATACGCAACAAAGATTACTAGTGGATGTGATAATTTGTAGACTTAAATAGTAGTTGCTTGGAGAAACGGTTCTTCGTACTTTTCCAGTTCATTGTGAGTTATTGAGCTTCGTATTAATATAGCTGTGCCTCCGTGCGCTGTACCGTCAGGATGTTCTGTGTTGTAACATGTGTAGTGTGGTATTCTTAGAAAAGACCTGTCTGTAAAGTGTGTCTCAGGTATAAGTAGAATATCTATATTATTTAGCTTTAAAAATGGTTCAATTTCATAGATATTTGACAGGATGCCATTAGCATTCCATAAAGATATACGGAGTGAATTAGCCATTATCGTACAAGTTTACTTATGACTGTGGACAACATGTTTATTACCATGTTGTTTTGTTGAATCAGTTTTGAAAACATAGCTTTAAATTCTTCTAGAAATTTTTGTAGGGTTACATCTTGGGGTTGTGCTTGTGCAGTGTTTGTATTTCCTTGTACGGCCTGGCAATATGTTCGTGGGTTTTGATGATTAGGGAAGATTGGGTGAGTTTGATGAAGTCGTTGTTGGATCATGTTTGATGGTGTAGATCGAGTTTGTAAGGATGTGTTGGATCTTAACTTATTTTGAAGTTCCTTATGTACAGTACAGCGTCGATAATTAGCCGGGTGCTCTCCGCTACAGAGAGCACATTTGGCGGGTAAGTCTTTTATCTTCTTACAAGATCGGGTATCATGTGAGCCGCCGCATTTTACACATACAAATGGGCGGTTACAGTAGGCCTGAGTATGGTTATACTGTTGGCACCTCATACACTGTACGATTGTTGTATTTCTGTGTGATGGTTCGACCTTTATAATTTGGTTTTGTAAAAACCTGAGGTTATAAATGTCTTTGTTATTTGGCGCAGGTTCCAAGTCTGCAAAGAACATTGGCAAGGGCATTTTTGTTATTCGGTGTTTAATGTTGGTTACGGATCTCACTTTGTGACCGTTTTCCTCCAGTAAATCGGCTATTTCTTTTGTGGGAACAGAGTGGTGTAAGTTCATCTGATAGGTGGGATATATGACGTTAGATTCTTTCATGAGTGTGATTAGTTTGCGATATATATCAGCCGTGTTGGCAGATATATTAATTACGTTATCAGCCAGTGCTTTAGTTTTGTATTGTTCTGATTCTGTAGCATCTGTTAGTGCTGCGACCATTTTATTTAAGTCGGTAACCCCTTGTACAAATATTGGTAGTGGTTTGAGTGTTTTATTTTGCTGTGTGTTTGATGTATTTTCTATTTCAGCCGCATCAGTAAGGTTTGTGAGGACCGAGGATCTGTTATTATCTATAGTAGGTATCATAGTGTTCACTGATGCTGGTTGTTTAGATATTCATTTACGTTTATTATTTCTGACACATTGCCAATCTTTACTTGATGTATTAGATAATTCAATATCGTTTTCAAAATCTGAGGTATTCATGTTACTTATTGCATCGTTATTAAGCATGTTATTTGATTGCGTTGATGTGATAGGGTTATGTATCTGTAACGGTGTTTTGGAGAATGTGTTTGGAATTTGTGTGTGGGGTATATATTGCTGGTTAATAGGTATATAAGAAGCATTAATAACAGGAGATAGTAGTATTACCTGGCTTGTCGTCTGATTGAAATTAATGGGAGGCTGGAATCCCTGTTGAGCGGTTGTTGGCTGTGGATAATAATAATTGCTGCTATTGTAATTCATGTTGATGACTTGCGATTAGTTCGCTGGTGTTTCAAAAATATATAACGTAAAAATAGTTTATATCAGTTGAGGTATACTGATATAGGTGACCCGAGGGTCAACGATTTCCGCGCGTTGCATTCACTTATCGCTACGAGCTCGGAACACTTCCTTACTGCATGAAAGTAAAACGCGGAATGACTATTAAATGATCATCCTAATATCACACGTCCTGAAAATATTTCTAAGAATTATTCGTAGCAAGATAATTAATCGAGTAATTATCGCTGATTATTATTTCCTCAAACTTTCCCGCGCACAATTTTCAATTACACTTTAATGTATTAAACGTTGAAGTTTTAATCTACCATATTAATTTTGTTTCTATTCTTTCTTTTTAATTCGGGTTTTGTTTTGTTTTCTCTTTACATTTCTTAAATTTCAAATTTCAAAAATTGTCTTTCTTTTATCGCCGTAATAGCATACTTGAAAAAGTAATTGTCATATTTATTTTTTATTTTCAACGAACTTAAAAAGTTCGTTACTGAATTCTATATGTCTGTCGGTCTGTCTGTCTGTCTGTCGCTGTCACAAAATTATGGTTTTTTAAAATTTTAAAATGGATTCTTATAGGAAATTTTACGCTGATTTCAAAATCGAAATCAAAAAGTTTCTATCTCGAATAGTTTTCGAGATATTCCACTTCGAATTTCGGGAAAATTTCGACATTGCGATTTTATGAGTAATTCTTAAAGAAAATTTTACGCTGATTTCAATAATGAAATCGAAAAATTCTATGTCGAATAGTTTTCGAGATATTCGACTTCAATTTCAGGAAAATTTTCGACATTACGATTTTAAATGTGATTCTTATGGAAATTTTACGCTGAATTCGAAAACGAAGAAAAATTCTATGTCGAATAATTTTCCAAATATTCGATTTCAATTTTCGAAATTCGAAATCGAAATCGAAAGGTTTTAAGTTCGTTCTGGGATTGCTTACAGAGCAATCTCTTCGCCGGCCCCATGTTTTATGTCCAACTTTACTTTTACTTTGTCTAAAATGTCCTATTTAACTCTAAGATTAGTACTTAATATACAAACACAATATTTCAACTTTCATGTGTTTCAATAATTGAAATAGTTGTAAGGCAGCAACATTACATTTACAAAGTGTTGCGCTCTACATTACATTTCAAGTCGTTTTTCTGCTTTTTGCGGCCATAAATAGAGATATTGCCCCGCAGCGACGTTAAATGCAGCTCTCCCTGTCGCATCGGTCGATTTTCATTCATAAATTCTGATCCTTTCAAATAAGAGGGCGCCATGAATCAAATGCGATGGAGAATACGAAGGTGCCGCAGAATGACCAGCGCTCTTCCATTCCGCCGTCTTGGTGCTTTATGTTGACAACTTAATAGCGCAGCAGGAACTACAATAAGATGGATCGGGCGTTTCCGAATATTCCGCGGAGAAAATTAAAGCGGGCCGCTCTTCAGCAGACCTCCGCGCCGAACAATGGCCCGGCGCTTCTTTTCAGACGTTTTTGGAATTCTTAATTAGCGGGGCTCGCTTGAATCGCGGACTGATTTAAAGTGGGTAGAAACGGGCATTCATTTTTTAAAGCACCAGACGTAATTAATAAAATAAATACCGGCCGAAAGTTCTCGGACCATTAGTCATAGTATTGTACCATAAAACATGTTTATCTAGGTCACCGTTTTATTATAAACTAATGCTCTACGGTGATGTAATTTTCAGGCTATGAATAGATGATTCATACAGCATACGTGGATTTTCGTCTGCCCAATATATGAAATTATTCTTATAAATATTTAAGACAATATATCTTAATCACAAATGATCAAACTCTAGTAATAATAAATAAGTTTCCACAAATTTTGATAAAATTGAATGTACTATTAAAAATTATGAACATATTTGATATTTAATTCTTCTTCTTCTTGCTAGTAGGAAATTCTGCCTGTTTAGTTGATAGGTTTATGTCTTTTCGTGATGTTGTCACGCCATTTTTTGTGTGGACTCCTTACTCGGTCTTTTATAGTGTTTCCGGTAATTCTTCTTAATATTCTCATCTATACTGTTTCCAATAGTCTTTGCGTCTTGGCATCTTGTGGTAGCTTTATTTTTTTTTATTATAAACGTATACCATTATACTTAACGGTATCGGGTTTACAATTTTTCGTGGTGTTTATTTACATTATATTTTATTTTATATCTGTGAACCTCTTCCATTCTTTTCTGTTTTTGCTAATGTTGTTGCTTCTCCTCATGTTTTATCTCTTCCTTTTAGTATTGTACTTAGTTCCACGTTTTTCTTGATCTTCCTCTTTTCTTATTTGTCTGTGTCCTCGCTTCATACACTATTTTTACTTGTCTTTTACTATTCATTCGTTGTATGTGGCCCCACCAACTGAGTTGTCGTTGTTCAATGAAGCAAATTATTGATTGTACTCCTAGTTCTTGTCTTATTTGTGTGTTTCTAATTCTGTCTTTTCTACTCACTCCTAATACTCGTCTCAAGTATTTGATCTCTGCGGCTTGTATCATGTTTTTTGCCTTTCTGGTAGTACCCAGGTTTCGCATCCGTAAGTTAGTATTGGTCTGTATATAGTATTTAAAACTTCTATTTTTGTTTGTTTAGAGATTTCTCTTTTGTTTATAAATTTTTGATTCATTGCGTAGTATAGCTTTATTGTTTTATTAATTCTTTCATTTACTTCTGATTCTTGTTTTCCTATTTTCTCTAACGATACTCCCATATATTTATATTTTTCTACTTGTTCTAATTTTACATTATTTGTTTCAATATTTATTTTAGCATCCTGTTCTCCAATTATCATAACATTTGTTTTATTTATATTTATTTCCATACCTTCTTCTTCCATTATATCTTTCCATATGTTGTAGTTTCTTTTTACTTCCCGCTGTTATCACCACGTCATCACGAAAACTCCCGCTGCTATCTCTACTCTTTCTAGATTTCTATATTTAATAAATAGTTTATTTACTTTTTGTTCGCTTTTCCTGATGATCTTATCCATGTGTACATTGAATAAGATTGGACTTAGTCCTCCTCCTTGTCTTAATCCCACCTCTGTTTTAAAGCCTTCTGATTTCATGTTGTTTCTTATTATATAGTTTGTGTTGTTTTTATATGTCTTGAATCACTTATATTATTTTATTGTGTATTCCCATTTCTTTAAGTCCTTCCCATACTTTTATTCTAAGCACGGTGTCAAAAGCCTCCTTTAAGTCTATGAAGACTAGGTAGAGGTTTTTATTTTGTGGTTGTCTTTTCTTTTATTTACAAGTTATTGTCAGATCAACAAAGGAAAGCGTTATACATGACATATGTAATATAGACTAACAATTACAATAAATGGCTTGGCAAGACTATTTATAACGTCTTGTTTATAATAATTACAATAATAAATGTTGCAATTAATAGTTGATTAAGTATGAGAAATTGACAATAATTGAAGACCTAGGGAAATTATTGCGTTAATCACTATTTTCGTCAGAGGCTACTAGATCCTGTGGTAGTCTTCGTTTTAATCTACAATGTATGTTCAACTCGCACAAGTTGTAGTGAAAGACACCAGCACATGTTCTCGCGTTTTGTAAAAACTTTTTGGTGGTTTGACGAATGAACTCGTTCACATGAGATACACCTAGCTCGTAGTGCAACTGGTTGTTACGAATATACCACGGCGCGTTCACTGCTATTCGTAAAACTATTTGGTCAGGTGTTTTAAGATCGTGTTGGATATAAGATTATGGCCAGGTGATTTTTGCCTGGGCAGAGCAGTTATGATTTGTGCTATTTCCCTCGGAGATGTGGGACGAATGTTTTTGGTTATGACTGGAACATTTTGTTCAATATGATTAATTATGTGGAGACCGTGTGTAAGATTGCAGCTAGATAACGGCGTGAAGACATGTTCTAGGTGTGCAGCAAATGCTTCTGATTTTTCATTGTCTGTGTAGTACGCGTCATTGTTATAGTGATAGTGGGCAATTCTTCATGCTGCTTTAATATTCTTTTTGTGGTTTTTCACATACCAGCGTCGCCAGGGCCGATACTTGCTAAATGTCTTTGATATGATTCCATTTTATATTCGTCGAGTTCATTTTTGAGGCGATGAGTTAAACTGTTAGTAGCCTTTTCGTTTCTGGGTTTTCGTTTCTTGGGAGGATGGTTATTATTTGTGAATATAGGTTTAGTAGAGGTTATAACTGATGATTTTACGGCAGTCACAATTGATGTGGTGATATTGGTTACAGCGATATCTATGTCTTTTTGAGTCGCGCAGGTGTTCGGTTCTCGAAGGTTGTGATCTAAGTTTTCTTGGAAAATATTCGAGGCATTGGTCTATTAGTAAGGCTTTGGTGTGGTAGCCTTACTTGTGGCGTACTGAAGAAGGATGCTAGTACTGGTAAATGATCGAAATTAAGTTTCATTATAACTCTTTGATTGAACTGCTTCGAAAAGTTTTTCTGTAGGACGATATCTAGTATGTCTGGTAGGTGGTCGGTGCGCTAAGGGAAGTAAGTATACTCATCTAGAAGGAGAATTTGAAAGGCATAGCCAGTTGAATAATGATTTAGTTTGGTGCCTTCAGGATTTTTAGCTCGACAACCCCAAGTGATATGTTTACAATTAATATCTCCGACTACTAGTATCTGACCAGTTGTATTGAATAGAATTTTTATGTCATTTTCATTTAGTTTTTTATTTGGCTGTCTGTATACGCTGTAGATAGTTAGGATACTTTGATCACTTAGTTTAATTTTAGCTCCAACAGATTCAAGGGTAATGTTTGGGATTTCAGGAATGCATGAGTGTTCAATTTTTTTCTTGATAATGATAGCTACTCCTCCGGAAGCAATTCTGGAATTTCTATCTTTGCGATATACGCTGTATCCTGGTATTTTAAATTTGTCATTTTCGGAAAAGTAAGATGTTGTACCTAGCCAAGAAAGCTACGAATACTGATTTTTATTTAGCGATTCCGTTTGAATTCCAGTTGTGAGTTGTTAAATTTTCTATTGCTCGCTGGGTCTTAGGGTCCATTGAACAGTAGAGGTAATATGGTGGTTGTAAAGAATGATTTGATTTGTGGAAGATCGGGTGTTATTAATTTTAAGATAATTTTGATAATGTTTGTGGGTTCAGTTGATTGAGTTGGTGTTGACGTTGGCGAGGTAGGGTTGGCGTTTAGGGTGTTTTTAACCTTGTCAGCATATGAATATATTGGGTTAACACGTGCGCTATTGGTGATTGGTTTATTTTTAACAAGTTTCTGTTGGAGTTCAATGTGATGGATACAACCGCGATAACTTGACGGGTGGTCACCGCCGCAATTTGCACACGTCGGCTTAGTATCGGCTGCTTAGTACACTCATTATGTTTATGATTTCCTGTGCATTTCACGCATCTTGGGGAAAGGCTGCAGTAACTTTAGTGTGGCCATATCGCTGACATCGATGGCATTGCGGTATATTATTTATGAATTTTTTCTTATCTCTACGGTCACTATCGAATGATAGATTGATTTTAAAGTAAATATCCTTTTTCCCTCATCATTATTCGTTAAATCAACGGCGCACACTGAAAGTGGTTTTTCATCTTTAGTTAGTAGTCTAGTTACATTGATGACAGGCAAAAATTTTAATTCTTTTTTTATTTTAGCAGTAGTGATTGATAGCGGTACATTTTTAATTACCACCGACAGTCGTTTTTCATTTAGGTTTTGGAATGTGTGAAGCTGAATTCCATTTTTGGTGTAATATTCTGTTAAAGTCCGGTAATCATCTTCGTTTGATGAATTAATTCGAAGCGTATTTGCGTTGAACAGTGTAGTAAACGTGCCGGTTGCCTTTTGTTCGATTTTTGTGGTTTATTGCTTTGTGCAAATATATTGGTTGAATTTTAGGTTTATTAATATTAATAACAGGTTCGGTGGTTTGTTTATTTGCTTCTTTAGTATTAGTGTCGCTGTCATTTTGTGAAGGCAAGTAATATTTATTTTGCGTGATTAGTTCTTCAGTGGTCCACATATATCGTTTTTGTACTTCGTTTAATGGTGGTGTTAATTGGTCGCTTTTACGCTTATTTCGCGCTTGTTGATCCACTTTTCTCTATTATTTGCTTTATTGTGAAGATGTGATCTTGTGTGTTTTTCCCGGTCTAAATCCGCTTTTTGGTCCTGCTAGTTATAGTTGTAATATTGTCTTTAACCTGTTGTTGATAATTTGTGCGTATATCTTCATTATGGTATTCAATAATGTTATTCCTCTTTAGTTTACATTGTTTTTTGTCTCTCTTTTTATATATTGGTATTATTAGGGCTGCTCCCATCTGAAATTTTTTCACTTTTCCAAGCTTTATTTAGTAATTCTAAAAGAATTTTTATCACCACCTTTCCCATATTCTTTATCATTTCTGTAGTAATTTTGTCGATTCCAGGTGTTTTGCCGTTTTTTAATGGCAGCTTTAAATATTCTTGAGTTTGTCTCCATTCTGATGTGTTTGTTTCTTCAACTTGTGTTATTTAAACATCCAGCTACCTTATTAGCTTTTTGTAATTGTTCCTTAACTTCTTTCTCGGGATTCCCTAACTTAACAGTGTAATACCTAAGTACTTTATATCCATAGTTACTTCTACATCTGCAGTTTACATCTAATAATCTGGTTACTAATTACTAATGACTTAGTTTTTGAGTTGAGATGGCAATATTAAACTTTTTGCTAACTTGTTAAATTTGTGGGCTAGTCTTTGTAGACCGCCCTCGTATTAGGCTGTTAAAACTGCGTAGCAGAGTATTTTTATTTTTTATGGCTCATCCTATATCTTTTGCCGACATTAACATTATCTCGTCTATTATCAAGTTAAAAGTAGATGACTTAAGGAGTCTCCCTGTTTTATTCCTGTTTCCTTGTTTATTGGTTTTGTCGGGTTTTGCCCGTCCATTCTAGCTTCTATTCTGTTTTGCCTATATATGTCTTCAATTATTTTGGTTATATCTAGTGGGATTTCTTGTTTTTATAATAGGTGGATTACATCTTTTAATATTACTCTCAAATGTCTTTTTTAGTTTTATAAGTATAGAATGGCCAGTTTGTTATATTCTGATGCTTGTTTGATAATTTCTCTTGTCATAAATATTGCGTCTGTACATGATCTTCCGCTTCGAAAGCCCTGTTGTCCGTCTGTTAGATTTTTTTCCAGTTTATTCGTTCCCATGGTAGTTTCGTTGTCAATTTTATGGTAGTGTTTAGTAAGTTGATTTCTCTGTAATTTTCTGGTTTCTTCTTATCAAATTTTTTCAATAACAGAACGAGCGTGCTTTGTTTGTCATTCTTCCGGTACTTTATTGTGTTTTAGAATTTTATTAAGTAATGTTGTTAGTAGCTCGGTTATCGCTGTTCCGCCGTATTTTAACAATTCGTTTACTATTCCGTCTTTACCAGCGGCCTTTCTGTTTTTAAGTTAAATTTGTGCTTTCTCTATTTCTGATTCATTTATTACAATTTTTGTTTTAGTTTATTCTGCCTAGGTTCTTCTCTTTTGTACAGTTTTCCTAGATTATCTATCCAAGTGTTTTTATCCCTGTCCTCTTATGAAACGCCACATTTCTTTTTGCAAACTGTAAAAGTCCTGCTCCATTTCCTTTGAGAAACGTTTCCAGTGCTTAAGTGTGAGTGTTTCGTTTTTATTCTTCTATAATTATTATGTTTCCTGTGTTTTGTTTGATTAGTATTCCAGGTATATTTTTTTTCTTCGGCAATTTTTTTACTTCTTCACAAACCCACAAAGTTTTTTTTTAATTTGATATATTTGCTATTTTTTTTGTCTACGGATTTCTTTGCATCACTTAAGATATTTGATTTAATTTTTGCCCACATCGCTTCTACTCTATCATCTCTATAATTTTGTTTTCAATTTTTTCTGTTAGTCTGTTTTAATACAAGTATTTTTTAGAGTCATCCTGTAAATTTTCAATTTTTATCTTTATCTTGTGATCTATCTAATCGTTTATATTGTGCCATATGCGCATTTTCATTTATCTAGTACTAGCTTATTATCGCTTACTATTTTTGTAGAGGTTAGCGCTCTTGCGTCCAGAATTTGAGATGGATGTAGCTCTCTATTTGTTAAGGTATAGTCGATCATCTTCAAATATTTTCGAAAGTATATTTATATTGCTCTTTGTGGGAGGAAATGTATTATTTATAGATATTTCATTTGTGCTGCAGAAGTCTGTTAAGAGGTCTCTTTTAACATTCCTATCGCTTTCTACTTGGAATGAGGTCATCTCCTACTCGAGCATTGAGGTCTCCCATAATAATCGTATACTCGTTGGGTAGAATCTGGTTTGCTGTTCTCTGCAGGTTTTCATAGAAGGTTCTCTTAGTGTTTACATCTCTATTATTCTCAAGGGCATATACTCCCACTTCATTCATATGTTTTTCATCTACTTTGATTTTTGTATACACTATTCTTTCATATATATATTTACATTTCACTATTTGATTTCTTATGTATTAATATAGCGACTCCATCTTTGGCTCTCGTTTCTTTCAATACTCCACTGAATATCATTATATAATTTTCTTCCCTTCTTCGTTTGTTGCAAGGCACGTATAATCTATTTTTCTATCTGCAAGTTCTGTAGTAATTTCTTGTTCTTTTGTGTTTAGAGATCTGATGTTCTAGGTGCTTATTCAGAAAATATTTTCTGATTTTCATAAATTTGTTATTCTATTTCTCTACCCTATTCATAGGAGGTATATCTCTATTTCTGTGAGCTAGCTTGTGTATTTTAGTCTTTAAATAGTATGTTGGGCTGATTCAAAGACTTTCTCCTATTTTATCCGAGCTTAGGACCGGTGACAGTACCTTCAGGCTACTCAATCTACTCAAAAGCACTGCAAGCGGAGTATGAAATTTAATTGGATGAAAAAATTCAACTGTAATATTAATCTTGCATTTCCTCCATCTTGACTGCTAATGAACTGTTTAAATTCCTCACTAATAAACATTTCATTCTTCACATTATGAGAAATTTGACCAGTTTATAGACTACGTGAACTCTTCTTTATTTTCACTAATGCGTTCTAAAATTTTCTATTTAATTTAAAATGTTGACTTAATGCACAGACCTTTTTAACTATCATCTATATTAACATTACTAAAACAACATCTTTTACTTAACTAATACTCCATATGTTTTAATTTTTTTATAAGTAGGGAAATACTAGTTATGCCACTTATTTCCAGACTTATTTCCGTTCTTTAACAATTTTATATCAAAATTAAGGCTGCACTTCCAGACGAACATCTCATCATTTAAACGCTATAGCTGATATTATTTTTGTTTTTTATTTTGGTGTATTCTTAAATAAAAATCTAGCGAGTGGCTTACTCAGCCACTAAAAATAGTTGAGTGAACACAGATTCACTTCGAACAATGGGTAATAATGCAGGTGCTTACGACACTGCCCCGTATCAGAGATGGTGCATAACGATCGGGTAGTGAGGGCGAACATATGAAAACCTTAACCTCTCAGTTTGCAGGCCATGCTTCTACGCGGAGTGTTAAACTTCACTACTACGTATATTCCAAAATATTTTTCTTATCACTTAATAAAACTAAAGCTTTTAGTTCTATTATAATTTTAGCTACTGTTTTGATGATATTATACCAATGTTTCGAACAATGAATTAATAAACACAGGGTTAGAAACCAATATTTTCAAAAAGTCTGTAAATACAGAGCTCTGTTAATGTATCTAATCTGCTTATCGGTTTGCGTGAATTTGTTAGGTGTTTCAGGCTCGCTACTTCTACCCCCACCTAAATACATGCACTACGAATTTTGTAAATCACCAGAGAACACTCCTAGCTAAATCTTGGTAAAGGACTGACGATCAATTTGCAGAGTAGAGCTGATCTATTTGCAAGTTTTTGAATTTTTTTATTGTTCATTGTTAGAAACTTCTTATTAATTTTATTTCGCTTGTCCGTTTATCTATCTATCTACTACACTCTAGAGAACAGTTTTTACGATATCTAAATCTCAGTTAACAGAGATAAAAGTTTCAGAGTACAGTAACTAATCGCTAAAGATTTATCCAACAATACTATATTAAGTCAAAAAGTAAGGAAATTCAAAAAATATTAGCGCAAATATTTTTAAGAAAATACAAATTAATGAAGTTTGAGTCCAGTTCTTTTCTATAACTCTGAAAATATACTTGTTCATACTAGAATAGAGCTTCCTGATATAGTTTCTATCGGTTTTTATTACTTGACGATTTGAGTAGATTTGCTTTGTTGTTGAAGTGTCCTGATTCGTAGACTGGCTTGTAACCCACTACAAACTTTTACATTGAAGTTTAAATTTGAGCTAAAAGTTGACCAATTTACTAAGCCTTCATTAAAACCCGTAAAATATCACATGCTGTTTAAAACCTGGTACTATCTTGCTGCCATATTCATTTTGTTGGCTCATCTTCCGAACAAGGAAAGAATGTCTCCGAAGATTTAAAATATAGTCGGCAGTCTTATGCTTCTTCAAATATAAAGTTTTAATATTATAAAACTTTCACGACAAGCGCAAAAAATTTTTATGCCTACAATTGTAATACTGCTACCTCTCATTTCACGCTTGATTCCAATTTTGCATTTTTAATAGCATAAGAACCCAAATTGTCTAGTCCATTCCAATTTAAATGCTTTAGTAGGAGAAATTTAATTTAAGTTCTAAAATTGGCACCAGCAAAAAGTTAGTCCTTGCTTCCTTGTGCTTCTTCAACAGTCTTTCTCAGTCTTCGGTGTCCTTTGAATTGATTATCTGCTAACGTTCAGGTTCAAATCTCTCTTGGCCTGCTGTGAAATCATTCGATGCCCGGCTTGAACTTTTTTTAACATGTTGCTTGATTTGGTGGACATCGTGTTTTTTCAATTTCCTCGGTCGTTCCACTGGTTTGCCCGTCTTTTAATTTTTTAGTTTTGCCATCGGCTACTGCGTTTTGTCAGTTTTGCACTTTTTGCAATTGCCCGGCAGCTTTTCAAAACTTCATTTACGTAGACTGATCTAGATAACTTTTTTATTTTAAATTGCACTTGACAGACTTAATGTATATTGGTTTCTAAAAGACATCCAGCATACTTCTTCTAGTTCTGTTTTTATTGTTTTGAATTGCGAATAATTGTCTTGTTCTATTAGCTTGAATCCCGTTAATAGTTGAATTTTATTCCTTCCAAGATAATTTACGTTCTATGGCAAAACCTTCCGACAAAATTTGTTTTTGGAATTTTCTGCTCATTTTTTACTTCTTGGAATATCAGTTACCGATGCTTTGTCGTTTATTTTCCGGTGTTTTGCTCACTGCTTGCCTTTCAACGTGCGAATCGCTTTCAATATATTCTGTGCTATCTATAAATCATCTATACAATGCTTTTATTCGTACTGCACTTATTGCATCATTCCCGAAAGTCTGTCCAGTCATCAAAAAAGTTGATGCAGAATCTGTGCTCTACTCGTTCAGTCATTGCAAATACAATGATTATCTGATCCAGGAACTAAAGCCGTTCTAATTCACATATTTATTTTGATCTGTTGGGTTACATTGCGGTTGCGCAGAATGTTTCCATTATATTAACATTGAGCCAATATTCTTTGGGACAGATTACGTTTGCTTTAAAAAACGCTCTTCAAAACTACGTATATCAAATGAAGAGCTACTTAAAAAATGTAAAGATGTAAACTTAGATATAAAAGTCACAGTGAATCCCAAAATCCAATAACATTAAAATTGAAAATTTGTCTTTTAGCTTATGCAATCTTATCGACAAACAAATTGTTTTAATGGGCAGTGTCAGTGGTATCCTTACCACTTACAAGAAGTAGGTGCATAAGAATAATTTTGAACTTTGTTATTTCCAAAAAATGTTCAGTCATTATTTAAGTAAGCCCTTTCATTTTATAGAAAAGCTTTTAAAAGCATATAATAAACTTGTTGACATATGTAAACTTGATTTATATATAACGGTGTGTTAATGAATCTTAATCATGGTATATAATCATTTCAAGCATTATCTACTCTAAAAAAGAGGATTAACCATACATAAATTTTTAAATCTACAGACGGTAGCCTTTAAAATATTTATTTTTTTATAAAACCCGTAAGCTTTTGGGGTTTTAATTGTATTAGTTGATTTTAAGAAATAGCTGTAACTTTAAGTTAATACATTTTGAGTATTTTAATGAGTACAAAACATATTTCTGCACAGACAACCTATTATATGTATTATACAAATACAAGGTGCGTTAAGAAAATAATGCGCATGGTTCTATAAAAACTGATTCATTCATCCGATCTGTACAAATCATCAAAACTCTTCAAAATACACTCCTCCTGCATCAATCCATTTACGCAGTCGCGATTTCCACGCCTGGAAGGTACCCTTAAAGTCGTTGACCGGGATGTCCTTTAGGACTCTTGTAAGATGAGCTTGAATGTTCTTCACGGACTCCCAATGTTTTCCTTTGAGCTCTTTCTTCACGCGGGGAAAAAATCACGGGGGCCAGGTAGGGACTGTATGGGGCTGGGGAACCACTGGGGTGTTGCTACGGGCCAGGAACCCACCAACGATGAAGGCCGTGTGACTGGGTGTATTGTCGTGATGGAGTTTCATTGAGTATTTGATGTCCCTCCTGACGCAGGCGACCCTGCATTTCAATCTCTTCAGCACTTCCACGTAAAACGTCGCGTTGACAGTCTGTCAACTCGAAATGGATGATTCCTCGTAAGTCAAAGAAGACAATGAGCCTTAACCGACTTGTGCCATCTTCCGACTTACGATCTTGATAAGTCATCTTTGACGGCTTTTTGAAGCATCTGGTACGTTTCCATAGCATTCTTCTCAAGCCGCACGCAAAATTTGATCGCGTATCTTTATTCGGGTGAATCCTTCATCGCGCCGTGTTAAAACTTACAAAAACACGCTTCACGCGGAACGAGCTTCTGACGCTCCGGCTGCTCGGAGCAAACTGAGCCGGGTCGCCTTTGGAAGGGCAGACCCCCCACTAGTTTTTCCCGCAAGCGGAGCGCGCTGCGATGTACAGTCGCGTCGGACAAAAATCATGCGCATTACTTTCATAACATACCTTGTATACATTTATAGGCATTTCAGTTAACTTTATGTTTCGTAAACAGTATTGTAGAAAAAGATCGGTTAAGAAATGTGCCCCTATAAAATCTATAGACTTATACGTCGACGTATATAAATGATGTGTTACGGGGAATATAAAAGATTTCGAGGGGCTAGTGAGTGCGAACATAAACATAAATCTCTTAAATTTTAGTAGTCCCCGACGCTCACCGCATATAATAAGAACGTAAAACGCCGATTTTTGTCCACTTTCATATTTGTTTAATGCTTTTCACCGATTTTATATTGAAGCTCGTGCTGCTTTAGCGTGTTGTGCCCTGAAGCGACCGTCTCGCTTTTTAAGCGCTAGCACCCACGCTGGGGCTATTTATTAACATACATCTTCGGTTCGAAAAATCTTTTATTCAATTTATCTACCATTACATAGACATATATAGCCGACTTTGCCTTTTAGAGTAACTGAGGACATGTTAACGATCTTTTTTGACATTATACTTGTTTTTGTCAACCAAAGCATGTATATTTTTGGCAGATTTTGTATAATTTATGGAAAACTTAAGTGTTATGATTTGAGCTACAGCTTAGTCTGCAAAAAGTTGTTTTAGTCTTTAGTATATTTTAGTGCATACGACTTTAATCATGTCAGAACTGGGAAAACGTAATTTTAAATAAAAGTCAAAAGTTGGATAAATGTTTGAACTGGTTCACATTTACGTACCACTACTATCAAATTGCTGAAGACTTGTGAAATAAAATGAACAATAACAAAAGATAGTTCTTTGTGGTCTCTCCTTGATAAAATAAGATTATGAGAATTATGCCAACTTTTATCAAATAACAATTTTATTGCTCTAATATTAACATATAACAAGAACATATCCTTCCCTGTTCGGCCTATCTCTTTGGCTTTTTCTCTTTGTGAGTTAGTTGTCTTAACCTCCACATCTTCTTCTTATAGGTTTTTCATCATCATTATTTACTTGACACTTTTTAATTTAACTGGTGATCGACCCCTTCTCCTTCTCCCTTTAAGTGACCAATTCATAACTGCTTTCGACCATTTTAATCATTCATCCTTTAGACATGGCCGTATATCTCAACGTTTTGTCTGCCAGTTTTCTTGCAATAGATATTTCTATTTCCACCTCTCTCTAGATAACATTTATTCTTTATCTATCTTTTCGTGTATATTATAAACTTTGTCTTATATTGCCTTTGTCTTATATTCTGTTCTTATTTTACCTTTTATTTATTTCATATTTATGTGTTATAATACTTTCTACAATTGTGCTAACAAATTTCTTTTTGAGCTCATTTGTGAGCTCCTTATTCCATATTAGTCCATGTAGTTTTTTTGTTGTCCTTTTTTTTTCTTTACCACTTAGCGTCTACGTCTGCCTCTACGCTATGCATATTAGATATTATAAAACCAAAATACTTATATTCTGTATACCCTATCATTGTTTGGTATCTTATGAGTAAGTGACGTGATTTCTCCAACAGGCATGTATTTAGTTTCTTAAAATTTATTGTAAGACCCCCTAATTGTATTTTTCTTTACATTTCGCATTTTTTTATATTATTCTAATGGTTCTTCAGTGTATATATTGAAAAACAGGGGTAACATCGTGCAGTGTTGCTCCAATTCTTTAGACAGTTTATTAGTTTTGTTAGTTTATTCCCCATTCTAATTTGGGCGTCTGTTTTTTTGGTATAACACTGGTTACTTTGACTCACTTATTTTTGATATTTATTTTCTTTCTTGCAACCCACAATTTTTCTCTTGCAACATTATAGATTCTCTAGGTCTATAAAAGTTACATGCGTTTCAATATTTCTTGCTTTCCGATCTAAATACACTTCATTTTTTACTGATTTTTTTTATATCATAATCTAATTTTTCTTATAATTGTTGCATATTTTTTGGTCCGCTCTTTTATGTATCGATAAAATTTATTACTTTTATATATATGGTTACATATTCCATTGTAATGTTTTAGTTTTACTGTTCTTTAGCGCTTTCTTATATCTCTATTTTTGTTTCTTCTATAACTTCTTAATTTCTCTCGGTATGTTCTTAAATTGTTGTATACTATGTTCTTTTCTTGTGTAATAGTGATATTGAATTTAGCCTAATGTTGCCCTTTGTTTCTTTTCTTAAGATAGGAATTACTCTACAGGCTTCATCGGATTTATTGGATTCCATTGTACTACATGCATTGTTTCTACATACATTGTCCAGGTGTTCAATCTTCTCTTGTTTCCTTTCTTCTACACTTCCATACTTTTGTGGCAAGATTTTAAAGTAAAAATAGAAAATTAAAGTTTGTAGATATTGGACAAAGTAAATCAGTAAGGTAGAAAATACACAAATTTAATATTTCATTTACTATCTCGGCGGTATAACACCTAACGATCGGTGGAAATTCATACCGCTAAGGATAATTCCAGGCCTCGGACGGGCGCCTTTAAACGTACCCCGCCGTAAACCGGGCTATCGAGACATCCTGAGGTTTAGCGGTCGTAAAGCAGCCGCTCGGTTGCTGGAACCGCGCTAATTCCGCGAGAACAGTTTATGTACAAGTGCCATAAACGCCACGAGCCTTTTAAGGAGGAATATAGGTGCCTTAATGAATTCCTGTCCGGAGACGCGCGCTAATAATGGATTATCCCCGGCGGGCCGAGCCTCGAAAATAATTAAAGTCGATGATTTACTCCTCTCGTGCGATAAGCCCGAGCTGTCTTCAAAGTTGCGCAATTAAGCGGCGGCGGCCGCGAACTGTCGCCAATTAAGCGAAATGCGGCGGCGGACGTAAACTCGAGGTGAGCCTGTCAAAAGCAACGTCCTCATCAGGACGGCGCAAAGATTTATTAAGGAGTAAACTCACAGTATGCAAAAAATATCCGTAGGTCAATTTTTTCTTATCTAGAAATTAGGACCCGGCAATTTTATGAAAATAGTAGAATTATTTTTGAAAATTTACAATATAAATTGAAGAGAAAGTTCTATCACAAATTTCATTGTTGTGGACAAAGTAATTCAAAAACAATTATTCTTCAAAATCAAGACCATCATTCTACACGGCGTTGTCAAAGATCTTGTTGAAATACCAATTTTTAATCGAAGTACTTCTGATACGTTACTTCAACTTCATCAAACTGACGATCGCAAAGAGACCGTAGCCGAATGGAGCAGCATATAGGACTTCGATGCCGTCTAACTTTTCGAATTTCTCGTTATCTTGTCGGGAGTATGCGGCTTTCCCAATGGCAGTAAATTTGGACTCGCTTATTGGCCTGTAGTTCGATTAACTGGTGTAAACCTTCACGGGGCTTCTTGTGGATAAAGTTAAACTGCTCAAAATAACTTCATATTGTCTTCTGGTCAAATTCTAGCTCTACAGCTAAATCGCAAGTGCTGGAAGACGATTCGGCATCCAAAGCGCCTTGCAAATCTCTGTCATCCAGAATAGATGGTTAGCCACAACGTGGCTGATTTTTAAGGCCGAGATCGCCAGAATCATACTTTTGATACCATCTTACCACGATCACAAATCTCTTTTTCAGCCTCTCGGTGAAAGTTGTCGCTTCCAACAATAACATATTAGAATTTGAAGTTAAGCTTCATCCATCTAGAAACAAACAACAAGTCAACTGAGATGTAAACACAAAATTATACAAAAAGAGTTGGTGTGGCGGCCTTTTCGCCCTTCAACCGCTTCATATCGCGGCGACATCCCGGGGCGGCTTGTACATCTGCCGCTAGGTTTTGCCGTCGCACACACAGAACGGCATATATGGGCTTTGCTCAGCCGAAAAATATTCACGCACCGCAGCTCGGCCAATTCGGTCGCGTCTTAATACCCCGCATATATACGTTCTGCAGCGCGGCCAATTTGGTCGTGCTTAACAACCCGCTCATATTCACACTGCATCACGTCCAGTACGGCCGCATTTAACATCCTGCAACATACAAGAAGACAGCGCATCAAGGTAGCCACCGTGAACCATCGCCGACGAAGCCGAAGCCGAAGCCGATTTAGGTGAGCGATTTGGCTTTACTTTCGGTGGATATCGGTAGCCGCCCCCATCCGCTTTCGCCCTGGCCGTTTAAGGGACGATTTGAGCCTTATCGGTTGACGCATCCAAAACGGGCCGTACTACATATCACACACCGCACCACGAGAGCGGCTATTTACACGCCTGCCTCTCCAAGAGTCTTACTAGAACACTTACTTTCGCCTAACGGCCATCTCTTTTATACAGGATTTTAAAACTGTCTCTCAACTCGTTAATATAGCTGTCAGCGGTTACCTTTAGCTCTTTTTCAAAGAAGTAAGGCTTTATGGTGTCCCTTTCGCTGCTCATAAACCCTAGCACCATAACAAAACCGGGAAACTTTATAGGCATAACTATAGACACTTCAGAGAGCATCTTGGCAGATCCAACAGTCATCTTGGCGATTCAATTTCTTGTCCTACATGAAGTAGTTTTCTCCGAAAATAATTGCAGGTAGCTGACGCTGTCGTGCTCAATGTCTATTAGCAATGCGTTGGCCCTTAACCTCCTATCCATCTTATTTCGGTTAGTTGGCGCTACCTTAAGACAAAAGACTTCACTAAGCTTATTTCTTTTCTTAGGTCAATCATATTCCATCCAGGATTATGATCGATCTTCACTTTAAATTCTCGTACGAATTCATCACGTGCTTGCTGTGAATTGTCTATTAGTAGTTACCTTTTTCTGGTGGTCAAATACTTCTTGCCTAAGTCGTAAATTTCTTTTTTTGTCATCGAACCATCCAATAATTTTTGTCGGCAATTTTCCTACATGAAATAAATTGCGGTGATATTCTAGCCTTATATTGTCAATAATCGTAAGTTGTTGATTATGTGAAGCTAACTTGTTATACTATCTACTGAAGGATTGCACATGCGCATAACATGACCTTTCGGCTTTTTCGTAATACAATCTAAAAGAAATCTGGATATATCTTAACAACCCCATATAATTCTTAAATCACAATAATAAAAATAAAGGCAAAGGCCAACATCCGTAAATATATTGCTCTTTTTTAAAAGCCCTTAAGTGCCATAAATGTCTAATATTATTGTTAGGTTCTATTTAGAAACAGTTATTGATGACATAATCTATACACTTTATTTATAATATTTGACTCACTGATAACTCATTTGTTTGTGATAGTAAGGTACTGGAACTCAGGATAGTTAGTCTTTAATTAAAGCTGTTATATGTTATTTAATCGATCCAACAAATAAGAATATAAAAAGTATGATTACTTCCAATTATTTAGGCTTATTTCCTTATCAAAGTCTAACGGACAACTCTATTAAAAACGACTCCGTATTGTCAAACAGAGCACTACCTTATATATGCTTTTTCAGCATTTAACAATTGCAGATACTTAATGATAATCTTTTAGAAATTTGATGTAATGTTTATAGAATAGATATAAAATTAAATTTTTTTTTGTACAAAAAAGAGTTTTAAAATGGTTATTTTCAAATGTGTTAGAAATATCTGAAAAGTAATTTATACGCAAATAAAGTAAAAAATAAATGTTTAAGAATCTTTTTTTTTTTATTTATTGTCAGATCAACAAAGGAAAGTCTTATACATGACATATGTAATATAGACTAACAATTACAATAAATGGCTTGGCAAGACTATTTATAACGTCTTGTTTATAATAATTACAGTAATAAATGTTGCAATTAATAGTTGATTAAGTATGAGAAATTGAGAATAATTGAAGACCTAGGAAAATTATTGCGTTAATCACTATTTTCGTCAGAGGCTACTAGATCCTGTGGTAGTCTTTGTTTTAATCTACAATGTATGTTCAACTGGCACAAGTAGTAGTGAAAGACACCAGCACATGTTCTCGCGTTTTGTAAAAACTTTTTGGTGGTTTGACGAATGAACTCGTTCACATGAGATACACCTAGCTCGTAGTGCAACTGGTTGTTACGAATATACCACGGCGCGTTCACTGCTATTCGTAAAACTTTGTTTTGGAATCGTTGTAGTTTATTGATGTTCGTTTGGGATGTAGTAGACCAGACTGGATAGGCATAGAGAATTAATGGGCTTAGTAGCGTTTTGTACATTAAGATGGTGCATTCAAGCTTCAATGTTGACTTGCGATTAATCAATGGATAAAGTTGCCTTAACCTATTGTTGCCCTGTAATAGCTTGTGATTGAGATGAAAGCTCCAGGTTAGGCGCATATCCAAGTATACTCCGAGATATCTGACTGCCGAGTCCGTTGGATTCTATTGTATGGGATTGCTGTCAATGATATTAGATACGGCAGATATTTTCTTTAAAGTAAAGATTTTAGTCTTACATTTCGTTGGGTTAATTTAAATATTCCAACTTTTAAACTAGTTAGTGATTTTGTCTGCGGATTTTTGTAATTGATCTTGTAGATCGGCATTTTGAGTGATAATTGCTGTGTCGTCTGCAAATGCGGCTATGAATTCTGTAGTTACCGGGAGATCGGATGTGTAGATGTTAAACAGCAGAAGTCCTAGTATGCTGCCTTGTGGGACTCCAGCATGCACTTGTTTAGTCTCAGATATACAAGAGTTGATCTTAACCGCAAACGTTCTATCTTCTAGAAATGGGAAGATAATTGCTAACAAATAGTTGGGAGCATTTATGTTAAGGGGCTTTTTCTTTAGGCCTTCGATCCACACCTTATCGAAGGTCTGAACAACATCCAAAAAGAGGACTGTAGTGTAGTATTTGTTATGGTATCCTTTTTCTATTATTTCAGTAATTCGCTGGAGCTGATTATAAGTTGAGTGTTCTCTCTTGAAGCCAAATCCAAATGGTGGTACTATGTTTTGGGGTTCGACGAATTCTAGGAATCTAATGTAAATAATTTTTTCTAAGATCTTGGATAGTGCAGTAAGTAGGCTTATTGGTCGATAGTTATTAATATCTCCTTTGTTTTCCCGAGCTTGGCGAACATAAGGATGTGTGCATGTTTCCAGTCGCGGGGAAAGTACCCAGTGCGGACGCATGCATTTAACATTGAAGCTAGATGTGCCAGACATTTTTTGGTCAGGTGTTTTAAGATCGTGTTGGATCTAAGATTATGGCCAGGTGATTTTTGCCTGGGCAGGGCAGTTATGATTTGTGCTATTTCCCTCGGAGATGTGGGTCGAATGTTTTTGGTTATGACTGGAACATTTCGTTCAATATGATTAATTATGTGGAGACCCTGTGTAGGATTACAGCTAAATAACGGCGTGAAGACATGTTCTAGGTGTGTAGCAAATGCTTCTGATTTTTCATTGTCTGTGTAGTACGCGTCATTGCTATTAGTTATAGTGGGCAATTCTTCATGCTGCTTTAATATTCTTTTTGTGGATTTTCACATACCAGCGTCGCCAGGGCCGATACTTGCTAAATGTCTTTGATATGATTCCAGTTTATATTCGTCGAGTTCCTTTTTGAGGCGATGACTTAAACTGTTAGTAGCCTTTTCGTTTCTTGGGGGAATAGTTATTATTTGTGGATATAGGTTTAATAGAGGATATTTACGGCAGTCACAATTGATGTGGTGATATTGGTTACAGCGATATCTATGTCTTTTTGAGTCGCGCAGGTGTTCGGTTCTCGAAGGTTGTGATCTAAGTTTTCTTGGAAAATATTTGAGGCATTGGTCTATTAGTAAGGCTTTGGTGTGGTGGCCTTACTTGTGGCGTACTGAAGAAGGATGCTAGTAAATGATCGAAATTAAGTTCCATTATAACTCTTTGATTGAACTGCTTCGAAAAGTTTTTCTGTAGGACGATATCTAGTATGTCTGGTAGGTGTTCTGTGCGGTAAGGGAAGTAAGTATACTCATCTGGAAGCAGAATTTGAAAGGCATAGACAGTTGAATAATGATCGAGTTTGGTGCCTTCAGGATTTTTAGCTCGACAACCCCAAGTGATATGTTTACAATTAATATCTCCGACTACTAGTATCTGATCAGTTGTATTGAATAGAATCTTTTTGTCATTTTCATTTAGTTTTTTATTTGGCTGCCTGTATACGCTGTAGATAGTTAGGGTACTTTGATCACTTAGTTTAATTTTAGCTCCAACAGATTCAAGGGTGATGTTCGGGATTTCAGGAATGCATGAGTGTTCAATTTTTTTCTTGATAATGATAGCTGCTCCTCCGGAAGCAATTCAGAAATTTCTATCTTTACGATATACGCTGTATCCTGGTATTTTAAATTTGTCATTATCGGATAAGTGAGTGTCTGTGAGGCATGCTATGTTGATGTTGTACCTAGCCAAGAAAGCTACGAATACTGATTTTTATTTAGCGATTCCGTTTGAATTCCAGTTGAGAATTGTTAAACTTTCTATTGCTCGCTGGGTCTTAGGGTCCATTGAACAGTAGAGGTAATATGGTGGTTGTAAAGAATGATTTGATTTGTGGAAGATCGGGTGTTATTAATTTTAAGATAATTTTGATAATGTTTGTGGGTTCAGTTGATTGAGTTGGTGTTGACGTTGGCAAGGTGGGGTTGGCGTTTAGGGTGTTTTTAACCTTGTCAGCATATGAATATATTGGGTTAACACGTGCGCTATTGGTGATTGGTTTATTTTTAACAAGTTTCTGTTGGAGTTCAATGTGGTGGATACAACCGCGATAACTTGCCGGGTGGTCACCGCCGCAATTTGCACACGTCGGCTTAGTATCGGCTGCTTAGTACACTCATTATGTTTATGATTTCCTATGCATTTCACGCATCTTGGGGAAAGGCTGCAGTAACTTTTAGTGTGGCCATATCGCTGACATCGATGGCATTGCGGTATATTAGTTGAATTTTTTCTCATCTCTACGGTTACTATCGAATGATAGATTGATTTTAAAGTAAATATCCTTTTTCCCTCATCATTATTCGTTAAATCAACGGCGCACACTGAAAGTGGTTTTTCATCTTTAGTTAGGAGTCTAGTTGCATTGATGACAGGCAAAAATTTTAAATCTTCTTTTATTTTAGCAGTAGTGATTGATAGCGGTACATTTTTAATTACCACCGACAGTCGTTTTTCATTTAGGTTTTGGAATGTGTGAAGCTGAATTCCATTTTTGGTGTAATATTCTGTTAAAGTCCGGTAATCATCTTCGTTTGATAAATTGATTCGAAGCGTATTTGCGTTGCACATTGTAGTAAACGTGCCGGTTGCCTTTTGTTCGATATCAGCAACTAGATTTTTGTGGTTTATTGCTTTGTGCAAATATATTGGCAGAATTTTAGGTTTATTAATATTAATAACAGGTTCGGTGGTTTGTTTATTTGCTTCTTTAGTATTAGTGTCGCCGTCATTTCGTGAAGGCAAGTAATATTTATTTTGCGTGATTAGTTCTTCAGTGGTTCACATATATCGTTTTTGTACTTCGTTTAATGGTGGTGTTAATTGGTCGCTTTTGCGCTTATTTCGCACTTGTTGATCCATTTTGAAATCATAGGTTGATATAACGATGTTTTATAATGTTAGATGATATTATAAAAATGTACTCACAATGCAGGCTATGAAATAGCTTTAAAATCAGCTGCGTACACGTAGTGCCCGCACCGTTTCACTGCTCGCACGCGAATCTTAAGAATCTATATTGTTTTGTATGTTTTCAATAAATTTTATATTACCAAACATAAGTTTTAAATCAGTCTGCTTTCGTTTTACTGTCAGGTACCAAACATTTTAACAATTTATTTTTATTACTCGCAGCCATAAACACAACTCTGTTTACAATTTGATGTTGTCCGCAGCCTATATGTAGAAATTAGTTTGCTTATATGGGCTTTTTTTAGTTACTTAAAACGTACCTATGTCTGACAAAGGAAATTTTAAAATTCGTATGTATATAACATTTATACTCTTATAAAACAGAATCTAATAAAAATATATTGAGTAGACCTAGCGTATTTTATCTGGTTATAACCAACAAAACTAACAAAATGGGACTATTTCTTACAAAAATTTCGATGTTTATCCCCGAAAAGGACATAATAAATGTCCAAAGTCTATTTCATAAAGTTTTATTTCTTATTGTGATTAACAATTTATCACACAAAATTAAATTTTGTAAATACATTACTGTTTATTGGTTAAAAGCAAATTATATTGCATCGAAACTTTCATATCAAATTAAGCATACTGTGGTCAGAAGACCATTAAAGTTTAAAAACCATATCCCGTATAAAATAGTTATAAAAATGATTTCAACACGTGTAACTCATAATGCTTCGCGATCGACAAAATTTACATTATCTATAAATTAAAAAATTTAAAAAAGGTATTATGGACCTACATAAAGGAGATGCTTTTTTATGCAAAATTAGTCTCCATAGCAGTATTATAGCTTAAATATTAAAGAAGTTATGGAACTTGTAATTACAGACCGTAGCACGACTTGAAGCGTCCTAGTGTAAAAATGGTAGTTTAGAAGGTACTGATTGTCTGCCTTATTTGTTCAACTTCCGTTACTCGTTCTTGCTTGCTACTACCACTGAGCGAGAAGGGTATATTTTTGCAAGGGATACAACACGAACTATGAGTATTATGGTATAAAGAGCTATCAGTTATAATAACAAGCCAATTCTAGTAAAATATAGAGGCAAATTACCAGTCCGACCTATATCGACATGGTCTTACAGCCCACGGATACTCCAAGTACCCTTTTAACAAGTAACATATGAACCGTAACACGTTAAAGTTCCTTCAGTAAAACAGAGTAAAAGCTCACCAACGACCGGCGAAATTATCTTCCACCAATTGATAATGTCTGGAATATCATTACGCGAAGGGTTCAACAATATCCATAATTTAGAAGAAATCTAACTGAATTGAAAACGTACCACTAATGAATGGAGTGCAATCTATTAAGATACCATTCGTTCATTATTTGGCTCGATGTTAAGAATAATGAAGGCTGTTACAAGAACCCGAGATGAGGCCATATATTATTCAATAAATATAAATATTTACGGACAAATGTCTTGAAAATTTGATTTTTTATTTGTCTTATACTATTAATTAATAAATTGGTATAGTTTGAGTTGTCAATTAGTATTTTTCTTTGTACTACAATTTATATAAGCAATGGGGTATTTTCACACTTATGGCATGCACTACAAGTAGTTGTTACGCCATTTATTTTTAAGTTATAAATAAAACAGATATCTAAAACTATTACAACTTATTTGTGCCAGTTTATCTCATAAAAAAATGAAAAAAATATCTGATCTCTCTTACCGCTCTCGATAATCACAATTACTAATGCAAAAATATCTTTATTTCTATAGAGAGCTTATTTTTGATTACCATATTAGAAGACACTTCAAAACAGTTACTATTTGTTCACTAATAAAGGCTGTATTACCTTGCTAAAACATTATGTATTTTATTTAATTTTACATGTGTCATTAATCCCAGTGATTGAAAATTATGTAACACTGAGAGAACGTAAAACGTTTACCAAATTTCGAAGGACAGTTGCTTTAGTTGACAAATACGCTAAATAGCTATTGATTAAATTTACTGTTTTCTCAGGTTACAGAGATTTCGTATTTTATCAGCATCATTATCTTTCCATCTTAAATTATTAAATATGCAATTCCGTATATTACGAAAAGCTTATAACTATTCGTTTAAAATTTTTACGTAGAATTACTTCTGTGAGATTTAAATATTGCTCTCGGCATCTTATCGAGGCGTATTTCTATTTATTAGTATTCATTTAGGCTTCGGTCCTGTTTTTCTTAAGAACTTTTATAATATCTTTCTTTTTACTAACCTTTTAGGTTACCTTTTATTAAGAGCTTTTGGTGTTCTTGTCAAAAAGGTGTGAGATATGTTTATTCAATTTTCTCATTTGCTTGAGAAATGTACGATATCAGTAATTAAACAATTTCTCTGTTATTATATCATTTATTTTTTGACCAATGTTTTCAGCATATTTATTTCTGTTTTAAGCATCTGCCTTATTTCATTGATGCTTTTTATTATTATTACACTTACCGGCACTGCAACCTCAATGGCTTATTGTGGCTCCTAACATGCACTTAAAACTACATCACATACACCCATGAGTTGAGCGAGACTTGAACTCGCCTGCGCCGGCTCAGGACAGAGGAACAGTGATCTTGACCACTAACTAATTACAGCCCCTTCATTGATGTTACTCGTATTTTATTTTTATATGAGTATTATAACTTCGTTTAATTTTTTTAGTTGAAAGTTTTTTGTAGGACGTTTTCTCTTTTAGCTTTTAGAAAAATATCACCATAATAGCATACAAAACTAATGTTTGTATTACAAAATCTATATCCTAAGAAAAGTAGCCTTTTTATTATAGTGTTATAAATTAATCTTAGTATTTCTTGTCACACGCTGTTTAAGATACCACACACGTTCTCACAATACCCATAACCTTGTAAACCTGCACAACAGAAATAACACTAATACTTTAAAAACCTACCTATTAATTAGTGGTTAGCGTAAAGTAAATTGTAAAGACTATAAAGGCAAAATTAAGTTACAGAAATAGGACAATTCTTAAGCTTTGAAATGGTACAAAATCTTACTTCGTGAATTATTGAACAGTTTTATAAAAACTAATAAATATTAAATACATAATTGTACCATATACTTTTTATACATTATTAATGTGGATAACTGCAAAATGTGAATATTTTATTCAGTATTTCAGGTGATTTACTAATTATAGAAAGACATAATGGATAAACAAAAAGCTAATAACTGTTTAGAAACCTCATTTTCATTTTTTGTAGTTCTTGCAAATGAATATTTATTCTGAATACAGAATAAACAGCACTGACTGTTTGCTTATACTGCATTACCATTCTTTTTTCATGTAGAATAAAACACGATGCTGTGCTGGTACTAGATTCAACGTTGTTTGGGTCAACTAAGTGCGATTTTTATGCAGCTCTAATTCTGTTGATATTTCCTGCAAGTCGGTATTGCCAAGACTTTGTTTTTTTGGATATATGCCAATTAGGGTGGCTATTTTTCTAAATGTCAAATGAAGCAACTTACTAATCAGTTTGAGAAAAGACTAAATGCTAATATTACTTTCTAGTTTCATCGAATATGCGTATCTCATTCGATCAGAAGTGTTGATTCTTCCATTTGAAGTGTTACAATACGTAATTACTTTATTTTACTAACATCGATGATGTAGTTGTGGTGTAATTTAAATAACAGTGTGATACATCTGTTTTTCTTAAGTAGATAGGATGTCAAAGTTTCTTTATTAAAACCCAAACATATTGCTTTAGATCTATCAGGTAAAAATTTTTGGAGAGCAACTAGGATGCAACTTCACCGCAAAAATGGTCAAACGTGGTATTTCCATTGGTTCTAAAAAAAGGTTCGCCGAAGATCTTCAACAATTTTTGCCACTTTTATAATATTTTAGAGTTTTTTTCAAGAGTGGTGTACCGCATAGTGAATAATTAGTTCTACTGTCCCAAATTTTTATACTATATTTATTTGGCTTCCTTGATAGATGTTACCGAAAGATTTCGATCTTTAAAGCAACCAGTTGCACATCAATGATGAGATTAATTATTTTGATGCCATATTTAGTCGAAGATTAGCGCTCACTTCTCTATCTCCTGCAACTGTTCGAATGTTAGATTGTTCCGGTAACGCTGATGATTCGTAGCCAAGAATTTTTCTTTTTGCGGACACATTTTGTCTTTAATTCGTCTTATACAAGTTCTGTAATAATCCGTATTTGTCATTTCCAAAATTTATTGTTAATACCTATTGGTTTTTCTTATTTTAACGATATTTGTGAGTTTTCCTAGACATCTTCAGCATTCACCTATAAACCCACATTTCTCATGACTATTTGTTTTCATTATCTGCGCTTTTACCAATCTTCAGCTCTTGTTTGTCAACAAATTTGTGTTAACACCTAAGTCTTCATTGGTAAGTTGTAATAAAACTTTAAATCTGTTTTATGGTACAGACACTGTATATACAGAATTTTCCTATAAAAATCTGTGAAGCATATTATAATTAATAATACTACACTTATTTCCGTGAGCACTAGTAAAAACACCCAGAAACATGGATATCTACGTCATCGACTAATTTCCAAATATTAAATAATAAGGCAGCTTCCATATTAGTGAAAGTAACAGTATCGTCTAAAAGCAAACTGACTGCGTTAAGAAGTATTAATATGTACTTTTGGTAGAAGTTTCCTAGCGTCAAAAGCTGTTGTATTGTGTGTATGACTCTTCTTCAAAGTTGGTATAGCATTTTATTTGGTACTATATCAACAACAGTTTGCAAATGATTGAGTAGTTCATTTTCCATAACGCTATTGCCCTTTTTCTTCTGTTTATCACTTTCTTTGTAGTCACTTTTTTCAAAATCCCTCACTAGAGAGTGACCTGTTAGGGTGTTCTTTATACATCATTTACATTCTCATCTACATCCTCATCATTTTGTATAATGCAACAATCATTTTTTTTCGATTATCAGTCGATGGCGATGACTTATAACTTCTTTACAAATTTTGAAAATAAGTAAGAACAATTTGATAATCTTCTTCTATTTGATGCAATTAAAACATTATTTTATGCCAGTTGTATACAATATGTATTAAATAAAAGACAAATAAAATTAAATAATAGACTCGAATTGAATAGTTGCAATATTGTTTTAGTGCAACTTTTATAGACAGCTCCTCTTCATATGCAAATGAAAGCTTTTTCTGAAAAGAGGAAGCTCCGAATTGTAAATAGTATATATTCACGAGAGATTCACATGCATATTTAGTTTTGATATAATAATACAGACGCACCTTACTTATTTCTTTCTTGCGAAATTTTTTTGTATTAAATAATTGTAGTTGGGAATACTACAATCCTCCAGTCTATTAACAGAAAATGTGCAGAGTACGAGCCTTAAAAGTACACCTTGGTAAAATTCGAGTTAAATAAACGTTTTAAATTTACAGATATTTTGTTTCATAATCAATCATATTCTTGCAACAGTTACATTTTAAATCTTATATTTAATATTTAACGAAATCTATTTGCATGGACAAAATTGTTGTATTTTTACAATCAGCTTGCTTTGTTTTTAACTACTAGTCAGTCCATTGTATACTTTTTTTACAACTTTGTTAAATTATTTGCGACATATTTTTTAGGGCGACCTAACTGATTTTTTATTATATGGCTAAAAATGGTTTTTACTTAATAGAAATTTTGCTACATAAAAGTGCATAAATAACCGTTTTCGCTGGCTAGCTATTTTATTTCTGCTTATTTGGCTTTCACTGCGTCTTAAAAAAACAAAGTTTCTAATAAAGTCTGAACCCCTTGATTACCTGCAAACAGCGCCCAAGGTTGTTACATTTTTTATGCTTCAATTGCGTTTTTCTTTCTACTCTAACATGCATAACTTTTTTAATACTCCAACAAAAAAGACCTAAGATTAATGTAATATAATATCAACAATTTAAACATAAATATTTATATGTTTTAAATTATTTATGTAAAAGTATACTTATACAAGGTGGGGCAGTCAAACTGCACGTTTTTAAGAAGCTTGTATTGGGGGGGGAGTAGGCAGTGATCTACACAGTCCACACAGTTGAAAGTTTAGTAACCATGTAGCGTGGGCCGGTGAACAATCAGATTTCGCGGTTACAGGGTATTTAGACATGGTCGAAGTTACGTACGAGCACAACGCGCGTTCCGCCTACATTTTCGCCTCTCGCCTCGTGCTCCTGAGATAGTACTGCAAGAACTGTTAGAACCCCCGAGAATGTGGAGGCTGTATGAGTAGCGATTACAAGAAGCTCAGCGTTGCTCTCGGACATTTGACTCGAACAGTAAAAAGAATTTTACATGATGACACACCTAAATTCGTATAAAATGCAAACAGTGATAACATGTTGCAGCTGCTTGAAGGTAACCTACAGCTTATTGATAATCTATGAGTGAGCAATGAAGCTCATTTTCACCTCAGTGGATATGTCAATAACGACTTCACAGACGGCTTCTTCATTTGGCCAAAATTACTTTCTGGTGTGCAATTTCTTTGAATATAATAATTAGGCCATCCAGTTACTGTAACATCAGTGCGCTATGTTCAAATGCTGGAAATCTTCCTTATTCTAGAACTTCAACGATTTCGCGTAAAAAAGACCACTCATTTCCAACAAGATGGAACAACTGGTCATACAGCCAGGGTGTCATTGAACTTTCGGAAAGACCTTTCTCCGAACTGCCTCATCAGTAGGAATGAGGATGTTCAGTGGCCTCCAAGATTACCAGGCTTGAGCTCCTGTGATTATTTATATCTCAAGCTGAATTTTTGTGAGACTCGCCCAGCAACTATGCTGGACTTAAATTGCGGATTAAAGAAGATCGTACAACAACACAAGAAGAAAATATTTTGTTTGTTTTTTAATATCTACAAATAGTGCGGTCGACTGCCCCACCCTGTATATATTTTTGTGGATAATTCCAAGAGTTTAACGACAAAAAATATTTTTTTGGCCGAAAAAATTTGCACATTAAAATTTCAGATTTAATTCACAGTTATCAGCAATATACGGACCACGGCTTACGAGTCGCGAACTATACGCAGCTTTTACTTTTAGGGAAATAAACAATTTAAATACAAACTGAATCTATTTATATCTTACTATAATCAGAAAATTCCACTTATTTTTTCTAATTACATAAAACTTCAAATTTATGTATGTTAAAAAGATTAATGACATGGAATCAGCTTTTAATAATGGTTTGTCTAATAATCATTCTACTATTACTCTTTACACTTAAATTAGGAAATTTTAAATTAATTACAAAATGAAGGCGATTGTTATCATTATCAAAATAATGGTAAATCGCACTAGGCAATGCATTAAACGCGCATACTTTTTTGGGTCTGCACACAGTTGTTGATTTTATAATAAAGAATAAATCAAAAAATAAGGACGGTTTAATAATAAAAAATTTGTATTAAAAGTGCATGGGGTTAGCAGAAACAATAAATCTTATATGAATAATCGTTGAATTAATGCATTCCTGAACAATAAAGCTGGTGGTCACCTTATTTTGCAATGTTCAATATGTTATGCAAGTTTTTTATGGATATCTTATTGATCTTTCTATAAATTACAGTGAATATGGCCTTTGATCTTGACAAATATGTATATCTCTACTATATCGTTTTTTGTTTTCTTATAATTGATTTCATTTTAAGCTAAGGAGATTATTATGTCATTTATTTTTTATAGCTTTGTCTTACGTTATATAAAGTAGTTATTCTATTGTAAAATATTAAGGGTTTTTGGGGCATGCCATTCTTTGTTTTTCTACTTATTTTACTTTATTTTCCGTTTTCTATTATTCTTGATAGCTCATATTTCGAATCTCTATGGACGTGTCCATATGTTTCGAGAGCCCAACGAGCCATAGAAAAACCAATTTTAAATGTAAAATTAAAAGTCAGAATAAGGAATGAGAGAATTAGAGAAGTAACAAAATTAATAGATTTTAAAAGACATGTAGCATCTCTAAAATAGAGATGGGCTGGTCTAATAATGATGAAATAATGAAATCCAACAATAGAAACTATAGACTAGCAGAAGAAACGTGTGCTGTCCGCAAACAAGATGGAAGGATGACTTAAAAATAACAGCAGGTTTAACATGGACAAGGCTAGTTTAAAACAGAGACTTATGGAAAAATAAAAGGGAGGCCTATGTCCAACATTGGATGACAGCAGGCTAATAAAGAAAAAGAAGATGGATATGTCCTGTATATATTATTTTTAGCATATGATGCTGTTTAACAGTTGCCTTTTTATTAATTGTGGTCGCTTTGTATCCTTTTGTCCTACGAAATGTCCGAAATTTTATTAACAGCAAAGTTCAAACGCTTTAATTTGATTCAGAGCATTAATTTTTGAGATCTATATTTTACCACTTACACCAATTCAAGTTTTTTATTCTTAAAAATAAATTACTATTATTGTTGTGCAATAGTGTTGTATTCCTCACAAAAGCGTCTACTTCTAATTCTAGTGGCTATTCTAGTCCTTCATTTTGTTTAAATCTGTGTTGAAGCAATAGCTTAAATATATAGTGTTCTATCTGTTTTGTATTCACGTCGTTCTTTAATTTTTGACTTACTTTTTTATTTCTAGAATAATTACTAATGGTCTGCTATGCTTTTTTTACTTGAGCTTCTTTTTTCAATTATAATTGTGTGCATAAATCTGTATTTTATATACAAAAAATTTAACAAAACAAACAAAAATATTTGAACATATGCAATATAACCTGAAACCTTGTATTTATCAAACTTAAAAAAGACATATTTGTATGTATGTGAAATTTTCTAACACAAAATATAATTAGTAATCTGGCATTGTGTTAAATAAGGATGCTAAAGACCTTGAAATTTTTTATATAAGATGGGGAAAAACTATCCCTGCTCCCTTAAGGTTGAATAAAGAAAAAGTGATAGGAAGGAGGTACATTTATTTCAATGTATTTTAAAGAGAATATCGACCAAGCGATGCTCTGTTAAACATGTGTTGAGAAGAACGCTTAATTTCTTGATGTTTTACATTTCGTGGGGCTGGGACGATGTTTGTAAACCTCAGAATTTACATTTATCTGGGCAGGCGACACCAGCGCATTGAGAGATTAAATTATTTTGCTATATAGACTGTGACTTTATCCTGTTGGAACCAATTTGTTGGAAACTTTTTTCAGTTTAAATGGATTGAGATTTAGAATTCATTGACAGTAACATATTGTCATCTCTTCTCGAAATAGTAACCAACGATTTCAAGTTTACTCACTGCATATCAAACAATAGCACGTTTGCTGTGGATATTATTATTGGTCATGGAAATTTCGTGGGGTTTTGTCATCCCGACAAGTAAAAATGCGCTTCGTCGATAACTAAAACAACTGTGTCATGTGGCATACTTTCTAAAATATTTCCATGCATTTGCAGGCAATCTCACTACAGAAGTAGTATTTTTGAAGTTCCCTATTCACAACAATATCGGTTTTTGATCGGGAACAAAGGCATATGACGTAAGTTGAAGGCGCGTTTGGAAATCAAATTGTGCGGCTGCAACAAATTCATTGTTCCGAATGTACGCTTTGACACCAAAAACTTTGTTCTTTAATTGACGTTATTCTGGCTAGCAAGGATTCTTCTAAGAAAACCTTCCGATGAGGAACCTTGTATCTAATAAAATCACTTTCTTTACCTTCGGACTGCCCTTCCTTTGAAATTAGAGAGAAAATTTTGTTCTGCTTTGTACTGAATGGTGCTTTAATTCTATAGAAGATAATATGTAGTATATATTAAGACTGAAAATCAATTCTAAATAAGCACAATAAACTTTATACTTTGATAAACATAAGATTGTTAAGTCAAATTTCTTCGATTAAAATAATTACTAACAAAGGAAAAATAAATATATCAGTAATGTATTTTTATAAAAAATTAATCTTTAATCTTTTCGCTCTAAGGATAGAAAAGTACGATTAATAATAATGAGTTGTGCATACTTGAAAAAAATGACACCTTAAACGGCTATCAGGCTTTTTACAACTTTTACCATAACTTGAGGTTTTGTTGTCTTGTGGCGTCACAGAAATTCAGCTTTTCGCACGACCCCTCTTTTAACCGAACACGAACATTTTGTTTATTTACAAATTATGTATTCTGCTGTTCGTCGTCGGGTTGTAATGGTGCCCAGGCCTTTCCACCGTAGCGGTATATTGGACAGTCGATAGCAATGTGAGTTATAGTTTGTTTTTCTACTCCTCATTTACATACTGCAATTTTTGTATAGACCCACTGTGTATCAGACTATTACATTTTTCTGTGCCGTATATATTCTATTTAATTTGGCTCGTAAATGTTTAAGTAGATTAAAACTGGGGGATTCTTCAAGGGCGTGATTTGTATTACATTTATTCTATAAGGAAACTCTTTGTGCTTTCCATACTTCTTGAACATTCATATTTTTCACGGGAAACACTAAACACCATTTTTTGGTCTTAATGCATCAAATCTTTGTTGATTGAAAGCGTGTTATTCTGCATTCTAATTCTAACAGTAGTTTCTTCTAAAGCTTGTTTAAATGTAAATGTGCAGAGTTACACCCAAATACTTTGGAATACGTTGTGTTTTAGCTTTGTTACATGATATTTGATAGAAAGCTCGGCCTGCTTCTCTGATGTTTGAATAAAATGTTTGTTTTCTTTTGTATGGATTTGGGCATAATATTTATTTTTTAAGTACGACTGAAGAGTGAACAGATCTTTAGATAATTGCTCTTCGGCGACTTCAAAGGTAGTATGTTATATGGTCAATACAATATCATCAGTATAGATAAATTTTGTAGAACGGGTATTATTGATAGATTATCAGCATATAAATTAAAAAGAGGGGACGCAAGAACCGAACCTTTCGGTAAACCATTAATCAAGTTATTTAGTTTACTGAAATACTCATTTAGGTAAACTCTGAACATTCTATCCTGCAGCATGTTACGTATTAAGTTATAGATTTTGATACAGCGTACTGCGTTGAATAGTTTTCATAACATTGCTTTTCTCTATACTGTATCACATACTACCGCGAGATCCTGAAAGGTAGCTGAAGTTTTAAGTTGTCTTTGGACATCTTGGTGTATGTGGGTTATTAAGGTCATTGTGGTACAGTTTCGATTTGGTCGAAAGCCTGATTGCTCCGGAGGCACAATTTGATTTAAGGTTTTTGAGATTCTGTTGTATATTAATATATCTAGAAGTGTATATGCAACACTGGTATGGGCTTATTTATAACTGACGGTACTTGTGATTAGTTCTTTAGTTTTTTGTATAGCTATAATTTTGACTCTTTTAAAAGCAGTTTTTTTAGGTCAGTGTTCTTAAAAAATTCTGGAAAAGTAGCGTCTTCTTATGTAGTCTTTCTTGTTTTTAATTTGGCGATTGCTTGTTACATTTTGATTAAAACGAAAATTTTTTGCCAGAAGTGGCTGTTTAAGTTGATATGTAACAGCTCCGATATATTCTTTATCAAATGAAACTTTGTCTTAGCTGCTTTATTAGAATTTATTTCAGGATTTTCGTTGTATGTGTAGGAACTAATTCCAAATTTATGTATGAAATTCCATAGCTTTTTGCTAGAATGCTTTAAGTTGATTTCTTCCATTAAACACATCTATTTACCTTCACGTGCCAAATCTAGGCTTTCGAGAGGTTTTCTTCTATTTGGGTTTAAGGCCTGTTTTTATACCCCTCGTAAAGTAGTGCATTCCTTGGTCCATCCTGAGATATACCGTTTTATTTTTTAGGATCTTTTAGTGCAAGGTTGAAGTTTTTATAATTGTCATAAGTAGGTGGTAGGTTTTTTCCAATTTGGGAGCATATTTTGTCCAATTAGCTTTTATTTCATCTTACCCTAAGTAAAGATGTTATCAGGGAACTTGGGTTTCTGTTTCATATATTGCTGATCGATATTGGCTATGTGAAAAAAACTCGTAGCATTCTTTTTGTTGTTGATATTGATCTAAAGCTATTGTCCATGGTGATAAAATATAAGTCTGGATTTATGCTTACCATCTGACAGAGTAGAAGGTGTCTTTATTCTTTGGATCAAATATTAACTATAGTTTATATAGTTCTACCAAAGCTATTATCGTTATTGATAGATGTGGTATACTTTGACTCAACATAATATGTATGGGATATATTGCAGGCTTTACATATTAGTAATATATAGATATTTTATTTCTATTATAATTTTTCGTACCTCCCTGTTGTTTCTATTAAAAATAATTGTGACATTTTCAAGATTATATTTAACGTATGTTGCGACACCATGGGTTTGATGATTAGTTCCAGCTAGAATTTTATTTTCAGATTTGGTTGTAGTCCACAGTACTTTCTTTGTATGAATATTTTGCTCTTGTAGAGGTTTAGCAGGATTTATTTCTTACTTTTTCAATATTTATTTATTTTGATATTACTTTAATTATTGGTTCATTTTAATTTTAATGCACATGGTTTTATTGTTTTTAGGAAAAACACATTTTTTTAATTAAATGTATTTTATACAACAAAATGTTCTGATAATTTACATTTGAATGATTTCCTCCTGATTTTTTATTATACGTGAAAAATATCTTTAAAAAAGAATAGATAAAATTAGGCCCCTGAAAAATATTGCACAATGAAATAAGTTAAATTGAGATTTTAAATCGTTTATCTCTACTGTTTTGACGTTAGAACATCCATTCATTTCAAATCCTTCTGGGAAGCTCTTCGACAACTATTTAGTGCCTGAGCGAAGCAGGAGTGATAATTATTTCTTCTCGAAACAGTTCCTCGCTTAACAGCCACTAATGAGAAAATTCTCTGTGGGCTTCCGCGAAGGGAAAGCTACGGCCGAAATTGCCCATTTCCCCGCCGCGCTCGCAGCTCAAGCGCGCGTATTTGTAGCTCCATGTAAATGAGATGTTAAAGAACTAATCAAAAATGTAATAGCTTGCTCTCTGTTCGCGTTCGACAGATTCGTTTTACACGTCCGTCGGAGTCGAGCGCCTCTATTCTTGGCGCGTTTCCGCGGCGGCGGGTTATTTTTGGGAATCGGGAGTGCGCGACGAATGTGGGAAGTTTGATGTAGTGATAACGCAGAACGGGCGTTTTACGCCGTTCTCGCAAATTGCAGATAAATGAGTTTACGATTTTCATAAAGCGCGGGCCGTAACTTTTATCGCGGGCTTCGGAAACTTCATTTTTACGTCTCGTAGTACAACATAGTTACAGCCACGTAATTTTGCATCGCTCAAACTTTGTTTAAATGTTTTACCGTTTATTCAGTTAGTTTTCCACAATTTAGTAGGTTATAAAAATAAGTCGTAACTTTTATGAAAGTAATATAATTATTTATCACCATTGCAATATTCCCTATATAATGTTATAGTAAAACCTTACGTAGGTTTTATTATTAACAAAAACTAGTTTTATTGTTGCAAATTTGAGTAGATTTACACAATTAACATATGTGCAAAATTATTGCGAACAATCGAACTAAATATTTAAATAGCTCTTCATTATGTACTTCGAAACACAGTGGGATTTAAGAAATACTACAAAATAGTTAATATTTGATAATTAATAATTATGAAACGAGTACTTTATGCTATAATAATAATAGTAATAAATAATTTATCTTATATTTTTATATTACAAGTTTATCAAATGTTTCGCTCTGCTACTGGTTAAGGGGGGCTAGAGTGCTAGAGTTTGTTGTCCTTCTTCACACACAGTGCTACTCCACCATGCACATAAGTTAAATTTTACATTGAAGTATTTTTCAGCGTTGTCGCGTTGGTTTCCAATCTGACTAATGGCTAATATTATCTAGGCGAACATTTTTGATTGACACATGTAAAGCAAATCCTCGTTTATTCTTTCTTTGTATTTGCAATTTAGTGTTGTTGGAAGATCTTCCTCTCTCAGCAACATATCTGTATCCCATTTCATGTAGACTTCAACCACTTCTTCTTTAAATTCTGCTGGTCTTATTGTGTCCCCATGGACTCTCCTATAAAGCAACCATACATTTACAACAGTTAAATCCAATAGATGACAAAATATTACGGGGCACCACTTCCCCGAACACATTCTGTTCTTATCCTTGCTTAGCAAGCTATCAAACAGATCAACACCACCCATGTGTGTGTTGTAGTACTTTACAACATTAGAACATTTTATTGGCGCATTATTAATCACTTTCTTATCGAATCTGTCTGCCTCAGAGGATAAAAATTTCCCTACTAGGAGTTGACGGAAGAAAAACCATAAACTCTTTCAATAATGGTAACCATTTTAGCAGATGTACATCTTTCTTTCTTGTTTATCTGATTCTTTAAAGACAGTCTATTGTTAGGAATTATATTTTTCTTGACTGTTCCTTATGTATAGATTTTCTGCCACAGTGACAATATTTCCACCATATAAATACAAAAGCCATAACAGAAAATTATTGTTAGCATAATTTTTGTTTACTGGAACTTATACGTATGTATTTTAATATGTAATAACACATTTTTACGTTATAAGTAAAGTTATAAAGTCAAAACGATGAGTGTCATTAAAAATACGTGTATTACATATATATCATTTTATATGTCTGTAATTTGTATGTGTAATAATACACTTACATTTTTCTGTGAACAGCTACTGATTGTGAATATTTCTGGAAAATAGTTGTTTAGGTTATTTTTCAAATTTTTTAAAACAACAAAATATTTTTTCTTATTCTTATATTTTATATTCACTGATTTTCACTCAAATATATCTATTGGTGCTGTCATTATGGGAACAACTAACTGTCTTCTATATAGTCATGTATAACAAAAAATGCTGTGAAGAGTTAATTCAAGTCCACTTAACTTATCATTAGTTGCAGATAACTTAAATACTTTATATTCAACTTGAATTGAATTTTCAAAATTGGATAGGCTGGTAAGAAAGTTTTGTAATATGGCACACGAGGTCACACATTAATACAAGTTCAAACGCGTTCCGACAACTTTGAATCTGCATTGTGGTTGGTAGGGTGACCTGTGGATATTGGTTTCTTACGAATTGAACAGTTGAAAAAGCTTGTAGGATGATTTTATCCAAAATCTAAATACCAAGCTACACATTTGCAAGTGGTCAGTGTTTTAAGGGGAGATAATCCTTCTCATCGTACAACCATATTCAAATGTTATTGAAAATTTTGGATGCTCTAATTTGACAGGCACATGATTTATCTCTAGATAAAAGAGTTTTGTGAAACTACTGCATTGACAATTCAGACGATTCTACACTTTGAAGTGGTAAAAGTTTGACCTTTTGGGTATCTGATGCTTTAACCAACGAGCAGATGGCACGGCACGTTTTGTTTGGTGGTGGAAGATGCTCAATAAGTGTGAAAATATAAAATCTGGTTATGTGAACATTATATTAGTATTCTTATGACGTACTCATTAAAGCCCAACACAAAGTTCAAATCCTTAAAGCTGAAAACACAACTGACTTGCTAGCGTAGAAAAACAAATGCGTCTAGATCACCGAGGAAACTTAGAAGAGTTAATTTAAAGATTGGTCTCGAGAGGGGAAAATATATAGTGGAAAGTATTGTAGAAGATTTGTTACAAAACTTTTTTAGTTTACCATATACATATTTACAGTGACCGTGTCTTTATTTATAATTGAAGTTTTGTGCTATTTTCGACTTTTCTATCCACATTTTTAATTTTTCCTTTTTTTTTGTAAAAATTAATAATTAAGGAAACCCCTGTTAAAACAAATATCTTTAATTTCTTTATAAGTTAAAACTAATATATATTTTTAATAAATTCTATTCAGGGTTTAAATTGTTTGAGACTTTAACTTTTTCTAAAAATTCTTTTAAAGTGAATTTCTCATTAAAGCTGTTGTATAATTTTTTATTAGTAAATCTGAAATAAAACCAGTCTATCTCTTAAAAAACAATATCTTATACATATATTCGTAATTTATTTTACTGTTTCCAGCTGGTTGGCTCGTAGACTGATAGTTGCACGTGTAAAGCCAGTTACTCATAAATTTTTAATTTATTGTGCAATATATAAGTACATAGACAACGCATTCTATACATTATTATTTAATATAAATATATATAAATATGTTCGTCTTTCTGTACATTTACGCATTTGATCAGAGACCGTAACTTGTACTTTTCTTAATTCGCTTTAGAAACAAGGTTTTTACATAATCTTTGGGAGTTTCAAATCGTATACTAGAAATTTTATTATACAGCCACGGAAAAACAATTGTAAAATGATAAAGTTAAAATTGTGTCGGGGATGGTTTAACAATTTAAACCGAAAGCCTCTAACATATTCTTGGTTTGCTATGCTATATGACAAAGCGTTATTGTAGTGCTCAGTGATCTCACTTGTTAAGGCGCCGTAAACGAGTTTTTAAATAGCTAACAAGCAACCTCTTGGTAGTTATGATACCTCCTAATTTTGATAAAAAACAGAACATTATTTTCTTTACAATATTTTGGTATTGCTTTACTTTGACGAAATTACAATACGTTAGAAACGCCCATTGTGACGATTGTCATTTTATTTAGTTTGAAATACATATATTTAGTTTTTATTAACAATAATAACACCTTCCCCATCAAAACCAATATAATCCAAATATACGCACCAACGGCTGACAAATCCGACGATATAATTGAAACATTTTATGATGATCTGAATAACGTCATGAAGAAAGTAAATAAGAATGAATTGACATTAGTAATGGGGGACTTCAATGCCAAGATAGGCCAAGGAAGCTGTGGTGAAATCATAGGACCGTTTGGACTGGGAGAACGTAATGAACGAGGAAATCGATTAAGTATTTTTGCAACAGAACAACAACTAGTCATCACCAACACGTTCTTCAAGTTACCACCAAGACGCCTATACACTTGGAGGTCCCCCCAAGATAACCCAGAACACGTCGTCAGAAATCAGATCGACTATATCTTGATCAATAAAAGATACAGAAATGCAATAACAGCAGTAAATACATATCCAAGTGCGGATGCCAAATCTGACCATAACCCTCTTGTCGGCACGATAACACTCAAATTGAAGAAAGTTAAATAACAAAAAGCGAAGAAATACGATTTGAGGAAACTGAAGGATAAAGATATAAAACAAGAAATACAGCAACATATTAAAAGAAAAATCAAAGAAACAGATATATCAGCCGACACAAAAGAGAAAATCCAGAAGCTTAAAGAGACAAATCAAGAAATTCTTGACATATATTTACGCCCAATGAGAGCGAAAAAGAAGATGTGGATGACAGACGACATAATGAATAAGAATGAGGAAAGGCGGAAAAATAAGGAAAAAAGACAATACCAGATACACACAAATCGACAAAGAAATAAAGAAAAAGATTAGAGACGCCAAAAACGCTTGGATGGAGGAAAAGTGCAAAGAGATTGAATCACTAGATGGTAAACATGACTCTTTCAACCTGCACAAAAAAGTGAAAGAAGCAGCAGGATTACAACGACCAAAGAAAACCGGATGCTTACAAGATAATGAGGGCAATACAATATTAGATGTAAATGAAATAAAAACATTTTGGAAAAGCTATGTTGAGAAGACCTTCGAAGATAAGAGAAACAACGATACACTAAAAACAGGGGACTCCATAGATAACACAGGACCGGAAATTACTCAAGAAGAAGTGATAGCCGCAATAAAAGGAATAAAGGACGGAAAGGCGACGGGGCCAGACAACTTCCACGCAGAAATTCTAAAAAACATGGAGAACGATTAAATTAAATGGTTCACGGCCATGTTTAATAACATATACGAAACAGGAGTAATCCCACTTGAATGGCTTAAATCCACATTTATAACCCTACCGAAAAAACCGAATGCGAAAAAATGTGAAGACTATAGAATTATTAGTCTAATGAGCCACCTTCTTAAAATAATGCTAAAAATAATACATAGGAGGACATACAAAAAATGCGAAGCGCAACTAACTCGCACACAATTTAGCTTTCGAGACTCATTAGGTACAAGAGACGCTTTTTTCGCCATTCAAGTCCTCATACAAAGATGCAGAGACGTGTATATGTGTTTTGTAGACTATCAAAAGGCTTTCGATCGGGTCAAACACGACGAGTTAATATCAATCTTAAAACAATTGGTCTAGATGATAAAGATCTACGTATCATTAACAACATTTACTATAACCAATCAGCAACTATCAAGATAGATAACCAAATGACTGAGGAGATCAAAATAGAAAGAGGTGTGAGACAAGGCTGTATGCTATCTCCGCTACTCTTTAACATCTACTCCGAACACATCATGAAAACAGCTTTAGAAGATACTGACGAGGGAGTACTCATCAACGGAGAACGGCTGAACAACGTAAGATACGCAGACGATACAATTATACTGTCAGATAACCTAGAAGGCCTACAAGACCTAATAACACGCGTAGCAGAGTCAAGCCAAAAATATGGTCTAAACTTTAACATACAAAAAACTAAATACATGATCATCAGCAAGAATCCAATACCACCGGGACGTCTAATAGTTAACCAACAACAGATAACACGAGTTGAGAAATACACATATCTAGGGACAAGTCTAAACGAACAATGGGATCACTCAACTGAAATAAAACAAAGAATTGAAAAGCCAGGCAGCGTTCATTAAAATGAACACAATATTCAAGAGCCACGACCTCTTAATACCAATAAAAATTCGTTTACTGAGATGCTACGTATTCGCAGTGCTCCTGTACGGGGTGGAATCTTGGACGCTGACCGAGGCTACTACCAAAAAGTTAGAGGCGTTCGTAATGTGGTGTTATAGACGCATCCTGAAAATCTCATGGGTCGACCGGATTACAAATAGAGAAGTACTGCGTAGAATGCAGAAAGACTGTGAAATAATCATCACTGTCAAAAGACGTAAAATGGAATACCTGGGGCACATAATGCGTAACGAACATCGATATGGCCTACTGCAACTCATCTTGCAGGGGAAAGTATACGGAAAACGAGGCCCAGGACGTAGAAGAATATCATGGCTACAGAACCTAACGAAATGGTTCTCTTTAACAACAACTCAACTTTTCCGTACAGCAGCCAATAAAGATAGGATAGCCATGTTAATAGCCAATATCCGAAACGGATAGGCACTGCCAGAAGAAGAAGAACAATAATAATCTTCTAAACTGTTTTAGAACTGTTTGTATTATATTTTCATTTATTTATTCCACAGCATTCCATATGCTGTATGTCTTTGTGCCTCTGTTAAATTGTGGGTTTATATTCCAACAAGAAACAATCCTGCGACCCAATCAATCATATATAACTTGTTTAACTGATAATGTCAATATCTAAGTTGCTCTCAAAAATTTTGTTTGTAACTCGATTTTTCCATTGCATCATACTTCATGCAATGTTTACTTTTATTTGGTAAATGCTGAAATTGATTTTTCTTTGTGAAAATTAGCTCAAATAAAATAAAACTTTTATAGTCGTAGCATAATATGACTCGGTCGTTAAATTAATCTATGTTAAACAACAGTTACTTTTAAATTGTCTTGTGCAATAACTATTGTTTCAGTTATTGAACTGGTGGTTCTGTTTAATCTGAGCGTGGATTAGTAGTTTTTGCCTTATTTACACACCACTATGCCCTTTCTAAAACTCACTTAGTTTATTACCACTAAAAGTTCTATACATATCTTGTAAATTCCAAAATATGACTGCACACAAATATATAACAAAAATTTAAAAAGTCTTAACAAGCTTCTAATCTTATTCGTGCTTCACGCACTTGGTTACTCTACAAATGCAAAGATCATACATTACATGTGCTCATTCCCACAGCTGTTTAACTCAAAGCTGATCTGAGAAGTGAAGTCGTTCCCACTAACTCATGCGCATTAGAGACCATTCTTAGTTGATAAGTTATATCGCAATAGTGAAAACTATTTTCATTATAGTAACATTGTTTTAATATTTTCGAGATAAACCTTGTATTTTATGATACATTTTGTTGCATTTTATCTATTAGACGCTAACCTTTTATGACAGATATTAATTTATTGCAGCTTTTTATCTTTTGGCAAGGAGGATTTTTTATGCACATTTGAGGATTAAATAGCAATGACTTATCAAACGTTGTCTTCTATGTATCTCGCAATCCATTATGCTATACATGTTTCATCAAATGCTAAGATATTTAAAAAAACTAAAGAAAAAACTTTAATTTTTGAGATACTTGGTGGTTCTGTTCATTTACATAATAGTTGTGCGATATTTAATAACTAAAATTGACATATATGCAAAATATAGGTGTGAATATATAAAACCAAGATTTTTAAGAACGTTTCCAATTACTTTGCTTGTGAGTAACACACTATTAATTTACTTTTTGCTAAGATCCGTGCACATGTCTACATAACTGACTAGTAAGCAAGTTTAATTAAGTAACATTTGCCTTAAAATAATTTAATTTGATAAATTCAAACAACGCAAATATTGGAGTCAGTACTTTTACAGATGCGACACTTGCTCCGCCAATGAAAATTGGCAGATGTCGTACTTCCCAAGCCAGGGAAGACGGGCATCTTCCTCCAGGACTACAAACCTATCAGCTTGCTGATATCCCTAGGGAAAGTAGTGGGACGGATTATTTAGTACGGTCTAAAAATAACGGTCAACTACCTGAAGCTGATCCCAGAAGATCATTTCGCATTTTATCAAGACCACTCCACCATCCTTTAGTTCCTACAGGTGATGGAATGTGACACCGTGGAAGACAGCAAGAAAGAGGGCACCGCTACTGTATGTGAGACAACGGCCTGGTATTCAAGATGGCCTCAACATCCATCCCGCTGCGGATGGTCTAGCTAATTTGGTTCTTTTTGACCAGCAGAAGATTTCGAATTAAAATCATTAGGTCATCGGAAAGGCAACTCGGAGTAGGAATTCATGAGTATATCAGGAACACACCCATCACGTTCTCCACGACACTAGCCTAATACGGACACAACACAGTGATAATATCCAGATAGCTTAGATCTTACCAACAGTGAGAAGATTAAAAAAAAGTCGACGCTCTTAAGGATTGGTGTGATTGCTGAAGGATTCAGATCAATCTAAAAAAGTCTCAGCTGTACTATTTATACAAATGAGAGAAAATCTGGGCCTAATCACCATCTTCTTTATGGATGCCAAACTCACTTGGAGTACCCACATCGGAAAAAGAATCCAAAACTGCAAAATCAACTAGAGTATCCCTAGGCTCTTTGTACTATCCGGAGAACAAACTACTCTCAAAGAATAAGCTGACGATCTACAAAATAGTCATCAGACTCGTGATAACTTACGGACACCTTCTTGGGTATATGTTGCCAAAACGTATATAGAGCTCGAGGTAATTCAAAATCAGGTACTTTGATTCATCTTTGGTGCTCTGGGGCACGTCAAAAAGACGAGCCTCCACAGGGATGAATAACTTGCAACAATTAAAGAGTTTGAGAAAGAACAGGCAACATAACTATATGAAAACGTTAGAGACTATCCCTATCCAACGATTGGAAGACTAGGTAATTACAAGCGCAATCCGTAAATGACAACGGAAGCGCCATACGCGGCTAAAATAACTTCCATCGAGAGGTTTCTAGATAGCGAGGAGGAGTTAGGCCCAGAGACCTCAAAATTAAAGATGTGATATGAGGGACCTTTGTAAAAAATCTAATTTATTATTTAATCACCTTCGCCTAAATTCAAAAGAAATAAAAACACCAAGTTAATAAAACTTGCCCAACAATTTTTTTACTTCCAATATTAAAACTGAAAACTAGAACATATTTTGCATAATCTTAAATTATCTTCATCGATAGCCTAAAAATTGACGTGCAAACTTAATTCTGTGTATAAAAAATTGAAAACTGATTTTGCAGGACGGCGTACTATATTTAATTATCGTACTGGAGTTATGCCCATCAAAATTGAAGAAATAAAATTGGTTAGTATGTTTATCTTACTTGGGACTGAGTGCTGTTCACAGTTATACACATTTGTACTAGACGTTCCTGGTAGGATTTTGATCGAACTTAATAAATGGAGGATATTTTTGAGATAATAATCATAAGATAAATTTAGTTCATAATGAATGTTATCACTGGCAGATGGGGAAATAGAAAACAGTTCAGATTTATTATTAGATCATTTAGCATACATCTAAATTAGCGGTCTAAGCAACTTTTTAAGCGCTTTTCGAATATAAATTACTTTTAGAACAAAGGGTTTATAACCTTTTTTGTGGCTACGATAAGCATAATGGGATGGTTTCGCTAAATCTGCGCTTGATAATCGTCCAAAATGTAACAAAAGCTAAAATAATGGGGCTTTTATAACTTCGTATAACAAATGTTCATAAAGTTAGGAAACGTGCTTCCAGCTAGTTGTACTTTACTATTTTTAAACATCGGACTGCTTTGCTGGTATCAAGTTTCATTCGGTAGTTTCATACTACTGTACGTTCATGGAATAAACTTCACTCCTGTAAAGTAAACAAATATGCAAAGTAAAATTACATAGCCCTGCATCCTGCACACAAAGATTTCATTGTATGTAATGAAGCTTTTATTTATAACATTTGCGTAACAATCTTTTCAACAGAAATATTTTTTGTAGCTTTATATAGTTTACTGTATTTAATAATTGAATAAATTTATTATATCAATTATGATGCACAATATAAAAAAGTGCCATACATTTTTTACTCCGCCACACGGAAGGTCTGTTGGTAAAATATCCGGTTATTGTTAATATAAGAAATCTGGTGACGAAGAAAAGCTATTGGAATATATATCTGGTGACTGGATTATACTGGCCAGTGGAAGCGCTAGATGCTGTTGAGTAAGTGTACTGCGTAGTCGTCGCATTAAAAATAATTGTGCGACCAGAGTAACGAATCTGCATCAAGTTTTATATTTAGCCGGAGTATTTTCTTTGCGGAAACTATGTGGCTGATTCATCAAACTTTCAAGAATGATAGATACAATGAGTGTTTTAAAGATGACCAAAAATCTTAGATTTTGCTGAAAGTTTTTATAAGATTCATGGAAAGACATACCTTCAGCACCTTTATTTTTTAATATCGTTTTAGTTTTTATTTAAGTGAGTAACAAAAAACTAATATGTGTTCTGACATTTGCTGCCTTCAAATAATAATCCGGTTGGACACGGTATAGATAAATGTGTGGAATACTAGCCTATGTGGGTTACAAATGCTCTAGCAGGTACTAGAAGCAGGTTTCGGAGACTAGATGATCAATAACAATTAAGTCGTGTTTTATGGAAATTATGTCAAATGATTAACTGGTTCACGAAGCTTTTTAATGATGTTATTCAGTTACCACACTTAACTTTTTTTGGTAGTGTGGTAAAGCACTCCATCTTCCTTAAACAGGATAAAATCTCTCTTAAATTTGTATGCAAAATATGAGGAGAAGGTGATGAATTTATGAAGAATAGTTGTGCATTTCTTCTAGTTGTATTTTCTAAAAGTAACTCCATATCATGACTAAAAATTCACCGTATTTGATATTTGGTTGCAATCGACTATACTAAATTTTTGGCTGGGAGTTATACATACCAAAACTGAACAATGATCAACTCATCAGAAAAATTACAAAACACCAAAAGCTTAAAGAATATTCGACCATTTCATATTTCTACTACTTTTTTTTGAAGTATTAGTTGCAATGAGAAGTGGTCTCCAAATGGTAGCTTTGCCATGGGAGCCGATCTGATAATATCTATCAGTTATGTCACAGTGCTTTGTCTCTTCTGTAGCATTAGAATTATTTTTTGTATCTATGAGTTGTTGATCTAATAACCTAGGTCAACCAAGATAGTTTTTATATCGCCTTTAACTACACAATTATACAATTGAAATATTTAAGTTTAGAAAAAATATTTTGTTTCTGGTTTATATTTTCGTGTTGTGCTATAATACTCTTTCTCTTAAAATCACTCAGTTCTTCAGCACAATACAAATCACTATATACAAACTTGTAACAATTTGCAATTTAGCGCGTTTGTTTAATGAAACTCGGAAATATTCGAAAATTAAAGATGTCTATTTATGGATTGTCTCTAACTTTGAAGAAGGCTAAGGCGCCATTATTATACTACCTGGATACTTTTTGAATAGATTTTGTATATTAGAAAATCTTAAAAACTCACTAAAAACATTTGTAAGCTGCAGAAATTACAAGATTGATAGCAATTTAGAAAAGCATTATAAACTACAAAAAACAAAGTGCAATTTTACGAATGGCTTCATTATGCAACAATGTGATATTAATTACAATTCTTACTTCGTGTTTTCACTCTACTTTTGGTGGACATAGCTGACAAAAGTGGATGGTATTATCTTATAACTTAAGGTGAAACATGGAATGATCAAATCATCGGCCCATTATCGTTTGCTGATACTGTGATTAGAGAGACATATCTAGGGGTCTACTATGATGAGCGTTTTCTAAAATATTAAACCGTAAAGGCAGTTTTCTTACCTGATGTGCTCAAGGTTAAACAAGCAACTTCAAAAATGTTAGATCGGTCTTTGAGAGTCTATTAAGCGTCCTTTAGTAAGTACAGATTTGATACCGTTTTACTTTTATTTGCAAGGCTATTTAAAATGTATGGATCTATGCCAAGAAGATATAAGTCTTGAATTTTTGAGGAAATATATTTTAATGTGTTATCACTCTAAATATTTTTATCAAGTCTGTAGAAATCATAATAAGTTATGCATGTGAGTTAAAGAAAAACACAATGAACACAGTTGCGAATATAAGGGGCACGCTGTATTTTGCAAATAGTAGTTATATGCCATGTTTTTAAAACTATTGTAGATTTTTACATCTACCATGGTTCTATTTAAACATTTCAAAAGGGAACCTAGTTTTTTAGTAGATACTTAATACATTTAGGGGTAAACATTTTTTTTACTCAGGTGGTATTTCTATCAGCATTTTTATAGGACTAACGGTGACATGTCCGTACACACTACACTCTTGCTGACCACCACCTATTTTCACATTCATTTATCATTTCTTATGTATAATTCGCATGAAAAAGTATTGTAGTGGGTCTAGTTACTCTAACTCATAAAGGATAATAATTTCTATTCCAACTATGAATGGTCCCATTATGCACGGTACTAAACCCAGAACCGCAGTAATTTTAGAATTTCCGGAGATTCGAATGAAGAATTTGTTGAATGTAAGCCTGACGCTAATCACTGTGGGTCATGTTTTTTTCATTTTCCTAAAATTTTAAATCAGTGTAAATATAAAATAAGCCTTGCTATGTTAAAAAGGATTTATTAAATATTAAAAATAGACACATCATTTGGGCAATTTAGGAGGCTAAGTATTATATTCTTCTACATAACTCATTATTCAATAAAATCGAAATTAAAAAACCAGCAAACCATTAAAGTTTTAATTAAATAAGTAGATAACCTAAACCTAACAAGAACGGGGGGTTTAAATTTTAGAAAATATTTTACAATGCCAGAATAAACGAAAACATTAATTTAACAGGCAATCTGTACACTTCATAAAATGGGTTTACGTATTCTTATTTATCAATGTTATCTATTATAAAAATATTTAGTATAACCACATCTTTTGGAAAAAGGGGTCCACAATCGAGGTCCCCTCTATCTACAATCTTGTTTGAACATAAAATTTCAGCTTTCTATCAGTAAAATATATTTATTCTTTAAATCTATACGTATAAAAGAGAAAGTGCTCACTCACTGACTGACTGACTGACGGATTCAACAACGCCCAGCCTAAACCGTCGAACCCAGAACCTTGAAACTTTAGAGTTTTATTCTCTGTATGATGTACGGACGTGCTAAGAAAGGATTTTTCAAAATTCACCCCCCCCCCCAAGGAGGGAGGCTTTTTTGAAAACGGCTCGAATTAGACACGTGAAACTTGGGAGGAATGATCTTCGGCCAAAATGAAAGGACCTATGTTTCTGGAATTTTTGATCCAATCCCCTAAAGGGGCTAAACTGGGGGTCAAAAGTTTTAAACAGTCGCTCATTTACTACCAAATCAGTAAAGATAGACCTTTGGTATTTGACATGAATAGTCTTTATTTAAAATTAGAGAACCTTTGTTTCAGGAAATTTTGATTGGGCCACTCAACGGGGCTAAATGGGGTCCGAAATTTCAGGGGGAAGGCATTTTTTTACTCCGAAACCAGTAAAGATAGACCTTTGATATTTGGCAGGAATAATTAATATTTAAAACGAGAGAACCCTTATTTCAACAAATTTTGATCCGACCCCTCCGAGAGGGTAAATTAGGGGTCTAAAATTATACTTATAAAATGGGTATAAAACTCAAACTATGGAAATGTATCGACGTGGATGTCGTGCACTTTCTTAAATGAAAACGTAGCCCCGAAGAGCTAGACGGGGAAAGGGAGCCGAAGGAAACCCGAGCCGACCAGTGTGACGTCTCAATGGACGGGGCGTGTCCGTAGTACGTGGAACTCCTGAGGAACAGAGGAGTTTTAGAGGGTGCAAGTCCTACATTGTCCTGTGAATTATTTTTAAGTAGCTGGGTGTATGTTAAGCATTTCCCCTACTCTATAAAAACAAAAGATGACAGTATCTAGGTTTGTTGAAACCTTCTAAGTCGTGACAGGTCATCTCTTGACTCCTATAATTATTTAATTTCTCTAAACAGCAGGATATTCTCTATATACATGCTTATTAAATATATTTGGCAGGAATAATCCATAGTTAAAATTAGAGAATCCGTGTTTCAGGAAATTTATTAATTGCGGGTTCATGTTATGAAGGAGTGTACTTCCTCAAATGAAAATGCATCTCCGCAGGGCCAGACGGGGAAGGGGAGCCAAAAGCGACCCGAGCCGGCTAGTTATCTATAAAACAACAACTTAATAGGATTGACTTTATCAAAATTAAAAAGGATGCTTCCAAAAAAACGTTGATACAACTGTCACGGTTACGTGAATGGATAACAAAACATGGGGCCGGCGAAGAGATTGCTCTGTAAGCAATCCCAGAACGAACTTAAAAAAACCTTTCGATTTCGAATTTCGGGAAAATTCGAAATCGAATATCTCGAAAACTATTCGACATAGAATTTTTTCGATTTCATTTTCGAATTCAGCGTAAAATTTCCTATAAGAATCACATTTAAAATCGTAATGTCGAAAATTTTCCCGAAGTTCGAAGTCGAATATCTCGAAAACTATTCGAGATAGAAGCTTTTTGATTTCGATTTTGAAATCAGCGTAAAATTTCCTATAAGAATCCATTTTAAAATTTTAAAAAATCCATAATCTTGTGACAGCGACAGACAGACAGACAGACAGACATATAGAATTCAGTAACGAACTTTTTAAGTTCGTTGAGAGTAAAAACAAACTAGCTGTTGAGTGAAATCACTATAATAAATGTAGTAAAACAAAACTGACTCATTCCTGTGTTATCACGTGTAGCCAATTAAAAAAATAATTAAGTGAGAAAAAAATTACACCAACTATGAGTAGAAACCGAAGAACAATAGAATGTAGGAGTTAGAAAATACACTATAGGCCGAGGAAAAGTGACTTTGCATTAATAATTAGTTATATAATTTGTAAAAGCACTGGAGTCCTGATGAAAGCAGTATCTAAATAGAATATAGTAAATAGGATTTTATATTCTTTGCGTTGGCATAAAGATTGGCCTGAATTGTTTGAAAATGTCTTCTGGAGATCGTATTCCGTATTATCAGTTTCCTGAATCATCATAACTAGCATTACTGGCCGTCACGTGATGCCGAAATGACGATTGGAAGGATCCAAACTCGACTAAATGCTCGAATGCAGATCGCTACATTCAGACGATTGGAAATTATGTGTAGCCCGCGATACCTGGCTAAGATGACATTGATAACTTTATTTTCATGCAGGGTGGTGCACCACCCCATTTTTCTCTTACTGTACGTAAGTGGTTAGACCAGCATTTTCTAGAATGTTAGCTGGGACGATGTGAATCTCGTAAATAGCTTTCAAGAAGTTTAAATCTCAAACTGAAAGGTGGAGGTATACAAGACAGTCTCGTACACTGTAGGACATAAAACTATAGATACAGGGGTTCAGCTGTACTTAAACGACTTCCTTCAAAAGACTATGCATTCCATCCCCGACCATTTGAGGAAACTTATTGACTTTACCTACGTCTACGTTAAAATTTAAATAATATTTTTTACATTTTGCTACGTACGTAATAAAGTACATATACTAATTGGTTCAATATGTTTGTATTAGAAATGTGAACTTTACCACCAAGTATTTAATTCTTAGTTACTTTTGGATTGCGTCTAGGTGTTTGTGACCAGATATTAATAGATATGCTAACTTATAACTAAAAAAAAAGTTAAAATATATTCGGCCCGGAATGTGCTTGAATAAAGTATAGAAGTAGCATGCGAGATATAAAAATCTAACATTTTATTTCACAAACTCATCCAATTTGCAATTTTGCGAGCTTAAAATGCCTGAAAACCTGCCAAATATTTTTTATTCGCTAGATCGTGCAGCTCTCCGCGTAACTCGAGTTCTCTTGATACACCGAACGCAAGGATATTTTTTGTTTCAAAGGGGGTTACGTCAAACTTCCCCTGCCGAAATGTGCCCTGAATTTCAAGTTGCAGATGTTTGCGATTGTTTTCGCGTTTGTGAGGCGTCCGCGGATTTCGCCAACTTTGCGAACTTTTACAGCTGTCAGCGATTTCCCTTTTTAATAAAAGCGAAACATTTCCCCCAAATTGAGCGTTTATAGCGGAATTATTCTTGTAATTGTTCTCTCGAGCTGCCATGTCGCGCAAAATAAGAAATCCGAAATAAGCCTATAACAAACGAAGCGATTCTAATCCAAGTAATATTGTATTTTTTAATGTAATTTTTGTGAAGCGCGATCCAGTTATATTATTTCCCCCTGAAAGTGAGATTTCTAAAATGGCCGTTCATAATTTTAATTCTTATTTTTTTTAAATTACTTTCTGGTGGGATTTGTTAATATTTTGCAGTAGATCGCAAATACAGTGGGCGTGAAAGAATTTCAAAATTAATTTGGACAGTTGTTGCTGAACGATGGCATTTGTGTATATTTGGTCATGCCAAAATATCTTCTTCTTATTTTTATTTTCCTTGTACGCTTGCGAGCATCGGAATTTAAGGTTCATATTCTTTTAGCCATTTCTTCCTTCTCACTCAATATTTTCGTTTCTTGCATTGTTTTTGCTTTTCGTTTTCCTATCTTTACTAGTTCTTGGATCCATGCCTGTTGTGGTCTGCCCTTTCTTCGTTTTTTGTCACTAATCATTTCTAGAGTTTTCCCTATTTAGGTACATTCTTGTTAGGTGTCCAGTACCATTTTATTTTTCTTCTTTTCATCTTCTGTATAATTGGTTCTTCTTTTAGGCTTTATCTCTTCGTTTATAACTCTATCTTACTTTGTTGTTCCCACAATGTTTCTCAAATATCTCATTTATATTGCATTTGTTTTGCTTTTTTGGTTTTGTCGGGCTATCCAAGCCGTGCTACTATATTACAATACTGGTATTATAATGTTCTACACTATTAATTTAGTTTTGTTTTAAATTTTCTTTTTTTCTATTATAGTGTCATTTAATATGTAATATATCTTTGTTGCTTTTCCTATTTTACTGGTTATGTCCAATTCCATTTTATCATCGTCTGAAACAATACTGCCCAGATATTGAATTCTAGATTCTGTTGATTACATGTTATTTCTGTGTTTGTGGTTTGTTGCTTGTTTATCATAATTATATTTGTTTTGGCTATGTTTATTTTTATTTTCATTTTGTTTATTTTTTCTTCTCATATCTTTATTAGTTTTTGCATATTTCACTAACCATCTGCCACTACTACCATATTATCAGGCAGTCCATTTCTATGGGACTTAGATTTCTGTGTCCTATCTATGTTGATAATAGGAATTTTTTTTTCTCTTAGGTTTTTTTAGTAATGGGCTAAAACTGTTTCCCTGATTTATGCCTTTCTTTAAATATACCTCTTCTAACTTTCCTCCATTCTATATTTGTATTCTCACATTTCGATAGATGCTGTTTACTACTGTTATCATCTTTTGAGATATTTCTAAACTTTTTATTGCAATTTGTATTATTTTCTTCTAAACTGGATTAAAGGCTACTTTAAGATCTATAAATACTAAGATTAATTGTTTCCCTGTTTTGTTACACTTCTTATAATAAATATATTGTCGGTTGTTTGTCTATATTTTCTAAATCTCTTCCGTTCTTCTTCTAATTTATTTCTTATCTAGTTTCTTATTCTTTCGTGTACTATTTTTGTCTATATTTAACTTATCACTAGTGCCAGGCATTATCGTTCTATAGTTCAAACATTCTGTCGCATCGTATTTTTTATATATTGGCAGAATTACGTTGTTTTCCCAGTCCGTAGATATTTGGTTCTTCTTCAGGCATCTCTATAACTTTCCAGAGTCCATCTTTTCCTTGTAGTTTTAGGTATTTTACTATCTCTGGATATATTTGATCTTCTCTGGGTGTTTGTCCTATCTTTAATTTTCCAGTGGCTTTATTTAGTTCTTCCATTTCTATATCTCTCTACTTTCTCTTCTTCCTTTTTTTTCTCATCTTACATATTTTCTTTCTACTCTGACTTCTTCTTTGAAATCAAACTTTTTTATATAGTATTCTCTCCATATTTTGAGAATATGTGTTGTGTTCTTTGTTCCTTATTTCTTTAATTTTTTTTGCTGTCTATTAAATGCCTTAATTTTATTCTAGACTATTCTATTATTTGTCTTATATGTTTTGATCAATTGTCTTCCAAACTCCTAGCAACTTTTTCGTTTTGCTGTTTACTGTTTCTTTTGGTATGCTTTTACCTTATTTTCATCCTTTAAGTATTTATATTATGTTGCCTTTTTTTAACTTTTTTCTTTACTTCTTGTGTCAACCAGCTGGTTCTTTTACATTCATTGGTTATTCCATATATATTATCTCTTTCATGATCTCCCATTTTTCTTCCATATTCCATTTTTTATTATTGCTCGTTCGTCTGTTTGGTATTTATATATTAAATGTTTATTCTTTAATTTACGTATCTTTATTTTATAGTAGTTTTTCTTATTTTTTTGCTTTTTGGTTGTAATTTGTAATGTTTTTGTTACTAATCTATGTTGTGTGTTTAATTCTACTTCCTTTCTTGCTCTTATCCGTTTTATTTTTTCCATTTCCTTTGTATGCACTATGTAATCTATTATGCTTTGAGTGTTTCGTTTTGCAGCTACAACTGTTTACCTAGCTTCTATCGGTTGATACCGTAGAGTGTTTCCCATTCTTAAAATGTTGATCTGGCAAAATTCCATAATTCTCTTTCTCTCTCTGTTTCACTGAGTCATTTAGTAAATGATTTAACACTGTATGTATATAGTAACAACTACAAATCGTCCTGGAATTAAACTATCGAATATAATATGAATGATATTATACACAATACATTGTTACACTAATCAATTTGGTAGGTCGGAGAGCTTAAATCGTTTAAGCTTGGGTTTTTCTCCATCATTTTCTAATATAAATTATACCAGCCTAACTAAAGCGATCTCGATAACGTATACTATATTTCTGAATTTCTTCGGTGACTAAAGAGATATCTAAGTTTCACTGAATAAAATAATTATAAACAAACTAATGAGCATTTACCACTGATCTTTGGAGAGCTGCGATTTTCTACCAATAAGCCAATATATTTTCTGTAATTTTCGATCTAAGTGCTTGCTTTTTATCTATATATTTATATATCGCTAGGAATTTAACATATTTATTTTTTGGGATTGGTTTACTACTGAGCAATGCAGGCGGACAAATACCCTTTCGCAGAGCAACCATCACGTACACTGATTTATTCTCGTTAACCTTAATACGCCATTTTTTATCCACGTTCCTATCTTCTGTAGATGCTCTTGGAGATTTTGAGATACTATAATAGAGTCAGTGTATGATGAAGGTCGACAAATGTGGCGACCGTAGTTTTCATTGTGGTAGGTAAATAAGTTAGTTACCTGTAAAAGAGAGTTATAAAAATAGACCTAGCACACTCCCTTGAGAAACTCCAGCGCAGATGAGAAATAATGTGTTAAAAACTCCGTACCCCGTACGAGTTAGACGCAATTTCAATATTCTATAGTAGTCCGAAGCGAGCGCGTTTTTAATTTTAAATAATGGGCCCTAGTGCTTATCAAAGGCTTGTGCGATGTCGAAGAAAGCAGCCGAACAATAACGGTTTCTTTTATATTATTTTTCAGTTGTGGTGAATTATTATAAAAGAGCTACCGTTATAACGACATTTAAATATTTATAAAAATGTATCATCGTATCTTAGTATAACAACATTTGAAAATAAAATATTTAAATCACTAACACGCTAATTTTAGTATTCAACAAGAATCATGTTCGTAACGCATTTAAATAGATTTATATTAGTCTATTTCCATTCTCCCGAGATTATATAATGAAATCTTGAGCAACGATTAAGTTCAAAGTCGCGCAATTAATGAGCATTTTAACCCCAAATTACTCGTTCTCTGAACCAGATCTCAGAGCTTTGCCTTCATTGGATCCGCGTTTGCCATAAATCTACATGATCGCTGTAAAATTCCACGTGAACACACGACGAGCTTCTGAAGTGCTTCGCTCTTTCGAAACTGCTCTTCCGTTGTAATTCATGGGAGAATATAAAGTTACTTGGCAAGTGCGGAGTAATTTGAACTATACGAGTTATGTAACTTCGCTGGGTATTTACCTTGGGTGTGAACTAGTTTTTGAAGAAATTTAGAACTATTTACTGTGAAATTGTCGCTCCGATAGTCGTTTTTATATGTTCCGTTCACCTACGTTTGTTTAGTTGCGTTAAAATCGATGTATTTAGCAATAAATCTAGGCGAACAAATTCAGACATATACCATTAAAACATTAAAATCTGTTTAGATGTATCAATAATATCTTATCAATAAAACAATTTTATTAATCACAAATGCGATATTACAAAAATAATTATTATAAAATTAATATAAATAGAAGTAAATTTAAAAACAAGCGCGGAAAATCTACATACATCAAAGTTCACATTTATTTATATATAATTAATTTGAACGTTGACTTATTTTATTATTTTAGCAAATTATTAATATTTTTTGTTCAAGAACTTTGGAGTACTCAACTATGCGGATAGTCACACAATTTAAGTTACAAAGTATTTATTGATTAAAATAAACATAAAAACAAAGAATTAAAAATCAGATAAAAATTGAGTTCATGAAAACTGCAGACTTCCACTTGGTTTTAGCACCTAAACTTTGTTAGCCACGACTTTAGTATCTTTATCTAAGTATCTGACCTTTTTAGGGCATTATCTTTAATTAAGAAATCATAAAGCGGTAGGCTATCGCTTGCTCGAAAATTGCCGTCATTATTTTATGTTCTGCGTTATGAATTTCTTTTGTGATATGAAACCTGAAGTTACACTTTACAGATTTCCCTAAGTTCTAAAATTGTGTTTAAGTTATCTAAGTTTACTTTTGTATAAATATATGATAAATTATTAAATAATTAAACGCAGTCCTAGAATTAACCAGTACGATATATCTTAAAAATATCTATTTTTAGTTGCTAACATCAAATCGAAAAGTTAAAACAACAATTATAAATTTTATTTCATTTGGTTAATTTTTTTGGTGTTTTTAATTTAAACAATATCAGGATAAATCAAATATAATCAGAATTTTTGTGCTATTTGTGTATTAAGTTAACGTTGTAGATAAGGATGTCCGAAAAATATTTCCTCGTAGGGTACCTTAGTCACATAGTAAAAGCAAGAGGTACCCTACTCCTTTGCGCCACAGAATATTATCGAGTTTCTTATTTCTGAAATTTTGAGAAAACTTAACGGGCAGTTTAGGGAAAACACCCTTGTGAAGACTCAAGTGTACGCGTAGCATAAATTTTTTTTGGGTGAATGAGAAGCAGTTGAAAATAAAGGTCTTCCAAGAACCAGCGTGGCTGAAGAGAATATCGCCCCTTTCTCGAGGACGATCGTCGATTAACGGTTACTGATACTACTTCTGTCGATTTTTGACCAAAATAATAACCGATTCCATACAGCTGCCCAACCCGTCAAATAATTGACTATATTGGGACAACCTCACTATATTTAGGATTTATTTTACGATTATGATTTGTTTAACCTACTAAAAGTAAAAAAGGATTTGTCCTATTTTTATCCACTTTTCAATTTAGTGTAAGTTCTGTTGTAAATATTTGGAAGGTATTAGTGAATCTTTATAAGAGACTATTATTGCTGTATCCTTCTAGTGTCGACGATATGTATCAAAATTTTAGAACTGATTTGAGGACACTGTCCCGAGGAACTCTTGTTTGGATGGGCGACAAAAGAGTGGTAGAAGTTTCATATCTAACTAGGAAATGTTTATGCTATGGTATGATTTAAGTATAATATATTATGTGCACAACTAAGTTTTTGGGTTTCACACATGGATGACGCTAACGACACATGTAGTCAACATACATGTCTGAAGTTGTTTTTTTATGGCTTGGACATCTGTTAACAATAATTAGTCGTAATACAAATACGAAGATGTCAAATTTTGTGCCAAATAAACAGCATTTGCGGGAAGCTTTGCTTTTCTGTTTTAACTTGAAAAAAAATCCAGCTGAAGCACGCCGTTTTCTTGAGGAGGCGTACGACGAACATGCACCATCTACCTGAAAAGATTGGTTTAAACGCTTCAGAAGTGGCGATTTTGACACTGCGGACAAGGAGCGCTCCGGAAGGCCAAAAACAATTGAGGACGCCGATCTGCAAGTGTTATTGGATGAAGATGATACGCAAACACAAGATCAACTTGGGGAGGTATTAAACATAACTCGCTAAGGTATTTCCTAACGTTTACATGCCATGGGAAAAATTCAAAAGGAAGGAAAATAGGTCGCCTCATGAGTTGACTGAGAGGCAGATGGAAAATGGAACAGCTACTTCCGAAATTTTGCTTTTGCGGCATGAAAGAAAGAGTTTTCTGCATCGAATTGTTACTGGTGATGGGAAATGGATATATTTAGAGAATCCCAAATCCAAAAAATTGTGGCTTTCACTTGGCGAACCATCAACATCTACGGCACAGCCAAATCGATTCGGAAAGAAGACAGTGCTCTGGGTTTGGTGGAACCAGAAAGGAATCGTGTACTATGAGCTGCTGAAATTGGGCGAAACTGTCAATGGGCTTCGCTACCAACAACTGATAAATTTGAACCATGCATTGCTCGAAAAATGACCAGAATTGAGCGAAAGACGCGAACGAGCGATATTGCAGCACGACAACGCTCTGTGCCATCGTACTTTCTACTTACGTCGGCCGCGAAACCATCAAAATGCTGAAATGGGTTCTGCTATCGCACCCACCGTATTTGACAGGCATGGCTTCTTCCGATTATCACTTGTTCGAAGACGTGCAATATTTGGTTGGATGAATGGTTTCGTTCCAAAGACGCGTCGTTTTATCGTCGCGATATTCATGTATTGCCACTGAGATGGCAAAAATTATAGCTAGTGAGGAACGATACTTTGAATAAGTCATTTTTGCATTCCTCTTCTAATTTTCCATTTTTCATTGATCGAAAAAACCCGGAAAATTAGTTGCGCACCTAGTGATAGTAATATAGCAAACCTTGTGTGATTTTATATAATAATTTATAAGATAATTTTGTTTAACTTTGATGGCAATTCTATATACTTGTTCAACAGCGCTGTATTGTCTGAAGAAACTAAACTGACTTTTAAGTATTAGTTATTTGTTTTCGACAAGTAGTAGCCTTCCTTGTTGAAGAAATTCTTTGAATACTTTTGATAATGTTGGTAGGAGGTTAATAAGCATATATGAAGCCACATCAGGTGGTAGTTTTGTTGTGTTTGGAAATTAAGACAACTTGGGCAATCTTCTACTGAGCCAGGTAACGTATCCCTATAACTGCATTAAAATGATTATTAATCTAGTAGCTTTATCTGGAAGTTTTTTAAGATCTTTTCAGAGATTAGGTTAAAAGCAAGAAATTTCTTAATGTTTGGATCATTTTGGATAAATACGGCTATTTCTTTATTTGTTGAATCATTTTAACCTTTAAATTTATTTGATAAGGGAATTTGAGAAATTTATTGAGAAAGTCTTTCTTACCTGCTGAAATGTCCAGTGCTATGCAGATGTCTTTGCCTTTTCTTTATCGTCTCTTATGCAGTCTCTTTTTTCGGTCCTAATAGAAGAAGCATACGTCCCGATCAATTTATCTTCTTTATTACCCTCTATATAGTTAGGAATTCCTTAGTTATTCGATTTTCTATATATTTATAGTAAATTTTTAAATTCTTTGGCAGTTTTATTGTATTTGTTTTTACCGTAGGGAGATTATGAAATTTCTTACTTATTTTTATGATTAATTTTTTCCCTAATCTTATCATTAATAAGCAATATTTCTTAATTCCAAAACTTTTTGTCTCTCCCGAGCTGCTTTTCAGAAGCTACTTGGATTGACATTGTTAAATACTTTATTGCTTTGTCTAATTTATAGTCATTCTTCAACGAGAGGTTTAGGATAAGTTTAGGCGTTACGAGTTTTTTGAATTATGTCCCAATTAGTTGGCAGTAATTAATACTGGGCTATGATCAGAAAACAAGTCTAGACAAAAATGTCAATCAATTTTGAGCCATGCTTTTAACACTAAACGTACCATGACCGGTTGTAAACTTTTATTAGAAAATTCACATAAAATGATATCGCTTTTTCACACTTGGGTTATATGGCTTTTTCTGTTAAATATGTATAATTAATTTATATTATGTTTCGGTACGTTTAGTGTTAAATACACAGAGGAAGAAGGTCGGGTATGTTTCATCTATTTTAGGTCCACAATGTGTTGGCTCACCTGTGGAGTAAAAAAAATAGAGCAATCAGTCTTGATTTCTAATGTACCTGTTTTAAATTTCCTTGAATGTACTATGATACTTCATAATAGTTATATTATTCTTAGTAACCACAGCGTTGCCACCTGTGGTCTTTACACTAGGAGACTTTCTGTCAAAAAATGTGAAACCGGAAATTTTGAAGTGGTTTTTCAATGTGGTGTAAGTTTCTGAAATGAATTTATATCAATATTTTTGTGAGCAGGTATTTTACTTCTTGAATACGTTCATCTTAACCATTAGCGTTCCTATCATAAATGTGCTATCCACTACGGCATTATTATTTTAGAGCGGCGAGAAGATTTAATAAGATTTTCACTTTTTCCACCATTTTTGTTGTGTGTTCTCCAGACCATTGATACTGACGGTTGTTATGGAAAAGAAAGGAATAGCTTGCAAAGATTTATGAATGGGATAAAGTTGTAGATTATTTTTGCGCCTATGAAATATTTGGTTCTTTGTGTAGTTAGTTCTTACTTTTCTTTGACAGTTGTTTATCTGTTTGCGATGGGTAAGAACTACTTTTATGCTGTTTAATTATAAATAATATCTACTTCCATTTATTATTTTTTATCTATTATTATTATTAATAAATGTTATAATAATAACATCAATGTGTCTGATGATCTAACACCCTTTTAAAAAAATTAATAATTTTTTTTAATTTAAATATTTCTAAATTATACAATACAATTTATCCAGTTAGTATATGATAGCTAGTAATATTTTAATAGAGCGTATCTCATGATTCTTCTCGGATTTTTAAAAGAAACATTTTCAATGTAACATGAGTACTAACAGGCTTGTAAAACCCCCAATACTCTTTCTTAGTTAAAAAAAATTAATACAACTCAGTCGGTGTTTGTAAGATGATTAATATCCTTTATTATTGATGGCGATTTGTTATCGAGAGGAAAATGAAAAGATAGTGATTAATTGTCTTTTTGGCCGTGCATATACCAATACCACAGGTTAAACTTCCATCAATAAGAAAACGGCACACTTAATTCATTAATTAAAGGTATAACATTTTTATTAACTACATTTGGATGGATGTTTTTTAAAATGTTAACCTATTTTAACGTGAACATTATTCATATAATCAAATTTTGTACAGAAATAAAATTTATTTTAAACGTATTTGTAACATTCTTATAAATACTCAGATTATCCACGGTGCTATCACAATTGGAAAAAATAGAAAACGAAGTACTTCCTGAAAAATAACGCAAATAGTTTTATACCTACTATTTTTACAAACTAAAATATTTTTTTTATAAAAAATAAAGGTAAAACAATGACACAAATAATATTAAGTTATTCTTCAGACGGTATGAATCTTCATAAGGCAGCGAATATCAAAAAACATTTTTTTAATTACGATTGAACTTACTAATATTTTGGAAGCAAAATGTCGACATAATACCACTTTAAATGTGATCTTTACTAAAGCCATATATGAAATTATCATTATTTATTATCCAGTATCACATAACAACAATTTCACATACTGATGACTAAGGTTATAACATCAGAAGCAAGAAGCGAGTGCTATATCTTCCGTATAGATTAGGATAATTTTCTGATAATTAATATACCTTAAATTAGACAACTTCCATAGGATTGCATAGCATTTATTTTTTCAAGTTCTATAGAATCGGCTACATTGTTTGTTGTCCTTAGCTTTTTGTAACAGTCATGCTTTATTATCGGCTTTGTTTTCTACATATAACATATCTATATAGAGTATAATGTTTCTAATCCCCAATCACAGAAATTTTGAAAGAACGCTATTAATACATACCGCCACTAAAAAATTTTTGAAAAGGAATAGGGGCTTTTTCGTAAAATTGCGTTAAAATTTTACGTTTTTAAATCAATTTTTTTTTGAACGGTAGCGAATATGGACATTCCAAATAATTGTTGAACAGAACATTTATAGTTATATCTATAGTGAGGTACAATTTGAACTTACTGATTATTAAGATTATTCAGAAAGTCTAACTTTGAAGTATACTAAAGTATTTTCTTGGCAAAATGAGTTAAATAAGCTATATTTCTTGGTCACTAGACTCATAAAAGAATAAATTGTCTATGACATGTGTTTTGAATGGACGTTCTAATTCATGTCGACCTTCACCAAGGTACTAAACTATCGCCAAAGCATGAAAGTAGCAGCTTACAGTTCTAACGCTTCTTTTGACATCATCAAACGAAAAGTTTAATTTCTTGTAAATTACCATTTTCACTAATTAATTTGTTCAACATCCAGTTGATGTCTTCAGCACTCATCTCTGAATAGTCAGGTTGAACGAAAATATTTAAACTGAAATCGAACTTGCCGTTAATACAGGGTGTCTGGTGGCAGATTTATATTTTTAAATACGATTATTTCAAAAAGTAATAAACGGTGCGGGGTGAGGGTGGCGCCGTGGGAATCACCGATCGTGCGGATTTGTCAGTCACGATGTCGCAGTGGTCGAGTGAGCATCGCGCGTTCGCTGTAGAGACATTTTTTAAGAGTAATGATTCTTACGTAATTGCCCGTCGACAATTTTGTTCAAAGTTCGGTATTCGGCGAATACGTGATGGACCGAGTGTAAATTTAATTCGTTCGTGGGTGCAGAGATTCCGCGCAACTGCCTCGGCTATGAATGCCCCACGGCCAGGGCCCAGTCGATCTTCAAGGACTCCCGAAAACATTGAACTGGTTGAAAGCAGTTTACGTGAAAATCCGCGACTTTTAATACGGAAAAGAGCAGCCTTACTGGGACTTCCAACAGCGATTATTCATGAACTTTCAAGAAAGGATCTGAAATTCCATCCTTTTAAAATTCAAATCGTTCAAGAACTGAAAGAAAGTGACTTTGATTTACGCAAAAATGTTTGTGAAACGATGTTGGAGCGTTTTCGCACTGCAAATCCTATTTTTTGGAGCGACGAGGCTCATTTTCACTTAAACGGCCACGTCAACAAACAAAACTGCCGTTACTGGTCTCCAAGAACCCGCAACCCTCGATTGAAACATCAAAAACCATTGCATTGCCCCAGGGTAACCGTTTGGTGTGCCTTATCCACGCATGGGATAATTGGACCATTTTTTTTCCAAAATTCTCGAGGTCAGGCGACGAATGTCAATGGTGAAAATTATCGACGCATGATTACGGATTTCTTTTTGCCAAACCTGCGAGCTCATCCATCGAACTCTTCACACACGTGGTTTCAACAGGATGGGGCGACTGCACACAGCCAGAGCTTCGATGAATTTGCTTCAGAAAATTTCCCCAAAAACTGATCAGTCGCTTTGGGGACATCCCAGCCACCGAGGTCGCCGATCTAACTCCCATGGATTTTTATGGGGCTACCTCAAAGAGGGGTCTATAATGACAATCCTCAATCTCTTGTGGCTTTAAAGGAAAATATTCGTCGAGAAATCAGCTCAATTGAACCAAGTTTACTGGAGCGTGTGGCGCAGAACACAAGGCTTCGTTTTGAACAGTGTGTGCAACTCGACGGAAGACGTTTGGATGACATACTCTTTAAAAAATGAAATCCGCGTTTCTATTCTATCGTTCAATGCTTTTAATAAAACTTTGTGTCAATTATTACGTTTTTTATTTACGTTTGAAAATATAAATCTGCCACTAGATACCCTGTAGAATGCGATAGATAAGCTCGAGCGCCATCTGGTAAGATGTCTGTTTGAGCTTTTGCACTGACACGGCTTGTAGATTTTTGCTACATTCTTGAACAATACATCCGGGATTAGCGTTCTTACTACATTTAACATGAATTCGAGTTGACGTTGATTGTTCTGGTAGTGCTGGCAAGTTCGCTTTTTTATTATCATTTTGTAGCAGTCTTTGAACAGAAGAAATAATAGAACCAGTTGAAAAATTAAAAAATAGAAATCTGTAGGATAATATATATATATATATATATATATATATATATATATATATATATATATATATATATATATATATATATATATATATATATATATAAAATGAATTACTGAAATATGGAGGTGAAGCTATACAAGATGAATTAATGAAATTAATACAAAAAATTTTTATAAACCAAAAAATCCCTAATACTTGAAGAACAGAAGTGGTAATACCAGTTTTTAAAAAAGGCGGCCAAAAAATACTCCATAACTACCGACGAATAACAGTGTTAAATACTACCTTAAAACTAACAACAAGAATACTAAGCAATAGAATCAATGAATCAATACGGCTGACAGAGGAGCAACAGGGGTTTAGGAAGACAAGGGCCTGTGTAGTTGCTATTTTGATAATACAGCGAGTGGTGGAGAAATCCTTGGAATTTAATAAACCAGCTTTAATGTGCATGGTGAATTTAAGAAAGCTTTTAACTGAATACTACTAAACGATATATACAATTCTTACAGAAAAGGGAAATCTCCCAAGAACATGGAACTTGTAAAAAAACATCTATACAAATAATCAAATGATAATCAAGGTAAATGAACATTATTTAGGACCCATAGAAATGGCAGTAGCAATAAGGCAAGGAGATTCTGCAAGTCCACTACTGTTTAATATTATGATGAATGAAGTAATTGGAGAAATGAGGACATAAGAAGGTTATAAAATGCGAGAAATAGACAAAAATAATATGTTATGCTGACGATGCAATACTAATAGCAGAACATGAAGACCAGTTACGAAGAATGCTAATGGAAATGATGCAAACCCGTAAAAGATACAATATAAAATATCAAATAAGCAGATCAAATGTGTGATAATTAATAAAGAGTCCATAAGTCACCAAGTATCAGGAGCATCAAATAGCATCATACGGTATAACAAATTTATCAACACCAAAGTTAAAAGCAGGGTATATAAAAGTGCGCAGCGGAAACTTCGCAGAGATACACAACAGATGAGACAAATAATGAAAACGCCAGAAACGAAGTTGGTAAAACAACGAACCGCATCCGAAATGAAGATATCTGAAACGAATGTAAGATACAGCCTGTAAACGAATGAATTAAAACTAGAAGGCAAGAGAGGAAAAATCATATTTCGAGGATGGAGGAAACCCGCCAAGTAAGCCAAGCTAGACATAAATTTAGGGAAAGGCCGACAGGAGAAGGAGAGAGGCATTATAAATTAGAATAAACAGGAGTGAGCCTACATAGAAGCTGGAAGAAGAAGAAGAAGAACTGACTGTTGCCAACAGACATGGCTTTGTTAACGATTCGCTTCAAACAAAATATTTGTTTTCTAGTTAAAACGTTCGACTAAACTTATATTTGAATCACTAAGCACTAGAATATCAATCAACCAGCCTTATTTTTCAGGTATTAAGGCGTAATGAATATACAACATTCAAATGTTAACAATTGTTCTCTATATGCTTCCGTTGAAACGTTATTACACGTGAAAACAAAATGTTTCAGTTCCAATTTACGAATAAGCACATGCTTCGATTTCAAAAAAAATTTGGTAGGGACATGTTCTTTCAAAATTTACTAATTTTATCCGTTTACTAACTATACTAAATCATAGTTCAGCTCCTGGCATACCTTCTAGCTAGGAAAATCAAATCACTGCTCTTTGTTCTTCTTTAGTGCACACTGCTAGTAGGGTACCCATGTTTACACTGAAAGAAAAGCAAGAAAAATTACTATAACGCTATACTTCGATAACGTGACCACAATAGAAAGCAAAGAAAAGCAGCGTGACAAACATAAAGATGTGTTATGGCGAAAGTGTGAATAATTTTTTACTTTCCTACATACAATCGAATCACTCAAATTTTAAGCTTCATTCCCTTTAAAAAGTGTCATGGATTAATTTAAAACGATTTTATTATTAAATGTTTTAAATGTTTCTTTTATAAGTTAATATAGCCGCTATTACAGTTGCTACTGCGTGTAGGAATTTTTTTCGTGGCAATTTCCAACTGTTTCGGCAAAGTGAGGCGTCCTCCTGTTTATTTTATTCGCTTGCCTTTTCTCTCCTGCCGCGATAAACCACTCGTCGCAGGTACTACGTGGTACTAGGCTGGATGAAAATGTCCGCTTGCTTGAATGAAAATTAAATATTGACCACGCACTGCGACAGGTGAAGAAGCAAGCGGCTAATTGAAAAATTCGATAACAATAGACCGCGGTGCGCAAAAAGCAGCAAACGTGTCTGCACGCTTATGAAAACGTTCTTTTTTTGCTGCGAAAAGCGTGTTAAGTAGTTTCTAATTAAAACAGTCTAAATACCTGTCGAATATTGGAATTAGCCGGAATTTCAAAACTGAAGTACAACTAAAACTGAATTGTTTTCTTAAATGTTGGGTTCAATAGCACTACAGCTGTCGCTGCGTTTTTATACTTAAACGTTGTCTCCATCTGTTCCCATCTCATTTCCATTGCTTTTCATTGCCTCATTTATTTTGTCTCGACTTGACATTTAAAGTCTTATTGTTATTTTTATGTTTAATATTTTCAATATTAGCGTTTTTCCTATAAATATATAAATTTCCTTTATCTTATTACTATTTATTTATATTTTTATTCTTACCTATGTACTTAAACGGAATTTCTTTAAGTGGCTTTTTGAATAATCAAAATTAAAATTGTCGCATTTGGGATAAGGAACATGCAGGCACTATTCACGAAAAACAAATGCATCCACAAAATACATCGTTTTATGTACATTTTGAGCTGGGGAATTATTCGCCCGTACATTTTTAAGGACGTGGCTGGCAACATTGTTATCGTCAATGATGTACGCTATCGGGAAATGCTAAAGAACGTTTTTTTTCAATGAAACTAACGCTTTTAATTTCAATGATATATAGCTTCAACAAAATGGAGCCACATATCATACAGCACATAAAACACTGACTTTTCCTGGTTATGTTATCTCGCATGTTCGTCATCGCGCGTTTGCGATATAACCCCATTAGACTTTTTTCTGAGGCTATTTGACGTTAAAGGTTTGTGCCAACACGGTACTTCTATAAGAGATCAGATGTGCAACTGCTAAAATAGAGTTGCATTTATGGGAAAGCATCATGGAAAACTTCGCTAAAAGAGCGATTACATGTCGGCTAACTCTTGAAGAGCATTTGACTCTATAGTCTGTACTTTACATCGATAGCAGTAAAATTTGGATTGTTCCAATATTTTGTGTTTTATTTAGGAGAAATATTTGTTTTTAACTCCATGAGAGATCAGCAATCTGCCCGTGGGCAATAAGCGTTTGTTTTGATTGAGTAAGTAATGAACATGTAGAGTCTCACTCCAGCGAGTGATCTCCATACAATTATCTAAATCATAAGTCTAGAGTATATTTGTCTGTGTAGTCTTAACTTTAAACTTATCTGGGTCGTAGGTAAGGTCTGATGGCAGCAGACGTTTTAGCCTTCGCACTTCATTGGCTTCGCGCACGTTTAACTGATTAGCCAACACATTTGGATGCACTGACACTCTTTCACTGTATTTCGCACTGAATCGATGCACGGCTTCCTTAACGGATTCCAGAGTGATGTGGTGTAGAATAACTTCGTTGGAGAAGTAGTAAGGGACATCCACGGTAGATCTGCTGTGTAGAAAAGATATAATACAGGTCCCAGTACGCTGTCTTGAGGGACGCCTAAGTGAATGGGATATAAGTCAGTGTATTCACTGCCTTGCTTTACTAGGAAGTGTCTATCAGTTAAGTATGATTTAAGCAGTAGTTAGTGGGGATAAGGAAGAAGCTTCTTCAGTTTGACTAGTAAGCCTCCTGTGCCATTGAGATATATCGAGGAATGCAGCAGTATCTTTTGGCATTTAGCTCTCTATTAATTTGGTTGACTAGTCTATGTACTTGCTCTATTGTTCTGTGTTTATTGCGGAAGCCAAATTATTTTTCAACGTATAACTTCCCAACAACTTTGGATAGCATTGGTAGTAAGCTTATAGGCTGTAGGAAGAAGCATCTTCAGGCTTTTCACCTGGCTTGAGGATCATTATGATTTTAACAACTTTTCAGATGCTGGGAAAGTGGTTTAATCTCAGAATTGCATTAAATATGTAGGTTATTGGTTTGTAGCATTTTACAGACAGTTCTTGCAATATTTTTCCAGAGATAAGGTCAAATCCTGGAGCCTTTTTGCTGTTTATTTCTTTTATTATGACCTGTTTTATTTCTGTAGTTTTGGACATTCCATGTGGCTATTCCATTTGAAATGGAGCATCTAGGAATTATGTTAGCTGATTTTCCTCTTTGGTGGATAGCTCTGAAGGGAAAGGCTTGAATACATTTACCAGATGTTTCGAGAAGGCTTCGGTTTTTTCTTTATAAAAATAAATTTTGTATCCACTAAAATTTAATAAGTTAATTCTTCTAACCTTAAGTGACCTAACGTGTAATTAACTACTGCTTTTATACAAAAATCGTAAATTTTTCAAAGCAACAGAACTGAATTTGCTTTCTTTTAAGAACAGTTCCGTGGATATTATTTTCAAATAGCTTTGTGCAAACTTTCTTTAAGTGAAATCACAAATCAACTATTGGTGGAAATGTATGTAGTACGTATTTTAAATACGAGGAAGTTTCTTTTTCCTTCTTCCGAATTTCTTAGCCTATGGCAATAGACACAAAATGTTGATGGCAGGTTTTTCTACCTAAGACAACTCGAGGGACAACTATTTTTTTATTATTCATAGAAGACCAATATCAAGGTTTAAAACTAAATATGTTTCATATTTTTTTATAACGGGAATATCGATAGACAAGACTTTAAGAATGCTTTCAGTTAAAAATAGTTGTCCATTTAGGAACACATCAATCACTTAATCCTATGTTGATATAGGTCTTTGTTAACCAATTGTATACGTATGTCTACTTCAGCTATCAGATTTCTTTATCCAGTTTAATTAGCCATTCCAGACATACGTACTCTTAGGTATTTTTTATTATTTCCCATTTATCTTGGTGTTTTTCTTATAATCATTGTTTATCATTACTTTGGTTTTGATTTAAATTTTATTGGTCTTATTTTTTCAATCGTGCTTCTTGCACAGACTGGAGATCTTCGAAACTATCTATAATTAGCACTACATTATCCGCATAGCATGGGTTATTAAACTTCTTCAATTTAGGTTTACACCTTTAGTTCCTTGAATAAGTCATCTAGGACGGTTATAAATAGTTTTAGGCTCATCATATCACCCTCTCTTACAACTATAATAGTGATTTAGCATATTTATAGAAGAATTTGAGTATTTGTATGTATCTATGATGTTTTCTACTCTTTTATAGCGCATTTTCTATTACCCGTCTTTTTATTTATCGAATTCATTGTACCAATCTGTAAAGATTACTCGAAGTTTTTAAGGTAAATAAATTGTTAATGATTTTACTGAATAGTTTTTACATTCGATATTAGCGAGATAGGGCTGCCATTTATATTTTTTCTTATTTTTTATATTGCTATACTGTTATGGAATCGTTCCAAATTAGAATTTTTATTTTTTAATAAACATTTATTAACTAGTATTTTTAATGTTCATACATACAATGGGTTTGCTACCCCTTTCATCAATTCTATTAGCAGTAGGTCTGAGACAAGTGTTTTATGGTTTTAATTTCTTTTAAATTCGTCATCGTTTGTGATTTATCTATTTCTAGAATATCTTACAAAATTGCGTTTAAGATATATATTTCTAGTTGTTTTTTAATGTGTGTAAGCAATATTTTCTTTTATTTATGCAGGTCTATCATTCTTCCCGATAAGTGTCATATGTTTTCTGCCTATTTTTTCCGCACTTTGCATTTGTTTGTTCTCTTCTATTGCCTTAAAATATCTTTCTTCATTTGTTTCTTTATGTTCTCTCATAGACTTTCTTACGTGTTCTATCGTACTACGCTTCATTTCTTATTGTGCTTGTTCCGACTTTTATAACCGCTTTCCAGTTTACAATTTGCTTAATTTTGTTTATGTTTATATTGCTTATATCAAGTTATAGTATCTTATCCCTTATTTTTAAGCGGTTCATTAATCTATTAACGTACCTATGTTTAGTTTTGGCGGTTAGTTTTATGAATATCGCTCTTTACATTTTTATATTTATCTTAACTCTCGATATTGATTGTTGTACTTTCTGTACTTATTGTACTTAATACTATTACATCTTTTCTTATGTTTATCTCCGAGATGCAGTATAATCGATCTTTTTGCCATTTGAACGGATCCAAGTCTATTTAGAGCTTGGATTTTAAAGAATATTCATTGCGTAGCAGTTTTGTTTTTGCAATTTTTTGACAATGTTTGGCTTATTTCATTTCCTTGACTTAATTCAAGACAATCTTATTTTATCTACTTTAGCCACTTTTTCCCACTTTTACATTAAAATCGCTAATTAGGAGAGTATATTTTCATAGTTTTGTGTTTATTGCTTTCTTTATCATAGTGTTTCTATCTAGTCTTTGTTGTGTGCAGTAGGTTTTCAATTTTTAAATTATAAAACTTGATTTAAGATTCACCCATATATTTTTATTCTTGATGCTATTTTTCTAGTTATTATGAATCCCATCCCTCTTATGTGGTCTTGCTCCTCTTGGTGTCCTTTGCAATATGATACATTGCCTGAAGTTAATGTTAGCATTTTTTTCTAGATTTTCCTATTCCTAACATATCCCACTTAACATATGATAGCTATTTTAATTTATCTTTATTCATGAAACGTATATTATACATTACAATAAATAACTTCGTTTTCTTATAGCAGTTCTTACTTATTTACCATTTTGTTATTGCCATAAGCAAGATTTCTGGGACTGTTGCGGACTGGGAATCTTGTACTATCTGATCTGCTCACTTCTTGTTAAAAAAGGGGAGGTGTTTAAGGCACACGTACTTGCTAAATGAGTTAATGAATTAAAAATCATTTGCTATTAACTTGGAGAAGAGGTGTTATTGATCAGCTGCTTCTAACCTGAAAAGATTCGACCTATTCTACTAGTTTGGTTCTACGCTGGGCATTTTATGTTCCCAGTTCCTGCCACGAAAGTAATGTTAATGATATTATTTATTTATCATTTTTTGAGACTTCATTATAAGGGCTTCAGTATGTTTGAAGCAAATATAAATATCTTATTTACCACAAAAGTTGCCCAAGAGCTTCTGATGACCATGTCATAATCGTTCTTTGTGTAGATTTACTATAGAGTTATAAATTTTAAATATCACTTATTTTTCAATAAATGAAATAATAATCTAAAATGTATCCTATCCGTGCGGAAGTTTGAACAATTTCGAGTGGAAATTGTAATAGGTTAAATAAATCTATACTGAAACAGTCATTATATTTTTGTCCCAAGTGATCAGGTATTAGTATGATCATTTCATTAAAAAACGAACTTGTCCAATATAATTTTAAATTTTATATTATGATTTGAGAGAGCATTAAAGTCTGAGACTATTTTGTTTTACCTTAATGGTTCTAATATAAATACTAGAAATATTTTTAAACCACAATCACTGGAATTACCTAAAAATTATAAATTGTGAAATAATCATTTAATTGAAATCTCATTTAATTTAATAATAAAATGTAAATAGTTGATATTATTATTCTTTTAATAATTGAAAGTATATTTTCGATTACCTAAGTCTAGCTTATCTTTGTGGTTTCCTAGTCAACTTTTCCTAGTCAATTTTTTAAAAAATACAAAATCAATGTGTTTTACTAAATGCAGTAATAAAAAGTAAAAGTTTTTTTTTGTTCTGAGGTTCGCTGATATCAATTATGTTTTCCAGTTTGTATGCACATTGCATTCTATTTCGTGTTTTTTTTTCAAGTTTTCACCTATATGCCGTTTTCAGAATATTTAAACTAATTACATTTAACAATTTTCAAACTCGTTTATATTATTCATTTTTGGTGCTTTAAAAACTTTTCATTCCTACCACCAGCATTTTCATGTATCTTTGATTTATATCCATTTAGAGTTCTAATTTTTTCTTTCTTAAGTTGCTTAGTTACAATATGGTTTTTAGTTGTAAACCTTGATCTTTTTCTATTGATTAGTTATTATGTATTTTAAAGTAGTCTATATTGTTTGCTACTGGTGTCTTGTATTTTTTCATAATTAGTTAATATTTTTTATAAGAGAGCTTCTGATTATTTCCATTAAAAAAAGTATAATAGGTATACCAAAATTCCCTCATGTAAAATATGCCATATGTAACCCGTTGTCGTCAGCTGTATAAAGTTGCAAATAACAGTGACTCAAATTAGAGCAAGTTTTCTGTAGAAATTTATTTATAAGCATATAAATTAAATAAAACACTTACACCACCCTAAAGTTATTTTTTTTAAATAAAAAGTAGATTTGTTGTGTTATGGTTTTAAGTTAATCTTTTTTCTGTATTTCAATTTAAGTGGTGTATTAAGCAGTAGCACAATAAAATTATTTCTTTAAATGATCAGAATAAAGTTTCATCTTCTCTTTAATTAAATTTAAAAAGCCTCAGCACTTAATATTTTAGTTTGAATCGTTAACTATCCATTCATTAACTTACTAAATCGCTCTAATATTTACCATTTAGCTCTCGATAGGCTAAATATTCTTGTGCAATTTTTAGAATTTCAATTTGTAATTGTCAAATAAATTAGCAGATAAAAATCCATAAATCTGAGTTTTAAACTATAATACAAGTATGTGCCATGAAATTATGGTAGATTTAATTAAGTCGGCCAGAGACGGGGTGGAATTCAACCAGATAAATTAATGTTACAGATATTTTCAATCTAAGTATACACACATTAAAATGTAACGAGAGGGATTGAGAAGAACAAATCCCTTAAACGTAAACTGCTGTAGTAGAAATACCCGTAACAGCAACTTAATTATTGAAAACGGCACGAAAACGTGCTGCGCCCGATCCAATAATTCTTGTACTGTAATCTATTAATTAACAGAGCACTATTAAAAGATTACCTGGCGCCTTGTAATAAGAAATACAGAACGTGATCTTTAGGCAATATTTTTTCTTTTAAACTTTATTAAAAGATCTTGTAAATAATATTATTTATTACTAATATTTTAATCGATTATTATACTTTCCTGTTGCGCACAATAGACGCGGAAAATAAAAAAAATTGCATGAATAGCTGATATAAATTCTATTTATTAATTATCTTAAAAGTTTCGCCATAAAGATTGAATAAAAATAATATATAAATATTTTGCAAATCCAAAGCTCACAAACAAATGAAATGTATTTTGTATTATTTTAAAATAATGTGCTGTTAAGTATTTTTGATAAATGCATTAGATTATTTCGAGTATATGTGTTTATATATTTTAAGTGGGTTTTTGCATTACTGATGATTGTGAATATTCATTCTAGTTGCCACGAGATAGATATATTATTTTTCGTTGTTGTAAGTTAAAGCCGACTTACCATAATTATAAGATATTCAAACATTTTCTTCATTTAACGGGTGTTTATTTTTGATTTGTATACTTTAAAACTATTTTATATTTTTTTATTAATTCAAACTACACTGGCCAAAAATATTGGAAATAGATAAATAAAAATGAGAGTATTTTAACCTATACCTAAGTTTAATTTAAATGTGACTTTAAAAACCTGTCCTTACATACCTTTGTTGTGCTATTAATTCTTAATATCTACCAAACGATTAAAACTAATAAATAATATTTAAAGTTGTTTATTTTGAAATTTTTCTGATGAATTTGTACCACATTTTTATTTATGCTGTGCATATTGCATTATTTCCGAAAGCCTTCTGAATCATACGATTAGTTTCTGCGAACGAATATTTTAACTTTTTATTAGATTTGCTGCATTCTCGTTCAATCTTTATAAATATGACGTTTATACACTACATAGATTTCTTAACCAGAGTTTAACTCTTGACTGACCCAGTCAGTGAAGTCATCCTCATTTACGCATGCGCATTAAAATTTTCCCTCATCGGCTACCAGGTTATATCGCGACCATGCAAACTATTTTCGTTATATTAACATTAGACCGACACATCCAAATAGGACAAAAATGGAACAGCTTATTTAACACCCCAGTTTGAGTGTAAAATTTGCTTGTTAGACAATGTCTATGTCATTTCGTCACTTTTGGAAGCGGAAAAATATCAGCCTGAAGCAAGCCTCTCTGTACCTACTCTTTGAGGGCACGTCCAAGGAAAAGAAAATTAAGAAGTAGTCTAATTTATACGAATCCAAACTTCCACAAAAATTAAAGAAAAGACTAACAAAGTAACCAAAGACGCAGTCAACTAACATTTACCTCCACGTGCAAATTTTGTAATTTTCTGTACATTAAAAATGGCAAAAAGTAGGATAATATTTCAGTCATAAAGAAAATGGGAATCAACCTCAATATTAAATGCTACTTATTTAGTTATTCTAACAAAACTAAAACTGGGTCAAATTACACTGACACATTATAGTAAGAAAATAGGACCCTTGTTTTGCAACTCATGCAATTTACAAATAAAAATTAAACATATTTTCTAAGACTTCAGAAAACTTTAGCAAGTATTCGTCTTTATTTTACAAAATGAAAGCTTTTAAAGTTTCTTATAGAAAATTGAGGCCACTTTCCGAGTCTCCCTTTTACTAGTAAAATTATTTACCGGTGTTTGTATAGTTACGAAGCCTTTCATACTACTTGATACTCATTTTAGCGGTTTATTCTTTCATTATTGGCATTTGAAGATCTCCATGAATTAGAAAATTTGTTTTAGCGACAGTTGTGGCAATTTCTTCCAAAAAGCCACTACATCTTTACAAATTTCTGTCTCAGCTACTTACGTTTATTTAAATATATCCTAATTGTCTGAGTGTATTTTAAGGTATCTTACCTTGTCGGAATGCAATTTTATCTGGTTATTAAGAGTCACAGATGGACATGTCTGTCTTCTAAAAGATATATAAAATTTAGGTATAAGTATTTATTGTACTATAATATGTAATTTATGCATTTGGCGTTAATGAGGTTTGTTGTAGAAACGCTAAGTAAAAATAAAAAATAAAGTAAAATAGATTACCTAAATGTGGCATCAATTTTTCGTTCTATCTAATAGAGACTAGACACCACCAGCAGTTTATTATAAATAAAAGGTGACTACAATGCACAATATCTGGTTCTAGGCCTACAGCAAATAGTACCTTATTGAATATAATATAATATATATATAATATATACTTATGAATATATATGCATATTGAATATAATATTATAGCCAAGATGAAGAGGCCTGAGTTATATGCTAGAAAAACAAAAGACAGTACACTAAGGCCGTATGGAAACAAACTTGACAAGACAGAATATTTAGCGATTACAGAAGAAGAGGTAAAAACTTAGAAATAGACGACAATGTAGAAATAAGAGGAAAAATAAGTTCAAATACCTAGGCTTTACTATATCAAAAATACATCTACAGAAGAAGAAATAAAGAACAGGTTAGGACAAACTAGAATAAGTATCAGACAACTACATCCCATTCTATGGAACACACATTACAAAAATACAAAACACAGAATATATAACACAATTATCAGAAGTATTATGACATATGGGGCAGAAAACTGGATAATTAATAAGAAAAATAGAGGAAAAATAAAAGCCACAGAAATGGAATTTTGGAAGATGCTGCCAGGTGACACGACTAGACAGAATTAGAAATACAGAAATAGAAGTTCAATGAATGAAAGACACACTGACTTACATCGAGGAAAATAATTAATATGGTACGGCCATGTTAGAAGGACGGACAATAATCGATGGATAAAGAAAATAACAGAGTGGAGTCCTCAGGAAAACGAAAGAGAGGAAGACGGAAGAACTTTCAGAGATGAGGTGGACGAAGCCATGGAAAGAAGAGGGCTAGCAACGAGATTGGGAAGACAAAGGATTGGAAGAAACGGTTGAGTGAAGGAAGACGCGTCAGCTGTGAAGATCCTTTGTATATATATATATATATATATATATATATATATATATATATATATATATATATATATATATATAATTTATATATATATATATAAATATAAATACAAGACCTTTCTACCATACAGTGTAAAGGACCTTATTGAATAAATTAATTAAATAATTTACTTTGAAATATTGGCTTATTGAAATAAAACGCTGAGCTTCTCAGAGCGCAATTACAAGATTTGTAAGTATGCTTAGAAACATGACATTTAAATAATGCAAATGTTTGCTATAGTTATCATTATTTTGCAAAATTATATTTGTAATAGTAAAAAGTTATTATTATCTATCTGTGTTATTAAAAAAGCAAAAAATGAGTATCACTAATTTGTTTACGAGATAATTAGACAAATTCTGACTAAAAAACTGATTTTGTACATCTCCGAGCTCTATACCTACAATGCAAAGCCACGAGACTACCGTTCTATCGGCTTCTTCATAAAGCTAGGCTTGCGTTGTAGCTGACTATCGTAACCAACAGTTGAGCTTATGTATTATGTCTACTAGCTTAATTTAAACTTAATTCTAAGACCCCTACAAGTACCTGTGTGTTTTAATGCGACCACAAAACGGTCAGACCGCGGTCTGTACGAGAATCGGATCCCTAACTTTGAAACTACGTACCGACTCTCATCACAATATTATCAAACAAAACTAGTTCCCATTTCTATATATGCAAATTTTGTTTTTCTTGTAGCGCACAATTTAGATTCGATAATATAATAAAGAGTTCCATTCATAATTTAGAAAAACTTTGGTAATAATAGTTTAAAATAATTTTAAGATTTTTAGTTTCTTTCAGTGTTTAATTTTAATTTTTTTTTTTGTTGCAAAAACCAAAGAAATATAAAGCGGTATAAAATAAAATGGAAAATAGTGTGTAACATATAAACAGGAAAAAGGCACTATACAAACTAGCTTTCAATAATTACACTTTGAACTTATTTATTTATTTTTAGATTATTCTAGTTAATACTGTCTATATGTTTAAGCTTCTTCTTTTTCTTCGTTTTGAATAGGTGTTGTCCTGTTTAGGTGACCTGCTTTGTTCACTTAATAACGAGCACCAAATTTGTCTCCGTAATTTGAGTGAGCATTCAGGAAGTCCCTGTGCTGTATATATCTTTACATATTTTTACAATCCACTCATTTGTTCGTGTTCATTCCATTGTCTTTTTCTTCGTCCCTCCTATTTCATTGCGTCTTCGATATCACATTTTCCTCTTATTTCATTATTTCTCTTTCTATATCTAAGCGTTACTTTTGCGATTGTTCCTAACACCCTCATGTCCGTTTTTTATTTTCTGTTTCGTTACCTTCGTTTTTCCTCTTGTTTAATTTACATATATGAGATCTGATTTTACCGTTATATATTTCAGCTTTGCTTTCCAGCGATTAATATTTATTGTTCTTCACCACGCTATTTGTGCTGTTTTCGTTGTTTGTTTATAAGTTTCTAATGTTGAGTCTCTGTTGCTGCTCGTTTCTGTTCTAAGGCATGTAAATTACATTATCTGATCCCAAAACTTTTTCTTCGATTTTTAATTTACATCTTACTGGTTTTTAGAAATCACCATTGTTTTTGTGTTAGATTTAGACCCTATGATATTGAATCTATGTATCAATCTCTATAAATCATCTTTATTATTTGATACTAGGGCAACGTCATCTACGTAAAACAAAATATTTTGGTAGCTCTTTTGCTAATTGAACTGCCTATTGCTAGACTAAAAAATGTGGTCTCAGAGGATCGTCCAGTCGTATACCAATTTTGGTCTCTACAGGTTTCGTGTTTCATCCACGGTGATTATTTTTGTTATGCATTTTGTATTTAAATGATCATTAAAGTGTATGACATTTTTTCGTACTTGCTTTCCGTTCAACATGTTAACATCTTTGTGAAAGTCTAAATAACACAAGAACAGCGGTTTATCGTAGTCTATAAATTTTTAAATTAACTGACATTATAAATATTTCGTCAATCGTGCTTCTGTTATTTCTAAATACTTACGGTTCCTTTGCTGTAGCTATAATATTTTGTAGTTTATTTATATGTGAATAATTTAAAGGTTGCATTTAACAAGACAAAGCTTTGATAATTGTTTAGGTCTCTCTTATTTTCTATTTTGTAGATTAGTATCGTGAAGCTTTATTTCCACTGATGTGGTAGTTTTATTTTGTCTAATATATTAACAATGTACGACATAGCAGGGTATTACCTTAAATAGTTTATTATATATCCCATCAAGCCGTAACAATTTTTGATTTTCTATTTAGTGATAGCTTCCTTAACTTCTTCAACTGTAGTAGTGGTCGTTATTAATATAATTATTTTTATATTCTTCTACTTCGGCATCGTTTTCTTCGCACTTATATAATTCTTGAAAATGCTTTATCCATTGGTATTTCTTTCTATTGTTGATTCGTGCATTTTCGCTTAGTTCTTTTTTTTATTTTATAACGTTTTTTATAATGATTTTGCGCGCTATGCAAGTCACATGATACGGTGATTCTTACTTCACTCATATATATCAACCAGACTTCATCACTCCTTTAACAATATCCGAACAAGCTCCAAGTATGGTTTTAGAAATAGAAAAGTAAAAGAAATGAACAAAAGTCGTCCTATATGAATTTTACGCTACGTAAGAGACCAAACCCGCTCATTTATAATCGATCAAATATTTGGAAAAAACACATTACCAAGAAAAGAAAACAAAGGGATATAAAATAGAATTATTAATTATTAGGACGAAAGTCTCATCTGTTATCGGAAAATAAGCTTCTGCTTTACAAAACCATAATTATTCCAATATGGATTTACCCAATTGAACTATGGGGATGTGCCAGTACGTCCAATACTGTAATCATCCAAAGACGTTAGTCAAAAATATTAAAAGTCATTAGTAATTCCCCTGGTATGTTACATATTAGCGGATCCGCAACGATTTAAGAATCCCCACTGTAAGGGACGTCATCCATCAAAGAAGCGTTAGTCACCAGAAGAAGCTTGAAACACATACAAATCTACTGCTACAACCTCTGTTAGAAAATTCTATAATAGGAAGACTGAAACGGAAATGGAAAGTAGACCTGTAATTTGTTTGAGTTCTCTTCGCTAATGCAAGATCAATAACTAATATATTTTATGTCATCATATTAGTTTCTTCTGTCATGTGCCGCTTTCTCGTCTTTTTTGTTGTTTTAATATCTGTTCTAATATAACTTCCATGCGCATATAGCATTTTTTCGTCCTCAAAATTTTGCTAAGCTTACCAGGTCAGGATATTTTAGCGATAATCTCTGGTCTAGATCCGTCTTGTTCTGCGACAACAAGACTACCTTCAGCAGGATGTGGCTCTTCATCACGCACGACGGTCTTTGGCAGGCAGAAGGTCTGGCGCCATTTATATAAGTACTATAAGGCAAAAGAATATATATGCAATAGTAGATGATTATATTAACATATTAATTTTGCCATGAGAAATCAGATAAATTAAGAGGTATACCAGCTGGTAAGTAAAGTGTAATCTGGACAATGCATTTGATGTACCAAAAACATGGATAAGATTGCAGTCAGGTTAGATTTGCCATATATTCTTTTTTGTTTCATTTTTTCCTTAAAATAAAATTTTAAACAAATGAAAACATGGTACGAGGCACTACTGCGCAAAATCAGGAATAAAATGTAACACAAAGTATTTTCCGTTACGTATTTCAATATGCTCTACAAATTTTTTATTTATATTTGTTTCGTAAAGATATTTTATAATCTGCACAGTTTGTTTTCTATTTTTTGTAAAAATGCAGTTTTTATCTTGAGGACCTATATTTTCTGCTCTTTAATCTAGAAACACATTTTTTCACAAATTTTAAATGAATAATATTGTAATAGTTATTAATTAAATTACAGATAAAACATGTTATTTAAAAAACTTTGCAAAGCTTTCAAGAGACAGGTAGATTGCATAATACAGCGATTTAATATGAGTTAAGTGCAGGAATCAAAAATATTTATGGTTATAACTGCCAACATCTTTATCTGATTTCTTCAATTTGTGTGGAAGTAGAAAAGGTGCTAAAAAAATTACAAAAAATTCAAAAACATTTGAAGATCTTTTCTTCCCACCCCTTATATCGAACTTTTTAAGGGAAAATTTCTGTAACTGTATGACTACAACAAAATTTTTATATATATTTATATTATTAACAATAATTGCAAGCAGATTATCAAATTATGGGGCAATACCAGCTAAGACAATTTTAACAGAAGTTTGAAATGAATTTAAAATAGTTTAAATTTTTAAATTGTAGTTTTTAATTTTTTTATTATTTTAATAATAAAAATAAATTATTTTTTATAAAGCTAGTCGAAAAAATCGCATCTGCCATTATAGCGATTCATTGAAGGATCACTCTTTTAAACGAGCTTAAGCAGAGATTATTAAATTCGAAGTTTATTATAAAGTTTCATGCAATTTTAATAAGAATGCAGACTGAAACTTTAATCCCACGTGGATTAACCCAGAATCAAAGGGCGGCCACTTTACCCCCCACATTACGGCCCCAGTTTCCCAACAAACGCAGCGAGGAGTCTTTTGTGTGTTTGCGTATCATGTCGTAACATATATCTCCCGCCGAGGGAGGATTCGAATCCTAGCGGCGCCTACCCGCGAGGGTGAACGGACGTCGCGGCGCGGCCGCCGCTCGGCGCCGCCGGAGTCAGTCGCTGAACGAACGCGGGGCCGCCAGCGTCTCCGACCTGCTCCGAGCGCGGCGCGCGTACGTTGCGTTGTTTACAGCCGTCTTCGGCGCCGCTCCAGCCGACGCCGACGCCGCCGGCGCGGCCAACTTCAGCCGTTAATTAAGTTAGTTGGGGAGCCAGCCGAACGCGCGCCAGATTAATGTTCGGCTGCTGTTGGTGACAGATGGTTGTATTTCGCTCCGACCTAGGCACGCGTCCCGCCGCGACGCCTTCGCCAGGGCTGCTCCGGGGGCGGCGGAGGTCCCGTCGTGGACCTGCAGGTACACTTATGCGGCGCGCTTCGTGGCGGCCGGAGAGCCGGCAACTCTCGTCGGCGTGCGTGGGTCGAAATGAGAACTACCAGCTGGAAAATTGAAATAAATCAAAACTGGCGGGACGGCTGGTCCCACGACGCCGACGACAAGGGGAGGAACTCCCCCGTGCTAAATTGGTTTCGTTAGTTCCGTAATGAATGGCCATTACTTTGCCGTCATTAGTCGCAAGTTTTTGACTCGTCATACAATTTAATGACTTCCGTTAGAAGAGTCACTGAACATTTTTAATTAATATGGGAAAATTTAGAAAATTCTTTTTTATTATTATTATAAACTAATTGGACAACTGATTTGTAAGATTAATAAACGCATTTCTCATTATTATTATAAATACGCGTTTAAAGCACAAAATGGTCTTGATTGCAATCATTTGATTATTTTTTATAAAGTAACTGTATTTTATTATTATTATTAATACGAGTAATTAATTGCTTTTCAAGGTTATATATTATGACACATATAATTGATATATAAAGTCACAAATAATTATAAATCAGTAAATTTATAATACTTATTTTTATTTCATAAGCTTTTTATTTGTAGAAATGTTATTTATTACCTTTAAACTATTTACAGTGACTTACAATTCAAAATTTTACTAAAAAATCAGAAGTAAATTTTAAAACTCATAAATCACATTTTAAGTTACAGTTTATCATATATAGCTAACTATTTAAATACTGAGTTAATTAAATAAGTTTTGTTTTGCCCAACTTTAGTATAACAAGTAAGAAGTTCTAACAATTTAACTCGGTATACTTTTAAATAAATATAACTTTCAAAAATTTTTTTATAAACGGCTCTTGATCGAGTTTTTTAAAATGATTGTTGTTATTTGCTTTGGTAGTTTTTTTTCGTAATAATAATCGGTAATGTTTTTGCAGACTTAAATAATATAACTTGTTTTTAGTTAAGACCATATGTTTTGTGATTGCTATTTTAACAATAACATGTTTTTGTTTATAAATATAAACTTAAGAATAGCTACTTATTTTAGAAAACTGAAATACAAATTTACTGCAGAAATAAAATAATAATCACTAAAAAAAAAATCATAAATTTTAGTTACATTTCTATCGTATTAATAAATTAATAGGTTTCTCCAAGAACAAAACGTTGTTGCTGCTCTTGTTTGTAACGCAGTAATCATGCAATAACTTCCATTATTTGTAGTAATTACCAAACAATTTAAAATAATATTTATTAATAATTAAATCAGGAATATTCAAGTAATTTTTAAAAAGTTTTTTCATATGCTTACTGGGGTATTGATGGTTTTCTGTTCGATGATACGAAATAAGCGAATGCTCCCCGGTAATGGCCCATTATTTGAAATATGAAGGTAGGCCATTCTTGATGGCCTAATCGGGATTACCGCCCTCATTGAATTTGTAAATTTATATTGACCTAAAATCCACAGTAGTGTCCGTAATGTCATTCAGCTGATTAGAATATTGAATGAGATGAACGTTTTAGGTGTTTGTGCAGAATTTCAATCAAAAAGTGTTTGTAATTGTGCATTAGGAATCAAATTGTTTCTGGTTAATCAAAAGTAATCTTTTATTATTTGTTGCGCCAAAATAAAAGTTGTAATATTCAGTATTCCTTTTTCGTAGGAGTGAAAGTTAAAATAACCTGTTTTAAACTAGTAAAAGTAAACAGTAAATTTTAGAGTCGAAAGTGCTCACAATTTTCCATTCTATAAAATAGTCTAAATAAAAAACTTTTATTTATATTTGCCCCTCAGGCTTTGGGCCGGAAATCCATAACCAATCCTTACGTTCGAATATTATTGTATTACGTTGATAAAGTTAAGACTGGACGCTTGAGATGTTTTCTAATTAGAAGAGGCCTCAATTTCCTAATTTTGCAAACAAGTTTTATTTTTTGCTATTGGTTTGCGTTTGTGCTGGCTTTCCTTTGCCAGATTACTGCCAAGATTATCTGAAAAAGCAAGTTGTTGACTTAAGCTGCTAATGCAATCACTAAATAGGAAAATAGCCTAGATACCAATTTAAGCTCATTATCAGCGAACGGCAACAAAAAGTAATATTTAATTTATATGCGCAGACAAAGCGCTTTTAACAATAAGTTAAGGAGATTGTGCACTCATTCCCGTTTACTCTTGACAGCAAGGCTTTTTTTACCGGCTAGACGCAGATTTGTAATGGAAACTATCTGATTGACTTGACAATAATCAATCGAATTTAGGTAATATTTGTGTTAGATAATATTGCAAATTTGTATCTAGGTGAATCAAATATAAGTCGCACTATTTTTTTAATCCATTGAAGTATCATGAAGCACAAGCATACAAGATTATTTTTCTTCATAATCTCTTGGCTTAGAAATACATTTTCCTAACGGATAGGTAGCTTTTAAATCCAGCTATCATAAACTGAAACAGCTAGTAGCGCCCGAACGCTTTAAGTCGAACTTTTATTCTCCAAAGTGTTTCTTTTAGTGGCCTAAATAAATCATAGTCATAAGGCGATAAGTCCGGATTATAAGAAGGGTATTTCAGTATAGTCTACAACAAAACCTCATAATTTTTTAAATCTGAGTAGATGCATAAACCCTAGTATTGTCTTGAAACGGGATTGGAAATTCGCTAGTTTTCTGGTGACGTTGGTGACCTTCATTTTAAACTGCTTCTGATTCTCTCAAAAATTGTTTATCCCACGCTTATGATAAAGCATTCTTAGGGAGCTGTCTCCGAGTTCTGTTTTAACTCTTCTCAACAATTCATACACTTTAACCCCCTTTGTTGTGAAATTGTTGATATTAATCTGTTGCGCAACAGACGGGGGTCAAATCCTCAATTTTTTATCGAGTTCGGGCAGCTATGTGAAGTTAGGCGTTTTCGTAAAGCAGGAAAAAATTTCAGTAGCCGTTGTCGGTGATTATTCTCTAGAAGCAAATAATCCTCAGACATACTAATTCTTTGTTTACGTCAGTGACCTTTTTAAATTTCTTCTCGTCCTCTCAAAAAGGAAATAGTGCGCAGTACTCTGTATATAATACTTAAATGCTGCGTAACTCTCCCTTTAAAAGCAGTTTTGGTTTGTTCATCCTCGTACCAAGCTACTTCACTGAAAACTTTTTTACTTTAAAGCGTACAGTACATAAGCTAACGATAAAACTGCGCGCTTTAAATAGTTTTGGTAACTTTTCTGTAATCACCCTGGATTAAAATTCCAAATTTGTGAACCCCCTTTACACTAATAGCGTTTGATTTTTAAATTACAGAAGTTTGTTGAAACAAAACTGTATTTTATACGTTTTTTCTATATATTTCTATATTTTTCTATATATTCTATAGCACTTTGTTTATTTTACTCATAAGCTCTAGAGACCTAAGATAGCTGGTATTAGAGGGTATTTTTATAATATTTGGAAAAACACATTTTAATTGCACTAAACTTTAAAATCAATAAGTAACAAATAATAATTGAGACAATTCGAGCATTATTTTTAATTACGCTAGTCTTTTGGAGCGTTGGTGAAATTTCTCAATTGCTTTTCATGTTCTTAAATTTGTTAATCCCACGTTATACTTAAGCCTTACTAAGGGAGTTGTCCCCGAAATATGCTTTAAGCCTTTGCAAATTTCTTCTCAAATATTTTCTCAAAATTTTGGTAAAAACCGTTGCGCAACAAACGATTTTTTTGTTTCGACATCATGATATCAACTAAGAAGCGGCAGTATTGAGTATCCTACGGGGGGAATGGAGTTTCAATACTCTTCAGCCACCCCTTACCTACAAGTCCCAGAAACTCCAACCCTCTCCGATCCTCGCATTGTGCATAAAAGAGGAATTCCATTTTATATTTGACTCATTTATGTACGTGAATTATACTCACTAGTGTTATTTTCAATTATATTAGCTAATTGCAGATGTAAATAATTCATTGCATACGTAATGTAATGCACAGTATGCATAAGTGCATCCATTACTTTATGTAATTGGAATTTGCCCAGGCATATCATTAGAGCTATATTTTATTAATATTAAAAATCCGCAATTTCAAACAATTTAGGGCCGCTCCTAAAGAATACGCCATAAATTATAGCTTTACTAACATAGAAAGCAACACAAATATCTGTATTGTTATTGTTATTGCTTTAGAGCCCCGCTTCGCTCTCGATAAAGCTTTCGGGACTTCAAAGATAAATAAACTTCGCATCCAGCGTGCCATCGGAGCTTTGCAGGCTAAACCGCGCTACGTGCGAGAGGAAAATGCCGGAAACGCTCTCCTCCGCTTTCCTTGGCGTAGTCGCAGTCAGGTTAATTTGAAATAATGTAGGCCAGCAACCCCTCACCTTGATCAAAGCGATCATCATAATTCTGTCGGCTTAGAAAATTGCCCTCGTAATTTTTCCGCTTCTGAGCTGCAGATAGGGGTTGCGATGATTTATTGCGTTTGGAAGTTTCTTGATTCTCCGGAGAAGTTTGTGGAGCTCAGCTTAAGGGTGTTCGAGTAAGAGTGTGAAAGAACGTTGATTAATTTGTGTCTCAAAGAGTGATAAATACTTTTTAAACTACAAGAGGCGGCCGTGAAGTATAAATTTTGTCTTGATTTTGCAAATTAACTTCTGAATTCATTACAACTACAAAATGAAGTACAATAGTGACTTTATATATCATTTTGTAAGTGAGATAGTACTGCAAATGCTAGAGAATACTAAATCGACAACACGCGTTTTGGGCCTAAGCCAAGAGCAACTAATTGACCTCTGCTCCAAAGCCCTGGAACATCTGCCCGCGTCGCTAATTTCCGCGCAATTAAGTGACTCGATAATTGCGTTACAGTTGCAAACAAAAAGAGGCCGTTCAGGGCGTGACGAAAATACTGACAGTTCTTAGGCGCCCTTGTTAGTCGCTGCTTCAGGGCAGCACTTTGAAATTAATTATTGGGAAGCGCGCAGGTAGGCTGCCGGCGGCGCGCCCCGCAATTAACGAAACAAAACGATGGCGCCTTATTCCGCAACTGGAACATAATCAAAACAGATTACAATTGTGAGCGCAGATGAAAAAATATGCGGAGTCCCCGCCAATCTCCGTTTTTGTCGGGAGCTTTTTGTTTGTGGGTGCTCGGGGTTTAATGAAATTTTAAGGGTGTTTTGCCGCTTCCTTAGAGAAGCTCTCAAAACAAAAAAGTCAAAGTTAAACAGTAAGTCAAACTGAAATTCACTTAAAACATGTAAAAAGTTTTCGAACGCGTTTGTAAAAGTTCGCTGTAATTTATGGTCTTCTCTTCTTATATATAGTATCAAACAGAGATGATAGGGTTTTAAAGAGATATTCTTGAAAGGAAATATACTATTGTATCATGTTGCACATCAATTAAGCAGCCTTGAAAAAATATTTGACGTTTTATAAAAACAAATAGTCATCACTATCACAGCGTTTTTAACCTTCTCCCCTCATTTTAAAAAATATATAAAACACATTAAACTACTTCATACAGAACTGCAAAGTACTTATTTTAAAGTCTGATATGAACAATTTGCATTTATTTATATGTGTACTTTCCTTAGAATAGCCATTCCGTAGTGAAAATTACGAGTAGATTTTCGATTAATACCTTACTGTAAATTTATTCTCTCAAAAGGTCCATTCTTGTTATTTAATATCTACATAGAAATGTTTGAAGGATTGGATGTATTATCCACTCTGCAAAACAAATAGAAATTTACGTTTGCCTCCGAAGAAAATTTTTTGATCTTCTAATGACTATATCTTTGACGTATCATTGTTTTCTAAGTTGTCAATTTAATATTTCCCGTTAATTTCGTAAATATGGAGCTTTTTATCTACTTTAAGATAGTATTGAGACTAATGGCGCTGTTTCTTAAAACAGAATTATTGTTTATAAAAAAAATTGCTGTTACACCCAGTATCAAATTAACCAACGCATAGCGCATATCTAATATTTTTATTCCTTCGCCTTACATTCCGTTACATCTTACGTATGCAGGTATATATGGTACAGTATATGCCCAAAAGTATCCGAACATCCATTGTTGTAGAATCAATGGCTTATGTAGAACGGATTACTAAATGCCGATTCACCTTTAGCTGCAATCGCAGCTTGCGCTTATCTGAGAAGATTTTCCACCACCTTTTTATATATGGCCGTAGGAATTGCCACTCATTTCTCCATGAGAGCTGCATTCAGTTAAAATTCTTCTCAAAGATGTTCGATGAGATTGAAAATGAGACTATGTAAAGGCCAGTCTAGTTTTTCAACATCCATCAAACTACATCAGAATAACTTTTGTGGTGTAGATAGAACAGTTAGCTTGTTGCTAGAGGAAAAGTCTTGCCCCAAAATGTTTGAAGGGCAGAGCTTTCAGGAATATCAATAAATGTCTCAGCATTTATCCTTTCGGCTACAGGAACTAAGGGATTTGTGACCCAAACTTGGCTCGGATAAGAAGTCAGTTCCCATTCCTTCAGCTCCTGTTGCTAGCAAAGACGCCAGAAACACTTTGAAAATCATTGTCCCACAGTCCAACTGCGATAAGCTTTGTGTCATTACACACGACATTTGGCATTGCGCGTGCTTATATCCGATTTAAGAGCGGCCACACAGCCGTGAAAACGTATGTTTTCAGCTTTTAGTGCTAACGATGACGCTGAAAATTTTTTGAAAGTTACGAGCAGTTGTTGCCATTAAGAATATCCAATTTTCACTTGCCCTTCAGGGCTCAATTACTTCGATCATTAAGTATACACAATCTATTTATTATTATGATTTATATACCTGTAGCAAGACAGATATTTTACGAACTGATACTCAATGTGTGACCTGCATATGCTAGTATTTTCGTTTTTATCTTATTGACATTTCAGTACACGTAATAGTCAGATATACACCTTCAGAGAGTTGTCCGGATACTTTTGACCGTATAGTGTAGTATACTGACATCCGGCCAAATGTGACTTCCATGTTTGTTGATGGTTTTGTAGTAGTTTGTAACTGCTTCTGTGTTTCATCTTTCAAGAGCTGCACATTAAGCTTATATTTTTTTTTTATTACTGAATGCATTTAGATCTTACAAACAAAAGCGTTTCACTAATTTAGTTTGGGTGGGAGACAATCATTTGTTAAATTTTTAAATCCACAGATGAAGCTGAAGTTATTTAATTTATGAATTTATTAGAAATAATTATTAACTTTCTACAAAAAGTTAATTACATTATTATCCTGTCTGTCTGTCTGTGTGTCTGGAGACACTATAACTTCCGTTATATCCAACGGATTCACTTCAAACTTGACATGCACACATCTTAGATCAGTACCTTTCATAGGATTTTCAGCCCAATCGGTTAACGGCAACCGGAAGTAACCGTTACGATTTCGCACCGCTGTAAAAAGTTTCCTTTACGGTATTACACCGTTCTTGTTTCTTTGTTGTATAATTTGCGTAGACTTATCGTTGTTGGTTTCAATCTGTTGTCACTTATATCTCATTTTTAGTTATACTTGAAGAGATTACAGAGTTTTAAAGATTATTGGAAGTATCCATGTACATGTAGATCAACAAAAATATGGAAGTTACATATTTTAGCATTATTAGCGTTACCCACTTAATTGAGCATAGTTATTCTTTTATTCTTAAAAATCTTCTTAGAATTTGTTTTAATTTGGAAAACATGACAAAATTTTAGGGCAAATGACACTAAATTTATTTTATGCGTTTATAAATTTGAAATTTCATTTTTTTTCCGTTTTGAACTACTCATTTAAATTATTGCAGACAATTACGCTCGATTTATCGAAATTGCAAGCCAATGTTGTTGTGTGTAGATGCACTATACTATCTCTAGGGAGACATTTAATGAGAACTTTTGTTACGTTGGTTTATTTTTAACGATGTATTTGTAAATTAAATTTATTCAGTGCTTTTTATGAAATTTTCTTATAATTTTCCTTAAATCAATCTTATTTTTTGTGCAGATTACAAATCTTATTAGCTAAGAAATCTACTCTGTGTAGAACTAAACTATTGAGGTGCCTTTCCATCTTTTTAAGGTGGAAAAATAACCCATATTTAGTCGTTGTCAATTGCCAACTTTCGATTCAACCAATAATAAGTTTTTATGTACTGTTTGTATATACTTTCACTAGGCTTCAGTGTTTGACATATACAAAAAATTTCGAAGGATAACAAACAGTGAATCTGTTCATTATATTTGAGCATTTTCTTACAATGAGTACTGCTCGTACTAGAATTCAGTCCTTTATTTAGCTGTCTAGTTTGGCTTTACTTATAAATTTTCTTTTTTTGAAGAACTGTGTACATCTCGTTCAACCGATGTGTACATAGAAGATTGTCGAATAATATTTTTATGGTGTCTCCTCCCTCTACCTAAAATTTTGAGCTGTTTAATATCAATTTGTGCTAATTATTATTTTAATATTGGTGCCATATATTTTATGGCTTTACGTTTTTCTCTGTCTGTACTGTCTTTATTTTGTCACTTCCTTATTCCAGTATTTTATATATTTGACCGCAAGTCATTTCCTTATTCATTTAAGAGAAAACACTAAGTTATACCATTCAGTTTTGATTTGTTTAGCGTATATATATTGCCCACTCTACTAAAAAAGGTTGTTAATACGAAATTTAATACATTCTTATTCACTTTCTTTGAGTTTATGAAACTGTAGAATTTGATTTACTGGAGAAACCGAACTTGTCGTTGGGATTCTCCACAAGTCCTATCAAGGTTTCTAAAACCCAACTCCTTGAGAATGGATATTGGTCTATCGAACGATTTGCGGGTTATGACCTAATTACCCTTATCGAAGGAAACGGCTTAGATTCCAACAAGAATGGCGCGGAGCCCGTAATGGAGCGCAGGTATTGATAGATGAATATGTACGAGATAAGTGGTACTTCGGCCATTGCTAATGGGGTCGTTGGCGTGGTCGGGGGCGCATATAAATAATTACCGCATAAATCTGGAGCCTGTCCTGCTATTTATTGCGAGCAATGGTTTTTCCCGTTAACGTGAAACTAAAGCTGGTCGATAGCGCGCCGTCCGTTCCCGTCTCCATATTGCGATTTGGACTAAAATAGACCCCTCCGCCGCGACACGAAAAACTATTATAAATATTTATTTGGGCGCTCCGCAGCCCGCGTCGATATGAAATTGAATACGCAGGAAAATTCCCACCCGATGGGCGAGTGCGGCCGAGAGATGTCTTGAGCCAACAATGGGCACTCTTTGGAGAGCCGTGGGCTGGTAAGCAATCATCCGCACAATGCACCGTTTAATTAGAATTATGCGGAATCGATTAATAATGAGCTCAAAACTGCAACTGGGCACAAGAACAATTATTTAGGGCGTCGCAGGACGGGAGCACTCAAAAGATGTAATTATAGGTCCAATTAACTGATATGGACGTCATTATGCGCCCCCATCTAATCGCGCGCCATTGCCGAGCTCATCAATACCGCGCTATCCCATTCCATTGAGGCGGAAGAAATTCTTTAGATTCTGGGAGGCCCCAAGGAAGTGAATGATGCCTCTCATCAAGTAGCACAAACTGATGTATCGGCACAAAAACGCTCGGAGTGGAATTTCAGGCTTAAATAAATGTCGCTCTCAAAGCTGAGGGTCGTGTTTTTGCATATTGTAGAATGTCGCAAAAACAGGCGCATTGTTTTTGAATACGGCGGAAATTACTTGCACAAAAGAAAATACTACGTAATTTTTTTCTTTCGCTATTTTCGTCGGATTGTAATTATTCAATTATGCTTATTATATTTTTTAATTGCAATTAGTAAGGACTAACATTTCAAAAAAAATATTACAGTGTAAGTAAACTTATATATCAAAATTCTAGGGGTAAAAATATTATATTTATATTTGTTTTATTTTGGCTATATATAATTAAGAGTTTTTATATTGCACATTTTGTTCATTATTATTCCGGTACATTAATTCTTTGTCATATTATTTGTGTAGATTATCAGCGAATTTCTTTATATTTGGTAATGTGTAGGCAACAGTTTCATTGAATATAATCTGTTGCTATTACTATTTTGTTATATACTTCTTGTTCTGTTTTTCTTTATATTTGGTTTTTTTAGAATTTTTTTGTTTGTATTATAACAGAGATTCATCGCCCTTTTCTTTTTATTAGCTATTTCTGTTTCAATTTCTCCATTGCCCTTTATTATTCCTAATTGTAAGTAGTTGTATATAATTATTTGTAGTGTTTGTTAACTGCATGTGAATATAATGTTTTATTTATTTCTATTATTTTTGTCCTTTATATATTTATAGTTATTCCCATTTTATTGATTCATTCTAAGCATTTATCTATTAATTTTTGCATTTTATTAGGCTTATCTACTATTAGGACCACATGGTCTGCATATGTCAACAAATCTGTTTGTATAGATCTTAAGTTTTTGTATCTCTCTGTTGTCTATTGTTTTTCATTATTCTGTTCATGTTAATAATAAATAGCAATGACCTTAATTAATTTCCTTGTTTCACACCCTTATTTGTTCTGAACACATGTGATTTTTTTTATTTATTTGTACTCCACCCCTTACTATTTTATATATACTTTTTATTGTAGCTGCTAATTTTGATGTAACTTACAAATGGTAGGGGAATTCCAAGTTTTAGTTTTATTCCCATTGTGAAAAGCTTCTTTCAAGTCTATAGTTCTAAATGGTTTTTTTTGTTTTAGTTCTATAATTTTCTTAATACATTAGTGCCCATCTATCTGTTGCTTCTGAATCCTCCTTGTTCTTCCAGTTTTCTTTCTATTTGTCGTCGTAACCTTTCTTCCAGTATTTTACAATAAATTTTCAATGCCACTGGGACTTAAATTATTACTCTATAATATTCGTAGTTTGTTTGATACTCTATTTCATGTATTGGCAAGATCGTATTTACTTTCCATTCTTCTATGCGTTTATTCTCCTTCCAAGCCATATTGCACAATATATAATTTTTATCCAAATTGCTACTTTCTCCTTATCAATTTAATGAGTTCTGGCAGAATATCATGGGGGCCTGTTATTTTCTTATGTTTAAATACTTGTTTTTTTTCACCTCTTGTAGTATGATTTCTTCTTCTTGGTTAGTAATTTCTTCAATTTGTTCTATTGTTATTCTCTGTTTTTATCAGTTTCAGTGTTGGCGAATGTTTCCTGTCCGTTTTTATACGTAGTATGCCATTTTTATGTTTAACACTTTTAATATTTATTTGCCTTTTGGGCCTTAGCGATTTTATTATTTTCTAAAAACCACCCTTTGCTTGTTTTAGCTGTTGTATTTTCTTTCCAAAATTTTCCCAGATTTTCCTCTTTCCTCTCGTAGTCCTAATTTGGCTCGTTTGTTCTTCTTATATATTACTTTTTGTGTCTACATATTTTTTCCATGCCCCTCCCTTTAATTTTATTTTTTGTTGTACCACTTTGTTCTACCAGCTGGTTTTCTTGTTGTTACTCTTTATTTTATTTCCTCTCTAATAGTTTTGGATCTATCTTCACATATTCTTTTAAAATAGTTCCAATTCTCATTTAATGTAGGGTTTTTATATTTATCATCCCATTTATAAGTTTTTTAACTTGTAGTTCGTTTTTCAACTTTACTATTCTGATTTTAATTTCTGTTTCTATTATTTCATTGATCACTAATGTTTTCGCTGTTACCAGTTTATAATCTGTTCTTAAGATACTTATTGATTATTATTCTTTGAATTTTACTGGATATTTCTTTGCTATATACTAAATGGTCAATTAGAGATCCTACGTTTTTTTCTGGTACTTCAAATGTGTAGTATAGTTCTTGCTTATAAATTTAGTTGATTATTTGTGGGTTATTTTTTATGCAGAAGTATATCATTTTTATACCGCGGCTGTTCCTTTCGTATTCGTTATATTGCTTTGTATTTTTTAGTCCTATATTCTCATACACATCTATTTTTGCGTTTTAATCTTCCTTTATGATAATGTTTTCAGTTTTTCCTGTAAATTTATTTATGGTAGTTTGGAGATCTATATAAAACTGTTTCATTTATTTTTTCTTTGCTATTTTTGTTCCTTGTAAGTCTGCTTCTATCTAAATGATTCTTGGGAATACTGGATTCTAACTTATTACTTTTCTATTTGTTTATTATTTTTTTATTATTTGCTATTATTAGCGTAATCTCTTCTTTTCTTCTTTCTTTATTGCTTAAATAATATAATGCGTACTCATCTTTTAATACTTTGTGCCATCTTTCTTATTTTTTTATTTTACTAGCGTCCAGCGTTTGGATTTTTTTGTTTTTATGTTTTTATTGCCATTTCTTGTTGTTTGTATTTTAGTTCATTGTTTTATCTTTATCTTTTACTGCTGTCGTTAGTGTTCTTGAATTGTTATTGTTTTTTTGCGTTTTGAGTTTTTATACGTTCATTCTTGCACTCTCTATATTTTACCAAAGCTAGCAGTTGTTCAATTGATGCGTGTCTTTGTTATTGAATCGATGAGTTAACGAATTTTGTTAGGTTTTAATTGATTTTTTCCAAATCATTAGATCTAGTTGGTAACTTCCGCTTTTTTTGTCTTTTTTCATTGTGTTTCTTTTAGTTTCTTCTTGATGTCTTATGACGATATTTTTGTAGCGTTCGTCTCGTTCTGGGTTTTTTCTAACGTATCTTCTTTTATGTCCATCATTCTTTCTTTTTCCTCTTCTTGTGATTTGTAGACTTTCCTTCTGTTAGCTTTGCTTTTAACATTTTACTTTCTTCCAGAACTATTATAGGGTAATTTTCCTGCATGTAGGTGTCTATTTTTTGTAGATTTTCCTGTTTGTTAAGATTTGTAGCTTTTTTTTATATATTGTTACTCCTATTAGTATGAGCTCGTCATTGATTATTTTATTTATCTTCTTTATGAAACCTAAAATTTTTATTCTTTTTCTAATTACTTTTGTTATTTTTTTCTTTAGATCCCAATAGTTATTTGGTTGCTTTTTACAATTTTATTATTTTTGTATTTTGTTACTATGTCCTATTCTTCTTTTATCGTAACTTATATAACATTCTACGAACTTGCTTCAGCATTTTAATTTCAGTTCAACTTAATTTTAGAATTTCTAATGTTCAAATATTTACAAAGAAAAGGTGGTATAAAGTTCTTCGTTGCTTTCTATGTTTACGTTGCGTTTTTTTTTGTACCGATTATTATTGGATGTTTCCCGACCTTATTTCTTTTAGAAGCCCACATTTTTGGGCATGGACATTTTTAAGTATTGAATGTGGATCAGGTGTTATTTAAATTATCTAATATTAGAATCTCTACCTTTAATCTGTTGGCAGAATACACTAAAGTTATGTTTTCCACCAAGAATTGGTAGAACTCCTGATTTTAAAATTTGTATGTAAAAATTACTTTATTACTTATTTGCAAATATTATTTTAAGATAAGGATTATTTTAAAAACAATTTTTAATTTTATTTATAGTAATCTTTTTGTTATTCGCATTTGGTTAATTTGCAGAGCATAAAATTACAGAGTAGGCAAGACACATGCCAATTGTTGAATCCCTTTACTTCAAACCTTCTAAGTTAGAACTTCATTTATTGTAGATATATTCAAAAAACTTCTACAACATCTTATAATAAAGCCATATAGTGTGATTTCTATTTAGAATTTTGAACTTACGCCGTTTGTTAATTCGTGGTTTTATAATATTGTTAGTATAGTTAAAGCATTATTGATTGCCTTTTAATTTGTGTAGTACTTATCGTATAGAAAACTATAGTAAGCCAACATCTGTGTAATAATTTAAAATGAAAAATTTAAAATTCTTTTAAATGACAAAACAGCCTTTTTGTTTCCATTGTGATTGAGTTTATTACTCACAATTAGATGTTTGCTTTGTTTCTTCTCATCATGAGCACCGGTGTATTAATTTCTGGGTTTTTTTCTGTAGTCTCTTATGGTATTGTTACTTATACTATTGACATCATATACACATAAAAATGTATCATACACAACACTTTACAGTTGGAAGGAAATGCAAGACTGGAATGCATTTTATTTACTTGATATTTTGTTTCTGCACAATTCTTATAATGGGTTGTTACCGGGTCGGGCCCGGGCGGTGATAAATCGGGCGTCGGATCGCTACGACCGGCAACGCGTGGGGCACTGAAGGCTAAAAAAATGAAGCGTCGGCTCTAACTTACGATTAGAATTATATTTACAATCTTACAAAACTTAACCTACCTTACGCTAACCTATCAACCCTAGCCAAATTAACCTACTTAGCTAATGTATAAGAACTTAACCTACGACTTAATGTATGCGCTGAAACGGCAGCGAGCTGGGGCAGCGATCTGGCGCAGCAGCGCAAGCAGCGGGGCCGGTGGCGGAACCAGACAGCGAGTAGCAGGGGTGGCAGCAGGGGCGGCAGCAGGTTCCGACAGCGGTGCCGGAAATCGAGCATCAGGTCCGGGCAGCGAGCAGTAAAAGAAATCAAAAGGGACTCACCCGGATGACTCTTGATAATTTCTTCTTAAGGGGCTGACGAGTGAGATCGAATGCTTCGGTGGCTCAGATTTTAAGGGCTTCACTCTGCTGGCGGAGTGCAGAGTTCGAGGGTGCAAGCACGCTGAGCCCGCAGGGGAATACAGGGCTTGTCCAGGATTGGTGGACGTCGGGGGCGCCTTTACGCTGGTTGGAAAATGCGCCGGCGCCCTTGCCCTGGTTGGTAAATGCCGTGGCGGCTATGGTTGGTGGCGTTCGGGCCGACTCGGAAGCGCTTGGCACGACGCGGCGCGGTAGGTCAAAAACCTGGTGTTGCACACGGCGCCACAAAGTCGGCCTCAGATAACAACATTCCTTTAGGATTATAAATTCCAAAGAAAAATTCCGGGCCAGGTAACATCAACCCTGGCAAAATCGGGGCCAGGTAATAGGGTATTGGTTTCATCTTGTTGAAACCACATGTTATTCAAGTGCAAAGTGTTAGTTTTATTTATGAACAGTTGCACACACCAAACAGTGTATTATGGTGGATGCATTGATTTTTCATGAACACCACGTGTATTTTCACTACCTCAAATGCGACAATTATTGACAATTCACATAGTCATTTAAAAAAATGAGCTTTATCACCCAATATGAAGTTTTTTTTTTGCAAAAATCGGCATGAACTTCCAGTTTATAAATAGGCGGCATTTCTGGTGCTCTGTTTCTTTAAGTTCTTGAGTAAATTAAGTATACGTATATTTTAAAATGCCGTATGATAGATTCAATTGCTGTGAACGGATACGAATTGACGTGCTTAGTTCTTCATGTCACTTACTCTAACAATGTTGTCACCTGAACGACCGTTGCGTTGTTAAGGAACCGAACCCTTGTTTTATCAATAGCCACACCACTTGCCTGAAACTCTTGCACTAGATCATAAATTGCAGGCTTACTTGGTACGCTATTGCGTGTAAGCAGTAGTTGAAGTTTTCTTCGCATAATCTTAATTGATGGCCTGTTTTCATAATAAACTTGAGTGATATTTGTGCTTTGCTTGCAATATACCACATCACGATTACTTTGCCATATGTTTAGATATAAAATTTATAATTGTAAACTTCCGACGTTTGCAGAACGCAAGCAGCGCAAAATTTGAACCCCGAAGTTCAATTTGGATCGCCCAAAATTAATGTAGAATATTTGTTGAAGAATTGTATAAAAATTAACATTCTCTGTGTGGAATTTTGAAAGGCCTTTCTCACATAAGATTAATTTATCACTGTACTTTCTACCTAAAAGAAACTATATGATAGCTCCAGTAAAAATCTATTCACAAATCTACATACATTGATTATGTTTAGCAAATAATACTAATTCCGAATGGCTAATACTATACATATTAAACGTAATTTTGCTAGATATTCTGTGACATTTATACAATATCAGAGATTTATGTTACAACGTCTTGACAGTATATACTCAGACGTTCGTCTAATTTTCCTCTTAATTAACTGTCAACGTTTCCTTGATTGTTGAGTGATCATCCTGTAGTTACCACAAACAATTTGAATTCTGAGAACTCTGTAATAAATTATTTGTGCAGCAACGTGTAAACTATATATTTTCTTTGATTAAATATATGCACTAGATAAAGCTTTGGCATATTTTTTGTTGATAGAAACATAAAACCCATTATAATTGAAAATATATATTTTACACTCGATTCATTGGGAGTAAAGTACGGAAGTGTGTTTTTAACTATGCATTAGAGATATAAACGAACTTAAAATTTACTTAACGTAAATAAAAAAGAGCTGTTAAGGATAAACTTAAAAGCCCTATGCTCTAGGTTTGCTTTTGAAAGACAACGGGCAGTTGCAGCCATTAGCTTATGCTAAATCGCACTCGAAACTTTCGCGTTAGTACCCCTAAACTACTCAGGCGGCTTCTGCAACTTTTCGCGATTATCCAACCAATTTGCCGCTGATCACGAGCGCGGGGTTTCGCCGCCCAACTGCCCGGCTTCATGCAAACTGCAAGAACTTCGCAATTAGCGACTTTTTCTGCGGAGCAAATGGGACTGTCGCAAATTAGCAGAATGAGCTGGCGCGCTGCCGCCTCCGTTAATTGGAATCGAAGGCCTGCAACACAGAGCTTGTTTTACTTTTTTTGAGCAAACGTCCTAGATACGCTAATTATCTGGCAGATTAAGCGGATTTGAGGGTGAAGTTGGCAGGATCTTCTTGTGCCAGAAGCGAGATTTTTTATTGGAAGCCTAGCAATTAAACGCGTATATCCGCTTTTTTCTATTTGTTTTGCAGAAGACAAACCAAACCAGGTAGAATAAATTATGGCAGAACGCTAAGATATTTTTTTGAGTGAAAAATTATGGCCCGATCTGCTCTGATGCACGCTTATCGCCGTTTATGTACATAATAAATCAAAAAGTATAAAACTATAAATTTTACTTAAGAAGGCTTTTCCTATACGACTTAACAATTTATCTAATTGTTGTAACCGACCCCAAATCTTTCAGTTACCTAAAATATTTCTGTTTTTACTTTTCTTTTAATTTAACTTTTTTATTTCTGTCTTACTTTTTAATTTTGTCTAAAATTTTTCAGCTGTGTTTTTTTAGTAATAATAGGTGTATAAATAAGTTCTCAGCTTTAGATTTCACAGGACGCAAATCACCGTTTACATGTAACGCATTATCCCGCCCTCTTGCGGTTTTAAAGCAATGACATTTGGTCTTTCGAAACATCATGGGATTTGGGGTTTGGTGCACATAACCTCAATAACCAGCTGTGTTCACGACGGCAATCACAAAAGAGCATATTCGATTTTCTATCCACTTCGCGTGTCATCTTAAGAAAAACTCTGCTGAAGCCACCGAAATGATTTGTGCTGCATATGGTGAGAATGCTGTAAGTCATGCAACGTGCAAAAAGCGGTACCAAAGATTTCGCGGAGGAGAGTTTAGTCTTGAAGAACAACCGCGAACTGGACGCCCTCAAACATTTGTCACGGATGCGGCGTATAGCCCAGACATAGCCCCTTCCGATTATCATTTATTCCGGTCGTTACAGCATCACTTGGCTGATACACACTTCAAAACCGAAGAAGAAGTCCGAAAATGCATCGATAACTTTATCGTCTCGAAGCCGGTGAGCTTCTATCACCAGGGAATTCGCAAGCTACCCGAAAGATGGCAAAAAGTCATCGATTTTTAAATAAAACTTTAATTTTGCAGAAAAAAGCTGAGAACTTATTTATACACCTATTATAAGTTTTATGCTAAACATAAAGATTGTTTATAATCATAATTCTATTAATATTTATGTTGTGCTTTACGACACATCATAAAATTTCTGCATTGTAGTTTTATTTTTATAGGAAATGTGATAAAGAATTTTTATTTTTATTGGTTTTTCTATAATACAAAGGGTATCTCTAAAGAAACCCAGGAATTAATTTTAGAAAAAACATATTCTTTATTTATATATATTAAATTATGATATTATTTTAACATGGTGGACATTGCTTTTAAATGTGGAATAGGATATTTGTCAAAATGTCCTTCACAGCTTGTTTTCCACCTTCGAATTCTTCTAATGAAATTATCGATCACTTTTTACATAGATGTGATGCAATTTCATCGATAACTCTTCGAAGGTTTGCTTTTAATTCTGAAATAGTTCTTATTTTCCTAGCATAAACTTTAGTTTTCACGAATCCCCAGAGGAGAAAATCGCACGGTGTGAGGCCCAAAGATATTGGTGGACAGTTCACTTTGCTGTTTTGGGAGATAAGTCGCCCATTAAATTTTTGCTTCAACAATTGGGTTGTTTCACAAGTTATATGACAGATGTTCCTGGGTTAGCTGAATCCTGAATGGGTGCAGAACCAGATCTTTTGTTAAAATCCGCTGCATTGTGCTTTTTGAAATGTTCAGTTGTAGTGGCCGGCAATGTCTTTTGAGACGCTTTATAAGCAGCGCTTTATTATTCAATGATTTATCAATGTATTGATTGGTTTAATTTAAAGTCATAGTTCTTTATCTTCTTCTGTCCATGGCCAGTCTTTTTAACTCATTACAACTGTTATATTGTAGGTCCTTTATAATTGGCGTCATATACTGCATTTGAGGTCTGCCTGATGCATTATTTCCTTCAACTCTTCCTGAAATAATAATGGTAAGGCTCTAACACATGGGAGCACGGCCTGCGAACTGAGAGGTTATGGCTGTCATATGTGCTGCTTGTGCCCAGTCGTCGCGCACCATCTCTGATGCGGGGCGATGTAGCAAGCACCGCGCCTTGGATAACTGCTATTATTACCCTTGTTCGAGTGAACGCAGGTAGGTACTCAATTATTTTTTGTGACTGCGTAGGCCACCTGCCAAGCATCTGAATGCTCCTGGAATGAATCTGGGTCCGTCCGCATCATAAGCCGCGTCTCAATCGGGGGACCACGCTAGCGATCTTCCTGATGTAATCCTTTTAAACAGTTTCTCGTCTTTTTTAATTTAATTAGGGCTCCTCTTTCTCCTACTCTTTCTAATACTTCTATATTTGTTATTTTATCGATTTAGCTTATTTTCACTACATTTCAAAAGCTTGTAGCCTTTTCCTTTTACTGCTTTCAGGCAGTGCCATTATGATACGAGGCGATTATTTTGCGTAAACGCAAATACTTAATTATTTTTAGTGACTGAGTGGATCATCCATCAGATATCTTAGCCCTGAGCTTGATACCGCACTACAGCTAAGCAGCTTAATTCCGCGGCCACACTTGTCGTTTTTGGGTATAGAAATTATTATTTTATATACATTATCCTGTAATGTGTTTAATGGTTTTTTGAGTTACCGCTGTAGGCGAGTGGTCAAAAGCGTTTGTTCTGCTAACCACAAATCCAGCACGCGTGTTTGAGTCTCGCTGGAAACTTATGGCTGTACGTGACACTATAGTACAGAAGGTTATACGTATGTTAGTAGGCACAATAAGTCCTTGATGATATTTATTATATCTTCTTTCTCATCTTCATCGACCTGGTCTTCTGATCCTAGAACGATTGTATCTTTGCCATTTTTACTGTATAGTTTTTCAATGTAGCGTTTTTACCTTTTTACAATATCGCCTTTTTTCGGCAGCATATATTTTATTTCATTATTTACGCCTAAAGCCTTCTTTTTATTTTCTTATAGAAAACTTTTATTATTTTGTAGGCCTAGTCAACTTTTGCTTCCCTGAAAAACCTATTTACTTCTTCACTCTTTTACGCCATACGTATTTTTTTATTGTTTTAACATATTCTCTATTGATTTTGTTTTGCAGTTCTTAGTACTTTTCTTGCCTATTATTTGTTTGTAGGTTTTATATTTTATTCTTTCCTTAATCATCTAGATAATATCTTTCGTGATCCAGGGCTTCCGTCTTTAGTTTTCTTTAAATTTTTATCATCATAATCTACAGTTGGCATATATACTCGAATTATAATTGCGTTTTTTGCTTTGCCAGACGTTTTTACCTTTGCTTTTTAACTTTGCGCAGTAGCGACATCATAACCAATGAAGTTAACCGACGTGCAATTATTTCTAGTTGAAAGCTTTTACTTTTTTAAAATTTTGGCAGCTGTTTTTACCAATATCACTCTTTCGCTATTGGGATTGTAACTTTTCACTCCTTACTCTGGCTTCTCCACTTACAGCAGTAGTCTTTATAATCTTGTATTAGTCGCTTCTCATGTCGCATGCATGTGCCCATCTTACTTTAGTTATTCAAAGCAGATTTATGTTTTGTTTTATTTCTTGTTTGATATTTTCTAATTATCCGCTTTTCTACAATGTTCTAAGATTCCACGTTTTAATTCTTCTTAATTTAGATGTATTTCTTTCTTTATTAGTTGTGCCCTCCTGGATATCCAATTAATAGACAGTTTTACCTCCCAAACTTTAACTAGTAAAGACATGATATCATTAGTGTTAATAATTTGTTGTAACATATTTAAATTTGTATTACATGAGCAAGTAAAATTAATTTGGCTTTTATAAACGTCATATAATATTTGGTTGCAAGCATATTATATATGTATTGAAAGTTGTTAATTTGTTTGTTTTATTTTTTAGTCGTGTTTCACTAATAAATACTATTTAAAAAATATAATTCAGACTAAATGTAGTTGTATTATAATGAAGGGACCAACAAATAAAATTGTAGTCGAAAATATTCACACGTAATAACTGTGGCCCCATAAATCACCTCTTTAGTAGCTCGACTTGTTTTATCTCCCCCCATTATCAAATAATACTGTAATTTAACCGGAGTTGGATCATTTGTAAGTCAATGAAGTTGTAAATTGTCCTCTGCCTGAACTTCGCCAAACGCATTTACATTCGGAGAAAACAAACACATTCTGAAACACCAGGCATATATAAATAGTTCAAAATTATTTCTCACGATAAGTTCCTACTTTTAATTATGTTGTAAGCGTAGCTTAAAAGATATCACTAGCAGAACAATTATTTACGATTTGATTTTAGTAATATCGATGATGTAACCTGCAGTCTTGTTTGTAGCTTTAGCACCAACAAATTAATTTTAGTTCAAAAACTGCAGCTAACGCCATACATTTTTAAGGCATATCTGAATCCATACTGTCTGCTAAGAGCAGCTAATAAATCTTACGCCCCCGCGGGTAACAAAAGCCTGCTTTGAAATTAACCTGCGCCCTGGTTATTAATTGCGCTGAAGCACAACCCCGCGTGCAATTAAAATTTAAATAACTACTCGTTTATGGAGGAAATAATCGACGTTTTGCCGGAACTACTCCGTAGGAGTAATCGCCTTTAATTGGCGCCGTAAGAGTTGCCTAATTTATTGCGGAGAACGACAGACGCGAGATTAAAACACAGCGCTCTCCTCTTTACTGCCATTTTACGAGCCGTAACTGCGAGAACCGGTAAAAAACGGCCAGGTACGGGCCGATAGCAAGCGAACGCTTAATAAAAACCTCGAAAGCCCTAAGATTAACTGAATAAGCGGAATAATTAAATCTTGGGCTTTATTTCAATTTCGCCCATAAAGGAAATGCCGGAATGGCATAAAGAGTTAAATTGGTCTCCGAACCAGTTAACAATTAACGCAATTAAGCGAGCGAAGCTGCAATTAAACGAGTGAAACAACTTTCCAGCAGTAAAATCTCTGTGGGAACTTTCAGCTGCCCGCAGCGCACGCAACGACGTAGGGGGCTTCAGCCGACCCAGGAATTATCGAAACCAGAACGAATAAACAATCTCGAATATGAATCGGCGATTATGGATCAAACCTGCCATATTCGGGATCAACTGGACCGGCATAATATATGCAAATCGCGCCTGGAGTAATAAAGATAACGGATTTTTCGATGCGTTTGCGTTTAGATTTCGGAACGCTGTCGACCGTGGACAGGCGTGGGAGAGCTTAATTTTAATTTTGACCACAAGAGTATACTTTATAAGTGAAATTCAATATGAAATAGAAATATAAACTCTGCATTTATAGGGCAGACTACTTACTACTTACTGTTTTATTCTATACCTTGATCTTATACACCAATTTCAAAACAATATCAAAACAGTGAAGAATTTGTTTTGAACAATGTTTCTCACAAAAAATAAAAAATTGACGTTATTACTTGTATATTCTAGCAAGCAAACAGGTTGTTGTAAAAAATAATTTGTTTTTGTTGCTCGTAACGATGTTGATTTCCTACCCCCAAGTTGGATTTAGGTTTTTGTTTTTTTAATTATTTCTCTATCTGTTTTATGATACTAGTTACAAATTAAAAAATGACAAAGTAAAATATAAGATTAAAGATTAGCTAAAAGAAACGTATCATTAATTTTATAAGTACCTCTACCAAATCAGTGCAATTTTCTACTGTTAAAATAATTCTAAGCACAAAAACTAATCTCCAAATACCCAAATCTTGTAGACGTGCCGAATTTTCACTCCTATCTATAAGTATATAGTCAGAAGGATGTGCGCGCGCGCGCTGTGTGTGTGTGTGTGCGCGCGTGTGCGTCACACGTTGGAACGGTGAGAAGGGTGCGTTTGGCGTCGAGGCCTACTTTTCGAACGGATGTTCTGTAATCGCAACCCAGCGCGCCTTCCAAAATCGCTTCAATTTAGCCCCGTTGGATCCTGTCCCGGACCGGAAATCAATTATTACATGGGTCACTACGTTCAGATAAACCGGGAGTGCGACAAGACGAAGAACTAGAGTTCCTCGGCCCATCAGATCACCTCAGAACATTTAGGCAGTGAGAGCTTCAATCTTGCAATCCCCACGGCGTTCTGCACACTAACATGCGTCTGCCCTTGGACTTTCCGATCGTTTACTGAGGCGAATTCTTCACGATGACCTTCATTACCATCCTTACAAGTTGGGGCTTGGGGGGGAAGTTTCAAAACGGGACTTCAGTTCTCGGAGGAACGCATGTGAGGCACTTCTCTAAAATGTTCCTGATGATGCAATTGTTTTTTTTCTCTGATGAAGTCCATTTTCACTTGAGTGGAAGCGTCAACAAGCAGATCTTGCGCTACTGGGCTGACACTAATCCCCGAGAAGTGCATCAAAGGATTTTACATTTACTTAAAGTCACTGTGTGGTGTGAAATTTCCTCAGCTGGAACCGTTGGCCCCTGTTTTTTGAAGAAAATAAGGCCACAGTGACAGTAAATTCGGACCGCTATGTGAACATGTTGGAGGAATTTTTTTCCACGACTTCATGAATTAGACTTAGGGGACATTTGGTTTCAACAGGACGAAGCAACGGCAAAGGTCCAATTTGGAGTGGCCAGCCCGTTCGCCCAATTTCTTGTGTTTTTTTTTTTGAAATTCCGCGTATGTCAACCGTCCAAGGACCCTACAAGACCTAAAGGCCAACATCCGGGCAGAAATTGCCAATATACCCGCTGCTATGCTGGTAAGGGTCATGGCTCACTCTATAAATCGGCTTAGTCAATGTGTCGACAATGCGGGGCATGTTACATAAGTTTGGTCGTATGGCAATTCTATTTTCGTATTTAAAAAATTATTGAAAATTTGTGTAATATTAATTTAAAGTTCTCACCGTTTGTGCCAAAATATAAATTTTTCGAAATGCCTTTTTCTAATCAATAGCCCTTACGAAGGAGTGTATATTCACAACTAATCTCATTCGATTGGGATTCGTGAGATATTTGCATATGTTTTGAAACAAACTCTTCAGATTTATTCTTTATTTGTAATGGGCTATCAGCCTATATAAGTTATATTAGTTTATTCCAATGTGGCTTCAACTTCACAATCCCTTTAAGAGTATTAAAAGTAATTAAATTTGACACTATCGTTATTCAAACATGTAGAGTTGGCCGAAATTATCCTTCGCTATATTATGTATTGTTTAGTATATGGGCTTCTGATTGAAGATCCTAATTTTTTTTCTAATACTCCACATTATCAAAGCTGAAGCAACACATGCGCTCTATAAACTATGTAGGTGTTAGTAACACGTCACTCCACTCTATTTTGTACTTGACTGCTTTACAGTTTGATATGGTTTTTTGCTTGTATTTTCTGTTGCTTTCTACAAGCTTTTTCTATTCCTTGCTAGCAGAATAATGTTGCATGCGTAAGCCACTAGAATAGGCTTTTCTATTATCGTCTCTTTTGTGGAAAAAACCTTTATTATTTCTTCCATTACAATGTTAAACAAAGTCACTGATAAATTCTCTTTTTTTCATAACCTAATTCGATGTTTCTTGTCTAAGATTGTTCTGGTACTCCACTATCCCCTTTTTAATCTTTGGAATAATATGAGAATAAATATTTTGTGAAGGATATTGAGTAGAGTATTTCTTTTATAATTTTTATACAAATTCTTTTGGCATTACTATTATAATTTTCGGTATAGTTTTATTATTCCAAATTTGTTTCATTAGTTCTTAACTTTTTTGTTTAATTTTAATTCTTCCATTTCTTATCAATTAACCACTTATATTACATTGTTCTGCGACGTTTTTTTTGTTTTACATCTTTTTCTTTTATCCTTTCTAATCACTTCTCTGTCTTTCCTTATTTCTGTCGCTTTTTTATATGATTTTACCATTTTTCTCATTTATGTTAGCGTAAGTGGTTCTTTTCAAATTTTGGTCCCTTAATTTTGATATAATTTCATTCTTATTTTTCTCTCACTCACTACTTATGTACACTTATGTTTTTTTTACTATTCTTATAGCTTCTTTGTTTGTTTACTTTAATTCTTCTTAGTCATCTTCTTAACTTGATCACATCCATTTTAGCCTCCCTTTCTTCCTTTTCATAGTAATATCTCGCAGTTATTGTAAAACCATTATTGTCTGTAGTGTTCTTATTTTCATCTTATTATCTTTTCTACTGTTACCACTTTTATACTGTTTTTTATATTAGGCCATTCTCTTTCTATTGTCAATGTTACTTTTGAGACATGTTTGTAATTTTTTCTCATATTCTTTTCTTTTCTCCTTATGTTTTAGATTTTTATTTTTCATTTCCTCTACACTTTCCCATTTTTTGACTTCCCAACTATTCACAAATTTAATTTTAGTATTAGTAACTGATAATTTATATCTATACGCGCATCTTGTATAGGTTTTATCTTTTATTATATATTAGGATGTGGTCAATCTGGTTTTTCTTGGTATTAGCCTTCTTGTACTGAAATATTATCCTTGAATTTATAGTCACTTGCGTGTCCATAATTTTTGGGGACAACGCAAATAGTTTTTTTTTCAACTAGGTTACCTATGTACTCCCCGTTTTCATCTTTCCATTAAAATCTCCAGATTATATTATTGTTTTATACCGTTTTTCATAAATATCTTCTAATCTTTTATAGAAATTTTTTATTATCCGTTGCTATGTCCATTGGTGCATTTATTTTGTAAAATTGGCTACGCTGTTTTTGATCCTTATCTACAATATTGTATTATTTCTCTTTTTACACTCTATCATTCTCCTTCTAATCTCGTTATCTACCATAAATGTCGTATCATTATTTTCTAGTTTCTCTCTCCTTTGTACATTATTGATTGTTTGTTTTTGCCCCCCCCCCTTCGTCTTTCTATATTATTTCTTGCAATTCCAGTATTCTTATTATGTATTCTTTCCCATATCATTGAAATAGTAGAATAAAATAAACAAATTAAATTACTGTAGACCACTTTTGATGAAATTACCAAGGTGTAAGCAAAAATATTTTTGTAAGCAAAAGTTTAAATAGAACAATAGAGCTTCAACAATATAATTTCGTTTCCTTCTGCCTTAGTTAAGCTTTCAACTTTAATTCAATTTTTTAAATTTATTTCTATTTGCTTTTAACATTGCAAATCCAACGATTTTATTGATTAAGACATCTTGTTTGGCATTTTTTAATTTGTTGTCCAAAAGTTTTTTAATTTTAACTTCGATTGCAGCGATTTGTTAGAAAGAAAAATTTACGAATTTTATTTTTTATTTAAGTGTTTTACTCATTTTTCATATTTCAGGCTTATAGAAGGTAACAATTATGTAATCAAATAGTACAGGATCCACCAGAATAGCTCCTCTTTTTGGAACAACACTGAAAAAAACCACATAGATTCTGTTCAATGTTTTATTGTACCATGACACAAAAAAATGCTTGCCATTTAGTTATCAACCAATTTTGAAGATAATATCGTCCAAATATTTCCCCATACAAGCGATAAACTGCTGCACCTTTACATTAAATTTCCACAAATTAAAGTTCCGCATTGTCCTTCGAGTCATTTCCACTTGTACTGTTGCGACAGCATTGCGAATAGCATCATTTAATTCTTTAATAGTCTGCGGACTGGGTTGAAAAACTTTATCCTTCAGCCTTCAAATGTTCCTACATAAATAAATCGCAAGGGAACAGGTCTGGCAATCTAGCCAACGATGGGATGTCACCATGTATCGAGATAAAGTGGGCTAAAAACATTTGTTCCAGAAATTCTCGCCTTGTGTGCAGTCGTGCCATTTTGTTGAAACCACAGTGGTGCATTTTTATGTTCGTTAAGTTCAGGCACCAAGAAAACGGTGGAACGTTGTGGTGATCTTACAAGAACCTGCCTTATTGCTGCGATATTCTCGGGTGTTCTAACGTTACAAGGTCTACCGAGTTATATTTGTTTTAATGATGAACTAGTCTGTTAAAAATTGTGTACCCACAACATTGTGATTTTCTTTGTCGGAACTCTTTCTTAACATATTGCCCCAAAATAGCTGCTGCTTTCCGATCACAGAATTACCATTTTTACAATAAGTTTCCAACATAAGCGCACGGTATTTACCACTCCACACCATAATAGCCACTAAAACGGCATGTCTTGTGCTGCTCAGGGATGTACGACTCAAGCGTCGTCTATCAATACATTGCATATGGCGGTTAATTCACCAGTGATCGCCATAGCATTGTATAAGTGTGTAGGAAAATTTTACTATTTGTTTTGTTTCCTGCTACTTTTCAAGTAATGTTCGTTTATTTTTCTTTTATGGAATTTTTTTAGCTTAATATATCTTTATTGCTTTGCTACAAATTAAATATTTGGAGTTGCTTTGTACACATGTCTGTATGTATGTCCTGCAACGTCCAGTTCTTCCAACCTTTAGCCTAGTCTACCCTTCGGTTTCCCTACTCAAAAATTACTTTACCGTAGTTGAAAGGTTTTATAGTTGTTTAAAAAATAGTTTTACTGTTGTAACTAAATTGTAGCTACTGCTGTTCAGAAACACAAGCATTGCTAATTTCAAGCCTAATAAGATCGTTGCCATAATGCTGGCGCGTAAAATTTTACAAATACCATTAACAAGTTTTTTATGTCCAGTAAAATTTACGACCGCAGTCCAACAATTTGGAGCATAACTGTGTCATAAACCGCAAAAACTTTAATAATTTCGCTCTGCTGGCGCAAACGTTGATTATTTCAAAATTTCGTTTCACTCTTTACCTTTAGGAAAAAGCTTCTATCGACGTGTTTAATTTGACGAAATATTAAAGTACCATTAATTAATTTATGCGAAGCGAGCATAGGCTTTTGAAACGAAACGTATTTTTGAAAGAATTTCTTGTAGTTTTTTCTGTTCTATTGGATTGAATATTTATTTTAAACCCCCAATTGGATCAGAAAATAAAATAAAGTTTACAATTCATTATTAAATATTTTATTCTTTCTTACTTTTTAGATTGTTTCTCTTTTCTTTTACATTTCTATTTTAAGTTTATTGTTTTTTATTTGCCAATATTTATGTTTACTGTATTATTTATTTTTACGACATTCTTATCATAAAAGAAAGACATTCTGTCACTGTATGGTTGCATGCGCACAAATATTGTAAGATAATGTTGATATTGTTGATAATCATTGTATTGAAAAGTAAAGAGATTCAAAATGTTGCATACATTTTATTTCCCATTTAGGCAGATACCTCTTCTAGTTTTTCTTTCTTATATCTTTTTATAAAAGACAAGAATTTCACTAAAATTGTTTGTGGTGCTCATACATGTTCATTACTAATTCTAACTGCATCTTCTTACTATTTTGTCTACTGCTGCGTCTTTGGCTGGCATGAATAATCTAAATGTTCTAAATAAACTGGAATCGAAAAAAGGGCAACAAGAGCTGAGCTGCTATTACTTTCTCGGGGGAGAATTAATAATCTAGGAAGCTCGATGCCGTGCCCGAGTAAGTTCGCAATTCCTTCCAATTTCCCGCTAAATCAAAAGAAATTGTGCCGCGTCGCAGAAAACAATTCTCCGGCAAATATGTTGTTCGAAACAAGAAGCAAATCTCCTTTACGGCCCACGTCTCGCCGCCGTTACTCGCCGCACGCACTCGAGCAAGCATAGCAGCGCAAATGCATGTGCAAATGAGCCATTACACCTACAATGTAGCCTGCTCTTTGCATATGGAGCAGCGCTTTGACATGTACGCCTGTGAAAGCTGCAGCGCAACAACTCAACCCAACGCGTGCATTATGAATTATATTGTAAACAATGATGAAGTGAGAATGCTAAATACGTGGTATAACTTATGGTTATGCAGAATTACTTAGGGCCCAAATCAAGACACAAAATGTTTGATGATTCCCATTTTGATTTTTTTTGAGTGTTGTAAAATAATTTAGCTGCAAATAATACTTCGAATTTCAGAAAATCGTCTGTTTGCTTTGCCAACATATTTTTTATTCAAGACTGCTTCGGATTTCTTCAACATCAAATAGAAATCCAAGAATTCTAAATCCATCAAATGTAGATGTGAAAAAATTTTCAAATTTTTGTCTTTCTGTGCGATTGAATAGAATTTCAAATTTAGTCCTTTTTAACATGTCTTTGATTTAAAGTAGTAATAAATCTCATAAATTGTTGCTTGGAATGGATTAAATCTTTTTTAAAGTTTTGGCTTCAACCGAGTCTCTTTGTATTGTTAAATAAGCACGGTACTCATTGAAAAAAAAACAATTCCTATACCCAATTTCATATTTAAAACATGGGGTCGGCTCTATAAGCAAACCCAGAACGAACTTAAAAAGACCTTTCGATTTCGATTTTGATTTTCGGGAAAATTCGAAATCGAATATCTCGAAAATTATTCGACATAGAATTTTTTCGACTTCATTTTCGAATTTAAAGTAAAATTTCCTATAAGAATCACATTTAAAATCGTAATATCGAAAATTTTCCCGAAATTCGAAGTCGAATATCTCGAAAATTATTTGAGACAGAATTTTTTAATTTCTAATTCGAAATCAGCGTAAAATTTCCTATAAGAACCCATTTTCAAATTTTAAAAATCTCAAATTTTGTGACGGATCGACAGACCGACAGACAGATAGAATTCAGTAACGAACTTTTTAAGTTCGTTGATTATCATTTAATTTTCCTCTCGCACAAAAATATGTGAAGTTGTTGTAAAAAATTTAATAGGTAGGTTGATTTGGCGTTCTACTTGATTTTATGAAAATATAATCAACATAGTGGTATGAAAATATTTAGAAAAACCACCTTTAAAGTTCTTTTTAGTTTAACCTAGTCATTGCTCACTTATAAAGAATTTTTTCACCATTTTCTTTTTGTCAAAAACATTATTACATTTATGATAATCCTTTTTTCCCAAATTGTTTTGAATACTTCAATTCTAAATATTTGTTGATTTAGCCCTAAGTGGTCAATTTTCTATTTCAACTAAGTGTCCAAACCGCCTAAGTTGATGTTTCCTACTGTTGTTAAAAGTGGTTTTGCCACCAACTTCTATTCTTTCCACCCTATTTATCACTATTTTTATTACACTATGTAAATATTGCTTGTTTATGTTCCGTGTCTTTTTCAGTTTTTCAAATATACTCTAGCTACTATTTTGAAATATCGTTAAATCCTTTGCTTTCTCAGTCTACATTTCTTCAATCTTTTGCTTGGTAATACACTCCAATTTTTCTCTTTGTGCTCTCTTTTTGTTGTTTAGTTTATATGCCTTGTTTCTTTCATAGGTTCCTTTCAATTTTAGATACTTCAATGACTACTATTGCGTAGTATAAATTTACTTATGTTTAAAGAATTCGTTAAACATAAAATCATATGTTCAAAAATTAACAATTTCTTTTAGCATTTAAACACTCATCATTACACGCCATTAGAATCCAACTATTTTATTGATTGAGCCACCTTGTTTTATGTCTTCTAATTATCAGTCCAATAGATTTTAACTTTTCATTACACGCATTTAGAAAGCCCTCTTCGTTTCAGGGTCGCACCTTATTTGTCGCCTGCTACGATTGCTATTCAGATAGCGAGATGTATCAAACTCACGTTGCAATGTGTCTTATCCTTGTCGGTTAAAGCATATATAATATTTCTTTTTTTGTCTGATGACAACACACTTATCGGACTCGAGACAAGGTGTCTGTCACAGATGAACTTGAAAGATTCTTCTAGACTGAAATTTCCTTTCTGAAACTACCAATACCGATTTAAAATTATCATACAATGGGGAAGCCATTTCATTCAAGTAATCAACAATCAAACCATTTACAAAATTACAGCACAAAATTAACCGATATTTCATTTTTGACTGCTACAATTCAAAAGCAACCAACATTCAGAGCTCGTCCTGTAGGCCATTGCGCAAATTTGAACCAACACGCTTGAACTTCTTAGTACTTACTCTATATTTATATGTAATCTAATCTCAAAATATCTTTTTTGCTGAAGCGTCCTCTTTATTTGATTCATACAGTTCGGGCATAGAAATTGTATTTTTTAAGTTCGAATTTTATCTGTAAAATTATCACTGAGGTATATCCACACACCTTTAAGTAATTTTCTTTTTTTTTCTAATGTTTTAAAATAGTAACTAAATATTTCTGCCCTCAAATAAAACATTATATGAGAATATCAAATATAAATTACATAATTGTATAAGAGCTTCAAATTAGATGTGGAATGCTCCCAGCACTAACTGAAAGGACTAAATTATTAGCGGGTGCCTGGTAAAATACCAACACATACGCAAATGCATTTTGGCTGCAGAATAATTAGCGACGTTACTGTTTTTACGCTGCATAACTGGGTTATGTCCGAAGCTATAAATGTAATGCAATTGTTTGAAGCTCGATTTAAAAATAGAATTAGCATTTTAACCACCACGATTTGCGGGTGCTTAAGTGGGATTTTTATTTTTCAGAAGGGGAAGTGTGATGCATCACACTTTACAATTCGATACTTTAAATTTAGTTAGTTCACTAAGTAACTAATAATATTCACCACAAGAGAAGTAATATCAACCAAAATGAACTGAATTATTAAAAATGTATTGATTAAGAAACAGCAGATTTATACGAGGCCCAGAAAAATTGTTTTATTATTCTGAATCTATCTACTATGTGTGAGTGATTAACCTGACGACAGAGGCCACGTTACCTTGGGACAACTGGGGCGTACCCTGGCAGGGGCCCTTACAGGGTGCTATCGGCCGGGCCAGCTGAACCCCGATTATTTTTAGGAGGTGTTACTCCTCCGTCACTCCCCAATTCATCCTGGCTTGTGACAGCCAGAGCCTGGACCCAATCTTAGATCCCGGTTGGCTAAGAAAAGAAGTGGAGGAAAAATTACAAAAGAACAAATAGCTTTCTGGCCAGGAAAGCAAACACAAGACCACATATATACAATCCGAACTATAATTGAGAAGACACTGAAGGCAGCTTTTGACCAGTTACCCATAAAATATATCTGAAAGCACTCCAAGAATTGCATGTAACAAATAAACTAATAAAAGTAATAACAAGCTTGTATAATACAGTGAAAGGAAAGATAAGATTAAATGGACAACTATCAAAAGAATTCCACGTGGAAAAGGGAGTAAAACAATAACCTAAGCCCACTTCTATTTATAATCTACATGAACCAGGTGAGCATTAAATGTCAAAACGAAATAAGGAAGGGAAATGGAGGATACTTAAATCTAAACCCAGTTACTACAAGGAATTTATTATACTCATTGTCATATCCTTCTAATAGCTAAAAGTAAAAGACAACTACAAAGGAATATAGAAACATAAAAAAACAACTTCCAACAGAAAGAAATGACCTCAAACACGGATAAAAACAAAATCAACAAAGCAACAAAACAAAGCAACACTACAAATAATAATCGATGGGAAAATAACAGAAAAGGTATATACTTACGAATATATCTAGGCACATAATTGAACAAAGATGAGCGCATCAATAAAGAAATAAGAAATAGAATCAGCAAATCCAATATAATATAATACTAACTCAACAATACACTAATAGTGAAAAAAGAAATAAGAACAAAAACAAAAATAATTTCAGCAGAAATGATGTATCTACGCAGGGTTGTAGGAAAAAGAAAACGTGACAAGGTGAGAAATAAAAGCATTAGAAAAGAACTAGAACAGGATACCATAATACAAACAGTAGAGAAGAATAGTACTGCCACCTGAGACGCATGAACAACAATAAATACCCTAAGATTATTCATAGAGATGAGGATAGAAAAGAGAAGACCTAGAGAAAAAGACCCCGCAAAACTTAGGAAGGCAACATAAGAGAAGCAGCCAGAACAAGAGGAAAAAAACAAGACAAATAAAAACTCTAAATAATAATAGACAAGAATACAAAAAATGGTTCAATACCGTGAGGTAAATGGAAGAAGATAAAATAAGTAGAAAAATTGTATTATTAATTGGAGCATTTTTTAAAGACATAAATTTTTTTACAAACAGCATGCGTCTATATCCTTCCATGATGATTTTTTCATTGTTTCATTTAACTTCTTATAATTCTACTTGTAAACAAAACAAATTTTAATGTCTTTAAATGGCGCTTTTAATTGCTGCTTACTCGATCATTCTTTGAAAGTTATGTATATGAGTTTATACATTAAAAACAAGATTGCAAACAAATGAAAGCTGACCTTCATCACCTCCTTTAAGATGCCATCAAATGGTGAGGTTGTAGGATAGAATTTACACACAACACATTTTAAATTTTAAGGCATTACCATAACATGTTACAGATTTGGGAATGAGATAACAATCACCCGATCATACAAATGTGGCCACATAGTAACAGTATAAGGTGGGAATTGTTTTAAGACTTCATAAATATTTAATAAAATAGAAGATCGATAACAGTAAATTTTTAATTTTCAATGCAGAGCTTTATACTGTTGTGCAAATGATTAAGGTTAATGAAAATTGATTGTGACTATTTATTTTCTTAAGGGTTTCTCGTAATCATTAAATTGGTCCAATAAACTGAATACTGAAAGTTATAATAAAGCTTTCCTCAATCTTAACATTAAGTTATAAACGTCGTTATGTTTGTTATCCCACCAATGAGATCTTATTAATTGAATAAATGATAATTAACTTAAGTGAAAATATATTTCTCCCGTCGTTAACATGTGTTTATCTGTGATAGCTAGTCTTTTACAACGTTGTAACCGACCACCATCTTTAAAAACATTTATTGATTGGTAAACCAATGAGGTTGTGTCAGCATTTGCACGGTTCTTTCACCAATAACTTTCTTTTAGTGTTAGCATTGCTTTAGCTGCAGTTTTTAGAACTTTTACGAGTAGTTGCCATTAAAGTTACAATTTTACAAAAATTTACTTTGAACAGATAACAGAACATTTGCTAATACCCACCAAAGCTCTCATAAATCTCCAAAAAGCTATACCATCACCAACCCCTTTTAATAATTGCTGCAAAACAGATAACGGTATCAGCTTTGTCTTTGAAGGTATTTACGTATGCAAAAGGTCAAAAACTGCCTCTTGGTAATTCTACAAATATTAAACGACATGCTATAGGTCAAAATAATTTTTCAAGTTGTACATCTTTCTCGCTGAGGTTTACTTCTAAATTTTGGCCATTAAATTTATCATATCTAAAACTATATTATAATTATATTAATCAAAGTATAGCTGACCATGAAACTGAAAGAAAACATTAGTTCGATAGTTTCTAAATTTCTTATACTATATTATGTTCCCTAGTCAACCAATAGAATAAAATTATTTATTATTATTAATACTAGCTAGAAGAATTGCGTATAAGAAATGCAAATGCTTAAAACAAAAACAAAAAAACGAAAGTATAAAAATATGTACATAAATAGAGTAATTTCTGGAAGATTTAGTTACTGATATGACATGCACTATGTGGTGGTCCGTTTCTTGGGTATGACCAGTCCAAAAAGCTTTTTATAAAACAATAATGACTATTTCTACTATAATATCTCATAGGCTTCAATAGTCGAAGTAGAATTAAATTATACGTAATTTTCAAAAAGGTAGCGGGACTCTGAGACCACTTTTATTTAAATGGTTACAATAGTCCTTCAAATCATTTGAATTGTTGGCATTAGAATAAAATTGACGCGACAATCCTTTTCAAATATTTTTACAGTGCTTTAAGTTTTATTTCATTCTTCCGGTTCTGTCTGTTTCTCGGTATTCTCGAAGCAACAGATACATTATATCATGCACATCTTTAGTTGATAACATCAGCATGCCGTAGTGACAAAGTAAATCATGCACAGTAACAGGAATTTAAATTTAATTTGGTTCATTGCTAAAAATAACATTTGTTACTGTCTTCACTACTTAATATTTATTTCAGCAAGACGGTGCAATGTTATGAAACGCCTTTCGAGTAAGTCATCGTTTATCTTTTGATATTTTTATATTGTAGAGTTTAGAAATTCTGGACAATTCTTATTATACATTCGTATTCTTTTACGTAACGGTAAAATTATTTAATAATGTAAGCCGAAAGCGCTCTTTAAGCCAAAGAAAAAGACGTATCACAAAACTTTTTGAGATGGCTCAAAGGTGTGACTCTACCTGTTCTATATTTTTTACTGTTTCTTTTATTATTTTATATGCCTTTCTTTCTCAGTCCTGTGTCTTATTTTTTACATAATTTGTATCTCATTAGATGTTTTTAATTAACTAAAAAATCACAGATTGTAACAGTAGCAATATAGCACAAACAGAAAAGGCATTACATATTAAATAAATAATTTTTAAAACAAAAATTATAACGCTAGATTTGTTGATATGTTGATATTTTAATTTAAATCATGTAGCCTCTGCACTTAGCCGTGAAAAGTTAGTGCACTTAGTGATTTAGTAATTCTAAAATTTTAATTAAAATTCTGTTACATCTTTTTAATAACTAAACCCTAATTGAATTAATAAAAGCAACTAATCGTGAACTCTTTAATTCTACAAACAATTTGAACTTCTTGGTACAAAATCATCAGAATACATAACAAAAAACACGATTAAATGACACTATCTATCTACCAGAAAAATATTTATGTGGACTTTTGAAAGTTGTATAATTGTGGGCATTATTTTCTTTTTTTGTAATTCTTAGGCGGTTGTGTTTTCTTATAATATAGAAATATTAAATATTTATTTCATATGTATCAAGTTAGCTCAAATATAAATGATCCTTAATTAAACATCATCTCCAAATATTCTCTTCTAAAATTTATGCATTTCCATCAGCTTTTAGCAAGCTTGTGCATGACCGCTCTTTATAAATCATGGACTGTATCCAGGTGTGTCAAAAAAGAGGAGCGGGTACAATTCCCCATGCCCGTGGTTTTTATAAGCCAGAGCACGTTTCAATATATTATTCTTTATATTAATAAAATTGCTATTTTCTGCAATAATCAGAATTTAACATTTATGCAAATTCAAAGTGCCGGTTGATATTGATACAAACTTGCATCCATTTTCTTAGACGAAAAACGGTCTGCAATGACACTCGGTGTGAAACATGAAGCCTATTCCTAAAATATCGAGCCATGCGTTACAAAAATTATAATTATGATAATAAATAATTTGTAGAATCAGTAAAAGTCGTACTAGTTACAAGAAATTAAAAAAGAAGCTACCTAGTTATTTCAGAACTTCGGGCGTAGCAAATCAAGACACTTCTATTGGGACGATTGAGTTTTTCCGATCGTAGCTTTAGACCCACGTTTTATCTTCGCTTAGGTTCTTTTTGAGGAATTCTGGTTCAATGGTAGCAATCTGAAACAAATCAAAAAGAAGAAATTGCTCTGGTAATAATAGCCGTGAAATAAATTTTGCCGTAATAGATTTGATCTTCCGTCATAATTTCACATACTTTAGTTTTTGTTTTTCTCAGTTCCCTAAAACCTTCTAAATTATACTGGATAGCTTCTATGGTTAAATATTCCAGCTTTCTCAATAAATTTGATAGTTTCACGTGCAACTCCCATCTGACCTGGATAGTAGAAGTCATCTTCATTTACACAAGTGCATTACAGTTCACTCTCATCTGTTGCCAGGTTTCATTGCTAGTGCACAAACTGTTTTATCATTTCAATATTGCCTGGCAGTTTTCGGGGCAGATGTTTCTACTGTTCAAAATATTCTAGAAAAATCCCCTATTTGTATCGCAAATAACTGTTTCGCCGAAATCTCTCGTATGGTCTGAAATATTTTTCCTTTCAAGTGAGATTTAAGTTTTGGGAATAGTTAAAATTTTCAGGATACTAAATCTGAACCGTAGTATAAGATATTTTTTATTTCTCAGATTAGCAATCGTCGATTCTTGTTGATTGCAGGCCGTACACGTTTTGATTTTCAGCTGGTTATTGGTCTTGTAGAACGCAGATTGCATTTAGTAAATTTTTAACCATTTCTGAGTCGTTTGTACCAAGTCTTTATTTGTACTGCACTAATTGGGTTATTTCTAAGAACCTTTTGAATAATTTGTATAGATTTCGTGGCCCGAGGTTCTAGCTTCTTATAAAATTTATGTATATTTGCCTAGTCATTTCAAATATGGCGATCACAAACTACCTGTGCTCTCTCACCACCGTCTAACTCCCGAATGACCAGTGAAGTCGTCTTCATTAGCACATGAAGATATTAAACCCACTCTCATCGGCGGCCGCTCAACTTGTTTTTATTATATTAACACTGGTTGAATATTTTCAGAACAAATCGCTTATGATCATCACCTATGAATTTGCTGGCAGGGAATTATAAAGTGGTAACAATATAAATTAATTTGTTATATGATTCATAATACTTAAAAATTCTAATACAGTACTACGTAAGAATTGTTTTGATATTAATAAAGATATAAAAAATAATATTTAGGAGTCCAATAAAAATTTTTCCCCGGGCCAGGTGTTGCTCAATTACCTAATATCCGGTCCAATCATCCCCTTACCGATTATAGCTTCGTACCTTTTTTCCAAGCTTTTGACGAGTTTTTCTGCATAATTATTTGGCAAAGTCGCCGTATCTTCTTTAACTGAAATAACAACTGCTTTATCACGTACACTGGCTGTTCTTTGAGATTCATTTCTGTGTGAACTCACACTTTTAATGTGATTAACATCTGAGGACATAGCCGGCTATTCCATTGTAGTGATCTTATTTTGCTGTTTTCAGGCACTGGATAGTTTACGGCGATGTTTGGGATTATTATCTTCTTGTAACATCCAACTTGCTCTGCCAGAATCAAAACAGTTTTCAGCAAACTTCAGAAAATATTTCTGATAGATGGCGCACATTTTCTCGACCTTTGAAATATTCGTAAACAGAAAGAGGTAACCAAAACCGCATCTGCGAAAACATCCCCGGTCATCCACTTTTATAGGATGTTTTATTATACGCTAAAGAATCCCGTTGTTCTTCGCTGACCACGCTTTCAATAAGTAAAACTCGTCCGTAAAAATAGCCTTGACCCAATTTCGATTTTCCTTTGCCCACACTAGTCGTTTTCTGTAGTAAATCGAAGAGAAACGCAATTTTTACGTAGACAACTTCGAATCGTATTTAGAGAAACTTGAATTTCTTTATTGCGGAGTTTCATTTGAGCACAGCGCAGCGAAAGGCTGGCGTGTCTTCAAAAAGATGCAAGATTGCTTTACCCCTCTTACGTTTTCCGACAGATCACTTACATTCTCAACCTCCAAACATCGGTTTATCTACTTGTTAACGAAGACATTAGACTTCGTCATATATTTTGTAGTCAATTTATACGTCAGTTTTGGTTCTTTCGCATGATTTCCTGAAAGATTGTTTCGCATCATTTCAAGGATTTTGAACTAATTATAAAGATAAAGAATTCACCGACATCAACAACACAATATGCTGTCAAACTACTAGGGGTGTAAACATGAAATGCAGGATATTTTGGTAAAATTAAACGCAATGTTTCTCCAGGTTTTAGCGGCTCATAATACATCACACCCTTGTGATCCCACCAAACACAAAGCATTGCCTTCCGGCCGAAACGATCATGCCTAGATGAACTGCTTCATCTTGGCTAACCCATGATCTCTTGCGTTTGAAATTGCCGAAGAAGATCCGTTTTTCATCCCCTGTTATGATGCGATGCAAAAAGCTGTTTCTTTCATGTCGTTGAAGCAGCATTTCACTCTTGATTTTTCGGTTCTCGTTCAGTTGATGTGGAACCCATCTTCCTTCCTTTTGAATTTTTCCCATGGTTTGCAAACGCATGCTGACGATTGCTTGGGTCACACTTAACCCTTCTGCGAGCTGTTGCTACGTTTGCATACGATCATCGTTCAACAATGCCTGAAATGCTGCATCTTCAAACTTTTTCGGCGGCCCTCCCCTTGGCCTTATCGTGCACGTCCGTATCGCCACTTTTGAACCGACCAAACTGCCTTTCCACAGTTGTTACGCTTGGATCATGAGTGCCATTAGCCTCCACAAGCAATTGATGGCAACCAGCAGTCGATTTCTTCAAAATAAAGTAATCCAAAATAATTTCCCGCAAATGGTTCTTTGTCGGAACGAAATACTACGCAAAAAAGTACGAAATAAAGATTCAAACGAATTACTTAATGACGACGGTCACTTTCTTGTGATACAAATGTAATTCAGTAATTCTGTTTTTTATTGGTTTTATATCAGTTTGATTAAATTGTTTGTACAAAATAAAATATTCAGCTAGCAAAAGTAATTATATATATATATATATATACGAGTAGATAGATGATGAAAATCGTGCACTTTGTTTTTTCAATCAAATAATAAACCAGCAGTGAACGCGTCAAGACTGCCCTGACCATGTCAATTGGAAATTAATAAAAGCAAAACTACGAGATATTGCGTTAACGCCGCGTGATCGTTATGTCAGTTATTTGCGGCTCTTCGGTGCTCGAAAACAAATTTCTGGCGAAGGGAATGCGGAACGCAAGGTGGAAATATTGAAATTTCGCAGAGCGGTTTACTCACACATAGGCGGATAGGGTGGGCGCAGGGAAAGAAATCCGGCAAAATTCCTTCTTCCTTTAGCCACTTGTCCGTTTAATTAAATTGTTATTTTTGCTCTCAAGCCGGAAGATAGTTATCCTCACCCCTGAAGATTTATGCCGGTTTTTGCGTGTTTGCACGAAACCCAATCTTAAAAACATCTTTATGGATTTGTTTTTTAGTTTTTGCTTCTCGCCCAACTCAAAAGTTATTTAAAGCTGTAATCAATATTCAACAGTTTGTTTTGCAACGATGCAGGTTAAGTGCACCAATAGATTTTAGGCCCAGCGTACTACCAGAAAAGAGGAAAGAAAGTGCGCTTTAGGAGTACATGACTTCCATTTGATACAGTAATATAGACACGGAAACGCGCTGAGAATTTATTAATGAACGTGTCTAAGATTAATATGCGCATTTGACAGCATGCATGTTTAATTAAGTATTAAATATAGTACAGTCTACAGCAGCGCCGAGCAGCTGTTCGTACAAAATGGCATATAAAATCCTTAAATAATTACTCGATATTAATAACGACTGGCTGAATTAAGTTAGCACCTTGGACAAAAATTGCACTTCCACTCAATAACGTTATTTTATCCGATATTAGTAGATAAGCACGTGCGCTTGGCTCGCTTATAAAAAGCGGCGGCCAACTACTTTGGCCGCCAGGCCTGCATTTTTGGCAACGTAGTCGGTACAATTAAAGAAAATTTTGCAAGTGTTTTAAAGAATGGCAGAAACCGCTTTCGAAGGGTTAAGAAGGGGCAATAAATCTAAACTCCTGACCTTTCGTGTGTACTACTGGAACATTTACTCGCTCGACTAGGCGCCCAAAAGAAGGCATTTTGTAATAAAATTTTATTGCAGCAGTGATTCCAAGGGAGTAGAAGGAATTTCATATTTTAGAGCGCTTTGCATAAAGAGGTTATTGATCGCCGAAAGAATAGTACGTTTTGTGCAGGTAGATAGATTCCGCCAATTTAATTTGCTCAAACTCCATCATTTACATTTAGATTTAGCCAATTCAAATAAACAGTAAAATCTAAGTTTAACTTATTATTACCTAATTGTATTTTTGTTTATTGATACATATGTAAAGCTGTAAATAGTACACCGAGGCTTTAATTACAATATGAACGATTTTTGTGCCCATTGAGCCAATGATAGTACCCTTAACGGCATTAATTAAAAACTTTTCTGTGATGCAATAAGAGGAGCCGCTTCTAATTAAAACTGTATGATATTCAACAGCTTTGTAGGAGCGAAAGCTCTGCTGAGCATAATCTGATAAAAACTTTGTCCAGCCCGAGGCTTAACAATTTTTTTAGATGAAAACTGAAAGCCGGTCCGTATAAAAGGTTGTTATTTGACAATAATGTAACTGAAATTGTATGATTTTTACCTAATCGATTAGAAGTCACTCTAACTGGAATTACTTCATCAGACAGTAACAACGAAACAAAAATTATATTTTGGGAAGTGTAATAACCATGATTGAAACTGTATTGCTAGTCGTATGTGGGCTGCACGATATCTATTGCGAAATACTAACAAAAACAAAGTTTAATATTTAAACATTTTTATTGCAATAAAAAATATTCTTCTTCTCCATTGTTGATGGGATTTTTTCCATCGCGAATCAAGTATCTCCAAAACATGGGTTTTGAACGCATCAACCGCCTCTTCCGGCGTCAAAATCGTTTTCCACGCATTTTGTTCTTTACGTGTGGGTGCAAAATAAAATTGATAGGGACAAATTAAGACTGTACGGCGGATGACCCATAAATTTGATGTTTTGAGTGCTCAAAAGCCCAGTTGTTTGCGTCGTGTGTGAGCTCGCATCGTCATGGTGGAGAATGGTCCGGCGTCGCGCATTGCTTTTTCCTATTTCCCCGAAAACTTGTGACAAACAAATGGTTGCATGCCATTTAGAATTGATTGTTTTACGATCTTCTAAAACCACGGTGCGATAAGTCTAGTTTTTCCAAATAAATAGGCGATCACTTACTTTGAACGACTTTTGTTAGTTTTGGCTCATTTTGATAGACACTTACAGTCGAATGCTGTTTACTTTTGGACTCATACGCATAAATCCAAAATTCATCATTTGTGACGATATTGTAAACGGTTTTTGAAGCACTGCGACCGTAGTTCTTGGGCATATCTTTCGACCAATTGACACGAACCTGATTTTGAGCGATTGTTAATTTATGCGCGATGCAACTATTATATTGAACTAACTGGCTCTGTGTGGGGCTTCATCACCAAAATTCGAACTGAGTTGATCGACACACTGTTGTTGAGATAATTCATGTGGAAAGTCGTAAAAAATCATGGCACGAGAATCTTTACGAATTAAGTCAACTTTTTGACCGACAGGAAATTTTTAACTTGATAAAAACAAAACAAATAACTTTTGTATGGAAAAATAAATATTATGCAGCCCACGTATCATTGGTATAAACAATATAAATGCAGTTTTAGTATTTTTTACGTTGCAGTATGTATGATTACAGAACAAGACTTTTCCACACAGTTATTTTAATGCAACAATCTTTTGATATAGGAACATAGAGAGTTTCACCGGTTTCCCTCGTTTTTTCGTTACTTGTCAAATTGATAATCTTATGATGTGGGAAGTTTACTCATCACATATTACTAGGAAAAACAGGAATTGTAGCGGTTAATTATTGACTCTTAGGTTCTGGCTATAAATTTAAGTCGTTTACAGCTTCTAGTACGGCCGAATCGCAGCTAAGGATTGTAGGCTATTTGTAGATTTTGGCCACAACTGTTAGTATGGATAATTTGCTGGTGCCAAAGGTAGGAGTCCCTGTGATAGAGATCCGTGTTGGGTTTACCAAGCGAAATCAAATAAGTGAGCACAGCATATAACCACAAATTTTTGCAAATGCGCAGCAAAATGTCCGATATGTTTCGTGAGAACAGCCGTAATATCCGATTGCAACTTTATTTATTTAATTTTATTTTATTTAAGACAAGTATTATGCAATTATTAGTATAATGTATTTGTAATGCATTTTTGGCAAATATATAATTTACTTAAATCTATTATATTCTGCCTTCAAACAAATGAGTTCAAATATTTTAGACCAGTATATTTAGTATTATATTTTATATCTTATAATTTTTATATTTATGTTCAGCAGTTACTACAACTACGTTGAGGGTTAAAAACAGTAGAACCAAAATATTTCCTAAATATTTATTAAAAAATAAATTGCCTATTTTTGAATGCACTAAAATCAAATACAATTAGGAAAATTATTTGTTCATTATAAAAAGAAGAAGAAACAATATACTTTAGTAGTCCAAAATATAACTAATAATAAGAACGAAACAGTAAGAGAGGCGAGAGAAATAGTTATGTGATTATTACAAAAATAAGTGTTCAAATTAACTCAAGAGAAAAAATTTGAGGTATACGCCAAAAATGAGATTTTGAAGGTTTCAAAAATTTAAGAAGCTGTGAAAGATATTCTAAAACACACAAAAATAAAGAAAACAACCGATCGTTTGAAAAGTACGAGAAAAAAGTTATGGAACCTATTTGGATACAATACATTGTGTGTAAATTGTGTCGATTATTAAATAAGAACCATATATTTTACTAAACAGAGAGTAAATTGTCAAAAATAAAAAACTTTCCAAAAAATTGCGGTTATTTTAATTTGAAATTACAAAACAACACAATCGAAACCTGTCGGAGATACAAAATGTATATACAATCAAAAACAATAGAAATTCTTTTGCTCGAACATCCGCCATGAGTCTCTGCATATCCTTCCAGTTAAATTGTTCGGCTAGTTACACTCCACATTTGTTTGAATTCTTGGATTGTTTTGGCTTCACGATCATCTTTTCTGAAGTGCCTCTTTACAATAGCTCAGTAACGTTCGATAAGACAAAGCTCATATAATGAATATTTTTAGGGTGCAAAACTTGAAGCTTCGCACACGAATAGTCGGCAGATGCTAAGTCTGGCCAAAGCAATGGGGGAGTATTGTGCTTAAAATATAGATAATAATCGTTTTTGTATACATTATTTCTTGTACACTTCGCCTCAATTGTACCACATGTAAAAAATGAGGAGCTTCTAAGACCACAAGAACACACGTCCCGTCATACAAGAGTCTTTTATCGAATTTATCTATATTAATTTCTCTTGCATTATCAGGTACCTATTGTCCCACAACGGCAGTGTAAAATTGAGGCTGTGGTAACACACCGCTATTCCATTTTGATGTATGTTTTGTCATTCATAAGAACACGAGTTAGTTTTGAATGAATCGCCGTACAATTTTCCACGTTTCCATGTTGCTGCTCCTCGTTCCTCTTTCATATTTTCTGCTTTTTGTAAGAACTGTTGTTCTTTTTGATATTTTGAGTAGTACCTACGCTGACTTCAATTTTTTGGCTATTTTGCGCACTATATACATTTTTCAAATTTAGCATCTTCAAACCAATTTTTTCAACTTTTTTGGATTTATGCAAATCTTCAAGAGAAAATCGTCGGCTTTTAACACTTTGTAATTTTTGCAAGTTTTCGCGAAATGAGCTTTCTGATCTCAGCACTGATTTCGCTTTGTTGTTGCTGATTTGACAGCTGTTGTTAAACAATAGTAACAATTACAAGCTAACACTCACTGATGCGGTCAATGCCTGTTACTTTAAAAAATAATTGCAATCCATTTAGTAAAATGAACAGTTCTTAGAATCAAGGTTCAACAGCAATGTTAAAAAAGAAAAACTAAATTTTAAGAAAAACTACTAAAAGTATGGAACCAAATGCATCGCAAACACAGAAGAGATATTAAAAAAATATTAAGAGACATAAATATTAAGACAGGGAGTGAAAACACAGGGAGTCCAAAATAAAGAAAAGAGACCCAGAAACATAAATGTAATCGAATTAAGTTAAACAATTCGATGGTTGGAAATAGTATATTTAAACATAAACTGAAATTTAAAATTGCTTGAAAACTACGGAAAGCAATATTTAAAGCGAAATAAGCCACTTAGCACTTAATAAAAGTTTGCAAGTTTTCTGAACGCAAGAAAGATATGGAGAACGTATATAAGCCTTGACTGTGCACTTTCAAAAACCAAATTAAACTAAAATTTAAAGGATGGCGAGACAAAACGTGTAAATAGAAATTGAGAGTTATCAGAAACTTCAAAATAAGCAACAATTGAAATATATACGGAAGATACAAATAACTTAAGTATTAAAAAGCTCTGGGATGGCAAAATGTAATCATATAGCATATTGAATATATATTATAAGATGATATAAAAACGGTACAAAAACAAAAATGCTTAATAAACAAAAACAAAAACAACCAATACAGATGAGAGAAAAAGCGAAATATCTTGAATAGATAGAGAATACTTCAGTAATATTTATAAAAAATAAAATGTGTTCATAAGGGAAGATTGGGGAAATGGAATTTACCAAGGATTAGACATGAATGCTGAATAAGTCACAAAAAAGAAATAAGAGTCATGTATGAATTAAAAATATGCAAATCTAACAACAGCAAAAGAAGAAACAGTTATTCAGCTGAACTATTTCAAGAAGCTCAAAAATGGGCAGATGAGTCAATCATAAATATTTAAAAGAAAGCTGATACCACACATAAAAAAACTGGTTACCAGATAATTTGTTAAATACAACAAGCAAAATTTTAACCCGCATAATAATAGACAAAATAAAATAACCAGAATATAAAAAATATTAAAATAATTAAGTTCGATTTAACACACCCTATGAATGTATAGATCAAATCTGTATACTACCATTAATTATAAATGGGGTTTTAGTATGGAATAAATATATTTGGTATTTATAGATTTTGAAGATTTTTGACAAAAACTATGGAGCAAACATGCACAATGGTACATTATTGACGAAATAAAAATTGAATGTGGAATTAAGCAAGACTATTTTCAGAGTTGATAAAAAAATATTAAAGTACATTAATAAACACTTATAATGTCGTTAAATTCTAAAGACCCGAGAAGGGTGGAAATTTAAGAAAAAAGATAAACAAATTAAACAAAGTAGCATACTTATGTAATGTTATAAAACAAAATACAAATTGTTAAAAATATTTTAGCCATAGAATAATGAGTATAGACCAAGCGCAAATAAGATTCGTAATTTTAATGTAAATATTAAAATCGCGTCACTTTATGGCTGTGAATTATAGAAAACAAATAAAAACAATTCAATAAGTTAAAATCATTCGCTGATAAATTACTAAGTATATTTTGACCACCTACAATTATAAACAAACATCTATAAAACAAAACTATGTCTACGGACATTAAATGGAATATATGGGCACAATAATAAAACCAAATAACGACGTTACAAATATACAGAATCGTTGAGGTAAATCCGAAATTAATAATAATATTAATTCCAAAATTCAATTTATTTGCGTGAAACTAAAGTAAATAGTATTGGGAGTCATATTATTCCAATGTAGCCCTCATCAGCGACCACGGCCTAAACTTGTTACAGACCAACACCACTTCTTCCTTGTCCATATGTGTCCTTGGTGTTATGATGCCTCTCAGTGACCTTTATCTCCACTACACTCCACGCTAAAAGGTGGGCACAAGTTGGGAAGATCAGTAGTAATATAAATCGTTGTATAGTCATGTTTGAGTCTTCCTTGTTTTGTGAATTAGAACGGAGTTTTGTTGAAACACGTACTCCCACCCAGTCGCCAGTTCCTCTATCCACAGCTTGGCAACTGCTCATAAGCCGCAGCACCGTCATAGAGGCGAGAAACTTTGGATTCATAAGCTTCAGAGGCATTTTGTCTTGAATGGAGTTCTTTCCGTCCGAAGGGGATCTCAGGCGGTTTCACAGGACAAAAGACTTGTAGTCGATCTCGCCGCACCATTTTCTGCCAGGTCAGTCATGCTTCAATCAGAATCCCGATCGATCTTTTCTTTTATATTCATCTTCTTCTTGTGCTCAGATCGCTTGTTGTGTGTTGTGCTGTCAACAGTTACTTCCTCCTGGTGATAAGATTCCATGTACTTCTTGACTGCATCACAAAGTTGAATATATCTGTACCCAAACAACGCAATAATTTCTGCCGACGACTTTCTGGCACAAATGGGTTCGACCATAGTAGTCTTGTGGTCTAGCTTTAGGCTTATTTTGTCGACAATCGTAGGTTGTTGATTATGTGAAGTTAACTTATTATGTTACCTAATAGGCAACAGGACACAAGAAAAATGAATTTAGTACAAGAAATTTGTGCTAAAACATTGAGATCTGCAGATATGCATAATGAAATAAACCAGCCATGCCTCGTAAGAATTAAAGAAGAAAGTTTGTTAGCACTCTTGAATTTAAACCGTAATAGAATGTATATGACTGATAATAAAATATATGTATTGTAAAATTAGGTAACTAAAAGGAATAAATGAGTAAGGGCTGTTTTGAATCCCTCAAAAGTGCAGAAAATTATTCTCCGATAAATTTTTATTTAGCCACGGCATTAAATAAAGAAACAGCCCAAAAAACTTTCGTGCGTATAGCGTCGATAAATTTTCCACGCACTTCCTGAGCGCTCGATGGAGCATCGGAAGCCGAGCGCCAAATTGAGGCTTCGAAATACATGCTCTTCATCATTTCCGCGTTTAGTGCCTACATAGACGAGTGGGCCGATAATCTCGGCAAGCAGATCCTTCATTTCATCCCTCCTATTTAGCTCCGCACTAAATAAAATTAAGGATCTGCTACTCGCCACGGCGGTTACCGTCACCGTCGGCCCCGCTAACCTTATAACTTCTCGTCTAATGATATTTGCCTTAAATACGAAATAGTACTTGCTGAGGCAAAAAGTGCGCAGTCAAGAGCTTTCCTGTAAAATAAAGCAAAGCAGGAGTCGGAACAACATTTGTTGGCTCACTGCTTAGATCGTTTAGAATTATTTGTTTAGTTACATAAAAATACCACTTTTTTGTTTTAAGCGACTTACATAATATTACGTCAAAAGATATTTGATATTACATTTACACTTACAACAATCCAAATCGCCTTTTTGTCAAACGGACTGATTTAGATCCTTGCATCCTGGTAATTACTGCGCTGCGCCCTTAAAATATTTGCTTGGAAAACACAGTAAACCCAAATAACCCTCCACTGCGGTTATCCTATATTTCGTACATTTTAGCTACCCTTGTAGTGCATCAGTAAGTTAAATATTTAGCCTCTGAAGTATCTTATGCAAAGTTTGTTTATAGAGAGAGAAAATGATTATGAAATCTATTAGCTTATCAAATTTGATACAATACAAAAATGAAAAGCTTCTGGAAATAACAGCTTTTAAAAATGCACAGATATTTAAGTAAATTGGAGTAAGTAAAACAAAAAGTCAGTATTATTTATTTAATTTAAGTTTGTAATTGGTATTTTGCTGGTGATGTAATGGAATAAGAGCGTGTAGTATGGTTGCAGCTGTTTGTCATTATCTGTTAATTCATTCTCAAATTGCCCCCTATGAAGTGTGTGCTCAAATTGGAAACCGTAGGTCTGAAATATTAACTTCAACTATACTTTACTAATGTTCTAAATTGCTTATACTCATCATTTTATTGTTTTAATTATAATTCTTTAAAGTATCGTCGAAAAAGTCATATTACTTGAAGATGATAAAAATAAACAAAAATGCCTGTTACGTACTTCTAGCCACTTAAAAATAATTAAATAAGCAGTCAAGACCATTAAAAATAACGTATGTACTTATTTTCTTTGAATGCTTTCCAAATGTGCTGGCTAACATTGCAATTTGGAATATGTGGCCGACCACAGTCGTCTATAATTAAGTAGACGCTATTATGTTATTAGTAAATCAGGTAACGCATATTTGGGTAACGCTAAAGTGCAAACTTGTACAAATACAGGTAATTACTTTGTTATTCCTGTTAATTTTCTGGTAAGTTAGCGTTGACGCTGTTGATCATTAAGGTCGACACAAGTGGCTTAGCGCACTTAGCTTGCTAATCTTGATTAGATATTGTTTCAACTACTAACTTAATCTAAAGCTGAATCAGCAAACGTCTGCTTTCCCGGTGCCCGGAATTTACTTCCGCCTATTAATCACGAATTTAACAGCGCACGATGCAACACTTCTACACCCATCTCTCACCGAAGCGGCTTTGAACATGTCCGAGTAGCCTCTAAAACATAATTTGTCAGGAGTACGTCAAGAGCTGAACTGCCGTAGCGAATCTGTGCGACACTCAGTGAATGTTTTTAGTTAACTTAAACGTGGTTTAATTTTCCGTTCGACCACCAGGTGAGAAAAGCAACTACGCTTATTAGTCATAGGAATTCCTCGTTCCGAACGAGAAGTATATGTCATAGCGGGCTTTCGAGCAACGCGGAGATCCTGTTCGGTGTAGGGAAAAATCCGAAAATTGCGCGCGAAAGCCTCAACGCGGACGACCGCGCGAGCCCTTCGCCGGAGGGCCAGCAGTACGAGTGGCGCAAACTAGTCGGGTCCATCAGGCGGCGGGTGCAGCGCCATGCGTCCACCTCCGGCGCCCCCGAGGCGGGCGTGGGCGCCGGGGCCGCCGCGGCCTCCGGCCAGGTCCGCAAGAACTCTCTGACACGCGCCAAGTTCGACGTCTTCAAATGGGACAAGGGCAGGGAGGAGGTCACGAGTCCGACCCTACTGGAAAAGGGCAAGAAAGAAAGGAAAAACTCGCTGGACAAGAAGGAGCCGCAGAAGTTTCTGCCTCTCACCAAGCAGAAAAGCGTTGGCCCCGAGATCAAGTCGGACGGCTTCAAGGCGCTGAGCTTCAAGGATAAGCAGAAAAGCTCCTCCGTGAAAAACATAGACTGCCTCGTCTCGCCTAAGTTGAGCAAGCGCAGCTTCGTGTTGAATAAGACTCGAAAAGTGACCAAAGCGGCGAGAAGATGCAGAAGAGCGGCGGTAAAGAGCAGGAGAAGAAGGGCTCTTCCAAAATATTCCAGAAGCTCAAGGAGGACAAGAACGTCAACCGCGACGACTTCCTTAAAGCCACCATGCGAATTTTTCTGGTCGTCTCGCCGCCAGTGGGGAAAATGCAGGTAACGCATGCCGCACTATTGTAATTTTAAGAATATTTTCCGTGCACACACTAGTCTAGTCCCTTGTTTTACTAAAACCCTTGTCCTCTGTCTGTAAAGTTATTCACTCTGTTATCCAGAAAATTGGGTCGGGTAGATGTTCAGTATCGAATACCGATGTTAATTGATTTCTGTCGTACGAACACAATGGCCAGAAGTTGCAAGCGTCCTTAGGGAAATTTTCTACACGTGTTAGTAGCTATACTGAATCGATGCAATTGGTTGTGTCTAAAATATTTTTGTTTACCGGTTACCTACAATTTAAAATTAATAGTTATTTCAGTAATAACCGATTCTACTACATATTAAGTATTTTTTGTTTATCTATAAAATATGGTCATATGTGTGTATTCATGGATTTTTACCTTCAATCTTTTCGCTTATTTTATAAACCCATCTTTATATTATTTTAATATTTAATTGTTCTTTAAAGTAGTATGCGATTCTTTGGTTATTTTTCTAAAAAATAATAAAAAACAAATTACGTCTATATAAATATTTCCTTCGTGTTTTGCCCAATTATCAGGCGTTGACTGTTATTGACATATTGGTTTTGATCTCGCGCAGCTTTCTTAGACATAGCATTTTCTAGGTTCTTACTTTTTTTCCTTAATTTTTCTATTTACTGCTAACCAGAGTAGTTCGTATTTTTGTCTTCTTATTACCTGTCCGAGGTATTCCAATTTTCTTTGCTGTATTATGTTTAAAAGGCCTCGTTCCTTGTTCATCATTCGTGTTTCTTTTTGTCTAAGAAATTTAGGGAATTCTGCGGTAGCACCATAACTCGAATACTTCAACGCGATTAGTATCAACTTTTAGTATCCAGGTTTCGCAGCCGTACAACAGCACATACCAGACACAGTTTTTGAGAAATTTTGTTTTAGTGGGTAGTTTGATGCGATTTTCGCTTTATATTGTTTTGCATTTCATGAAAGATTCTCTAGCTAGCTGACTGCAACATTTTGTCTTTTTTATATGGATCCTTGTTTTATTCATTTTTTTCAATTTTATTAAATTTAGTTATAAGTTTACTGTGCTAACTTTAGTCCTAGTGATCACCAGCAGTTTCTTTTTCTTGTATCATTTATAATTGATAGTTTTAACTTGAATGTCTTTAACATGTTTTATATTTGCAATACTTTTATCCTAAATTTTTATTCTTTCTTCTTTTTCTAGCGCTTTCTTAAAAATAACCTCTGAATTAAAAAGACAGGGCGATAGTAGAGCCTTCAGTAAGAAATTTGTCCCTTTTGACAAAAATTGTTAAACATTTTTCTTAAATTTTGTTTGTTTGTTTGCTTTCGTTAACACATTTCAACTATTCTGTTGGAATCTGATCTAGTTCTGGTGTTTTATTATTTTTTGCTTGTTTTATGACTTTTCTCTTTCTTCTTTTGGTATATTGGGACCTGTTTTAGCTCTGTTTCTTGTTTTTTCATGCCTATCATCATCAGATAGTTTTGTAATCATTCGGTCTCTATTTGACTGACATTTTAATGTATAAATGTTTATGTTTTTTATTCCAATTTGTTGCATTTTTTTCGATACAGTCATTTTTCACTTTTTTTAATTGTCTGCGTATTTTTCTTTACAGATAGTTGTATTTTTTTATTCGTTGCTTTTCTGTGTTTTCCCATATGATTTATTATTAAATAAAAAAGTTGTTTTTCTGTTTTTATCATCGCATTCATTATACATTTATATGTTGCCTCTATTGTTGCTTCTGAACGATTTGATTTGATTACTTATTGTTCACTTAGCTTACTGAAGTGATGCGTGATCTTTTTAAGTTTTATTTGCAATGTTGCCTTCAACAAGCTCTTGGTTTGTTTAAACTATTAGATAACAAGAATGTAATAAATTTGGTTTCTCATTGTCCTATTTTGACATCATCAGTCTATCGGTGATCATTAATTGTTGTTCTTGACAAAAGTTTATTAAAATATCATCTTTGTCGATTTTGTAACCCAAGTGAAGGCCTCTTGTGGTCTTCATATTTACCCAATGGGTTTCTCTGGTTTTCAGCAGGATATTGAGTTAGAATTTTCTTTGATTATTAACAGGACTGTCGTATTGTCGGAACGTTGGAATTTGACCTGGGAGGAGGGCTAAGTTTTGCACTGCTTGACTGTTTTTTTCATCTATAATCAATGCAACCCCATTTTAGAAATCCGTATTATACAACTTAATTATTAGACTTGTTCGAGCCGGCTTTTGGACATTTTGCTGGACTAACGCCTAACAAATGAATTTAGTCTGTTCAGTTCATGAAGAACATTGCATAGTTTTCTAGCTTTGAATATAATCTGTACATTGTCGTTTCGCCAGTTTTTGCCTAGTATAAAGGCTGCTGCCTCTTGCTATTATTTGCTATATCTGGCTACTTTCACTTAATTAGCCTGCAGATCAATGCAGTTTTTCAGCCCTGAATAAAAGCTAGATACTCTACAAGGTCTAATGGTCTTAAACCTCCTCCTGTCATAAAAGTGACTGCACAGACTAAAAGGTACTACCTACGTAGTATGACCTTGCCATTTATGTAAATATGCTTGTAATTAAATAATCTATAATGAATATAAATAGAGCTTTGTGATTTGAAAAATATAATTATTAAAAATAACTAACCAAATTGCTAAAGCGTGGTCTAGTTATACAATCTCTAAATATGAAAAATAATGTCGAGTATACTAACTCCATTTATAAATGTACTCGTCATCAATTTTGATTGTTGTTTCGTCTACAAATCCTCTTAGTTTGCCGAAACACTATGATATGGTCGCCTTTCATATCTCAAACATATTTGATAAATCCAATAATTGTATAAATCTCCAAGAATCGATACGCTCTCTTCTCCGGAAAGGATTAGTACAATATAAGCATTATATAGACGTGCATTGCTAAAATATGTTACCAGAAACAGACATAAGTACAGGTTCCACTAATTTCGATAAATATAATTCTTCATAACTAATAACTCCCAATAGAATCCTACGAACAGGTGCATTTTAAAATCAGGTCCGTCAAAAAATGATCTTTAAATAAATGGTGGCAAAAAACTGCATAGAAAATTGTAATGTTATTATCTATCACAAAGGAAGCATGAGAATTTTTTAAGGAGGTGGTAAGTCTGAACTAACTATAACTCAGTTATCAAGCAGCAGTCCCACATCATCCGGTTTAATTCTTACATTTTTTAATCTGCGCACCACTTTTCTCATCCCCGGATCTCCCTTACAGTGCTGTGTGAAAAAATCCTGCATCAGTTTCGCATTATATTTTTAGCTGTAATACACATTTTTGAACATCTTTCTTAACGATTTGACAATTATTATTAGATAATCTTAAAAAAACACATTTTGAGATGACGATATCCCAAGAAGGACAAATCTCACCAATAGAAATCTTAGTTCCACCGAATTGGCTAAATTGTAGTAGCTACCGAATTTGATGTATACATTTACTATAAGGCGAATATTGCTTGCTTGTGTATTAAGAAGTTGAGGTACATGGCAGAAAGTACTTAGTTCTGAGGGGACCAAATATTCTGTCATCTGCGGTAGGTTAAAAATTATAGAAATTGGATCACAAATCGGTACCAGAAAGTACTAGTTAGAGTAGAATATTTAGAAGATTTTTTGACAAACATATTTACCTCCTACAGTTAAAAATCCAACTGCATGTGTCCCCAAGGAGTTGCTCGATTACATATAGTATCTGGGATAACAAAATCATAAGGTACTTTAAAATATTTAATAGTGGTGTATTGCCCTGTGGGAAAAATTTGTTTTAAGATGAAGATTTTATTTTCCAATAACATTGTCATAGGGCAAGGCTAATTCAACCCTGGAGGACTAACAAAATTAACAGAATGAACTGGTTAGCGCAATTCCCATCTCAAACATCGTATATTATATGGCCGAAAGTATTCTGACGCTCTCTTTAGAGAAACATCTTTACTGAAACATCATAGAATAACATAAAAGTACGTTAGACAGACAATGACTAAGTCTACAGAGTCGAGTAATTTTGTGGCACGATCATTGGTTGCCTATCGTTGCAACAAATCGGTTTGTGAAATATTGACCCTGCTACACGTGACTAAATCAACTGTAAATTATGTCATCTTAAACTGAATAATAAATATAATGACCTAGAGGGTGGTGATGAAAAATCGGATATCTTTGGTGACAACGATCGCTCATAATTTCCTAAGTGCTTCTGGGGTCTCCGCTAACATGGCGAGTTAAAGAAATTTTGAGCTGAAAAACATAAGTTTTCACTATCGTGCAGCCACTCATAAGCACAATGCTAAACGCCGCTAGTGATGTGCAAAGCTCACCGTCATAATATACGCATATCAAGAGAGCACGTTTTATCTGAGTGTATTATGTCAATAATCAAGTTTGGTGGTGAAAGTATTGTGTATGTCCGAATATTCTTACCCTACAATATGTCTAAACAATAATCTACAATCAAAGCTGGATTAATCAAATGTTTAATTTAAGAATTCTGAAGGAGGATTTGCAGAAACTGGCGAATTCCATGCTAAAACTGTGCGAATTGATTCTCGTCTAGAACAAAGATTACCCAATTAAATATTACTATTAGTTTAAATTTAAGGAATTTACTATTCTGCTGGTAAAATGGGGGCAATGCCTTTAGCAGAATAGTACGTGAGGCAATTGAAATAGAAAAACGCCCACAGTGCCTCAACACAAGAGATGACAGCCAGCGTTTGCCTGTCATGTGGAAGTCCCTTATTGCTCCGCACCGCCAATTACGCAACACACTTAATCCTACAAACTTTCCCCAACCCAACGCATCTCCCGCCAAACAAACTTTCACTTCCAGCTTTATAAAAGATCAAGCAGGTCACACGAAAGCTCAGTCTTACTCAAAGACTTATAGCTCTCCTTGGGGAGTAGGCAGATTGAGACCCCGAGTGAAGAACTAACCTCTTGAAAATAGTATCAAAGCCGATGCCGAAACGTCGAGAATTTTCTCAAAATAGACGCGGTTCATCCCGTGGACTAAGTTGTTTAAACATGGTTAACCGCGGAAACCTAAGTTAAAAATCGTAGATTGGTTAACCAAATCACCACTAGCAAATCAAATACACATATAAACTTAAAAAGGAAATACTTTAATGTAATTGAACTAGAAGTAAATTCCAAATTACAAGCTTTCCCCACAAACAATCCAATTAATTTGTGTCTATGTATTATGTTAGCTAGAAATTTTTTTCTTTCACCTAGAAGTGTTTGGAATTAATAATTCTAAAGTTGCTATCTTTTACCTGAAAAAGTCAAGGCTAATGTGTCAGCCAAATTCGTATAAATTAGAACTACTTGACTGACATTTACGTCCTTACCAGTGTATGGAAAAATTCCTTGATAATAATTTCACCTATCTAAAATATTATAAGACAAATACTAGATCAACCTGAGTGTCAAAAACTTGTTGTAACAAGGAGTTAATATGTTGTAATATGTAACTAAAATTAATTTTCAGATAAAAAGGTTTTTTAGATTGCAGAAAAATTTGGATGAGTTTTTCCTTGTAACAAATAGCTTACTTTATAATGATTCCCACAAGTATGAACGAGGAAATAATATTTTTCTTAGATGGCACGTTTAAGATATTGGTTTGCTTAATTAGGGATGTCCTTTAAAATCCGTTTGTTGTTCTAAACAGTTTACATGGTTTCGCTGCCTTGTTTATCCTCGTTCGGATCTCCTGACAAACGCTGCCTGGCCTGCTCCAAATTAATTTCATTTCGCCGCTTCCAAATTCGTTCTGTAATTGGGTTACTGAGCATTGCTGAATTCATTATTTTAGCAATACGGTAGGGAATATTAGTATGTAATTTTAAATTTGCGTTACTGCATCCAGTGCGTTTGTATTAAAAGAATAATGTGTCAAAATAATAGAGTAAGATAGTGCGAAAAATTGTTTAATCAAACTCAAACGTTTAAAAGGAAATTCATTAATTTCAACTCTTTCAAAATAAGTACCACATTAGTACATTGTGTACCTGTGTCTTTTAGTCTGTAGATAATACTATTATATTTTTTTTTATTAATAGTCGAAAAATGATTGTCTTCCATTTTTTCCAAATAAAATAGGTAGTATGACATAAACTAAAGTTTTATAAATATATAACTTATCCCTAATGTTTGTCGTAGGAAAAAATTATTAAAAAAACTGCAATAGATATGGAAGCGTTCAAATTGTAACTAATTCACAAAAGATGGGACTAGCTAAAAATATTCTCAACTCACTCTAGGTGATTTAGGGACACATTATATTTAGTTATACACCATAATGAACAATGACAAGGCTTTGAATGGGAAGAATGACGGCCAGTCAATGACTCTCATACGCGGTAATTGTGGGTGTTCATAAATCCCTACAATTCATGGTAATATATCTTTCTATAATCGATTTACTTCAATTCAATGATTTTTGTCAGAGAGAGCAAATTAATATCGATTTTCACTTGCTCTGTCACTCAACTGGCGAATTTAAATTTTGTAATCCAAAAGTTCTAATTATTTTTTAACGATTCGGTGAAGAAATGTTCTCTTAATTTTGAGTTTTTTGATATATTTCTTACTTATTATATTGTTGAAGTTTCTTGGTATGTTTTTGAACTTTACGACGTTATTGTTCGTGGTATATTAGTTCCGTCTTCATTTTGGACACTTCGGTATTCACCCATTCCTCGATCAAACTATAAAATTACAAGTGAATTTTTTTAAATGATAATTTAAGTTATCGAATTTTAGAAATTTTATATGAAAGTAAAAATTATTAAAGAATACCAATTGATTATTTGTAGATCCAATGTTGACTTCCGGTCCACCTTTATTCCATAATTTGATGAAAACACCTAGAGTGTTCGTCACTTTCAATGGGCGTTATACCGTTTTTTCAACTGCTAAAATCACTTGTATATTTAACGATGTTCTGTAGTTTTATCACTAAACTCTGTTTCAATATTTACCGTGTTCTTGTCACTTTCTTACAATTTTTTTTTATGTTGGTAATTGTGAAACCTTGCACAGACAAAATATAAAAGGGTGGCACAGAAAGATAGTTTGGTACTAGTGCCATTTTTCATTTTGTAATTGTTAATTAGTGAATTAAATTATATGTGGTAGTGATTTAATAAAATTAAAGAAAAAATAGAAAACTAAATTATATAATTATAATTTTTGGTCTGTACTTTTATGTATGTCACACTTTGTGAGCATTTACCAAAGTTTTTTTTTTGTTGAACAGACTTTATGTATCAGTTACATAGAGGAGTCAATAGTGGCTCAAACTTTTATAATAACCAAATTAATTGTGATGCGTTGACTTTCCCTAATAAACTTTTCTATATTCTTATTTTTCCCATTAAGGGGCGTCATTTTAAATTTCGGGCTGTTTTTGATTTATTAATGTTGAAGCTGTTATTTTTCGGCAAAAGAGTTGTAAAAACTATGCCGTCAACTAACACACTACACGGAATAATTAAATTGTGAAAATTGACTATAAAAATGGTGAAACTTTAACAAGGGCAGTTTATAAATGTCATACACCTTTATGTTAAAATGAAGTGCTTCGCCGCATAGCAATTGTGAAGCTAATAAAAAAATTCAAGCTTTCGATAAAGTTTCGGATATAAAAACCCCAAATTGTGCTCGACAATCTAAGTTTATCGACCGATGTAGCTAAAAGAGTTGCAGAAATCCCGAATTTATCTATTTCAGACCGTGTACAGTAATTCGTCATATTACAACTGGCCTGCACCGTATATATTGTACAAATATCTGAACCTAAAGGTTTACAAAGTTCAGTTAACATAAAAACTTGTACCAGCAGATCATGAAAAATGCCAGACATTCGTTAATTGGGTGCTGGATAAGCAACAATCTGGATATTTTTTCCAAGAAAACTATCCTTACTGATGAAGCTCTTTTCCATCTAACTTTAAAAATCCAAAATAAATAATCTAGAAAATTTTTATTAGGTGAAAGCCAAGCGACTCACTTGGACAGAGGACAATGTCGACCGAGATTGGAGCAATGTAATTTAAAAAAATACGAACGAAGCTTCTGTTTGGGGATATGTTATCGTCCCACGAGCCTGGATAACCTCAACTAACAAGTTGGTACGGCGAACCGTTAAACACCCAGTAAAGTGCATCTTTGGAGCTGTTTCTCAAAATTGGGTTTTAGAACGTTGCATCTATTTACGTACACCCTGAATGCTTGAGATTTATAAGAAACATTTGTAACCGACTTTCGAACGTTAGTTTATCAAGAAAAACGAAGACTGGATCTTGCAGGAAGACAACGAGCCCAAACACCGCCGAAAGCTTTGCATCGAGTGGAAAGAGTAGCATGGTATTATTACATTTGATTGGCCGTCGCAGTAACCCGATGTAAATTGGATTGAGAATATGTGAGCATACATAAAGTACAAGCTTCGTGGATGAAAAGTGTTCAATTTGAAGCAGTTAATACGATACATTCGTCGCATCTGGAGGTCTTTGCCGAATGGATACGCCATCAATTTAATTGAAAGAGAGTGGCTTGAAGATGCCAGGACAATATAGACGTAGGTGACTGGACACGTTATTGATACAATAGCATCTTTGTTTTCATGGAGTAAAACGTATTCATGTACTTGAAAGTATTTTAAATAATTTTCTCTCCATATTAACCCGAACACGCTCTTACTTAACTGACTGTACATTTTCTGCTACTACTGGAACACATTTATCAAGATTATTAAGTTATCTAGATTATTAAAGCTAGTTTAGAGCTATTATGATTGATAAAACTATAGTTTTGTTATGTACTGTTTGATTTGTAGTACTACATTTTTTAAGTTTCTTTTTTTTCGATAACTATAACATGTGTTAGTACTTTTTCTTTGTTAACATCCAATATATCAATATATTAATATTTATATGTATCCTTATACTAAAACAGTATTTTATAGAACACCTGTAAGTAAGGCACTTTAATCATGGAAAAATAACAAAATTACTATTTTTTTAAAAGATGATTTTTTTTATTTGTACAGTTTTTTCTTTATTTCTCATTTTTCTAATTTCCACTTCTTTTAAATTTTTACTACCTTTTTAGTAGCTTTTTTGCTCTGTTGTCTCTCTTATTTTTTTTGTTTATCAATATATATTTTTCTTTTTTCGTTAAGACTCGAAAGCTTGATGTCCTACTAACATGCACCTGTGTAGAAGTTGCGTCGGAAAGGTAGTACCTTTTGTTATGGGCGGTCACTCTAAGCGACACAGTCGGGCAGAGGTTCAGACTACTAGTTCTCTCGAGGCACCCAACTTTCACTTGTTGGCTCCAAGCACTACACGCCCCGGTTAACTCTATTGACCTACAAGCTAAACCAAGTGAGGATATCCAGAGATGATAATGCTGGGCAGCAGCAGTGTCAGTAATGACATAAAGGCTAAGATGAGTGACATCGGCAGTATACTCACAGGTTGCAATAGACTAATGATTCAATCTGCTGTAACACTGCGGCGTGGAAAGCTAGGGGAAACTACCACACTATTCTCCCAAGAAAACAATTATCAAATCACAAGGAAATCCTGTAATTGTTGCCGATATTCATTGATTGATATGACACTTTAAGAAGAAGAGCATGTACTTAACTAAATTAATATTAGGACGTCTCATACATTGAAACTCTTAACGGCGAAGCCCTTAATCTGTACGGTTGCAAAGTTGGATGATGTGACAATTATAGAAAATAAGTTCTACTTAGAGAGCACGACAGTCGCGAGATAAAGGCCTTGGCCTGCTACGCTAGCGCGCAGCGAATTTTGGGTTCGACTCCCAGGTCAAAAACAACTGCAAACATCAAATGCTCTCCGGCCGTCATACAAACATCTTTGGCGGTCGTAAAGTACATTTTTCTTTTTTTAACGGGTTAGACTAGCCACCTGCCTGGGGTACGTTCAACATGGCTCATAGTGCTACACGCAATGTGTGGTCAAAAACAGGCAATAGCCTATATAAAATTAGAAGAAGAAGTTCTAGTTTGTTTTAATATTCTAAACATTATTTTTCTATACAGTTCTAGATATTTTTCTTAGAACTTTCATGTATGTCCAGTTTCGTCCAAGACTGTCATAACTCAGATAGAATTTTTTTTCTATGATTTGTAGCGGGTTTTTTAAATATTTTTATCGCCGTTTTTATCTAATAGTTTTAATTTTACTGATTTATATCACATGTCTGAAATGTTCTTAATAAATATATAGCATAACAAGAGGTTGCCCTCCAAAAGATATTTTTGACTAGGTTTTTTCACCTGCCTTTCTGCAGATTTTTGCAAAGTAGGAACGTGGAACAATTTATTTACAAATGATAACCGCGGAATAATTCGGTGAGGTGACCTTACAAAAGTAAGATATGTAAAACGATTTTGAAGATAGGCAACTAAAAGTACGCTCAGACCTCAGCCACGCCACATTTTATCAGCTGCTTTTGTTTACTTTCTGTTCAAATGCATAGTAGATGTGCACTATATTGCAAATTATTGAAGTTAAAAAAGTTTTTCTTATTCAACTTATTCACTTTTACACATTTGTAGTGGCATGGAATGGCCAAAACGCGCGTTCCACGTTTTTCATATGTCAAGCAATGTAACAGTATTTGCTGCGCTCTTGACGCGACAACAAAAAGTGCAGGCACAAAGCTGCACAAATATTTGCTGCTCTGCTTATGGCATTGTGTGCCGTTATTACTTGTGCGCGCCGATCAATGCGCCGGGATTGCACCGGGTCCTGTCCCGTTCAGCGGCAAGGACCCTCGCAAATTGGGTTCTCGGCCGGCGCTATCGCATCTGCTAATTAAAAAGAAATCTTATTAAGATAATTAAGGCGTCACGCCCTGCGATCTTCGGGAACATTTTTGAATCAATCAAGGGGCCGTTTCCTTCCTCACTTTAATCATTCCAATAATTTGATTTGGTTTTTATTTAGCGCCTAATTGCTTTCATCGAACTAGAGTTAATTGCGCGGAAGGAATGTTTACCTACTGGCGCGTAGTGTACAAAGCTTAGTGGTGGCCCAATTCACGAATAGCATTAAAAACTATGTGACGTAAAGCCTATTTCTGTGAAACACTCTAAAACAGAATTTTATAGCGTAATCAAAAATGTATTAGGTAAAGTGAAAAATCGTGTAGTAATAAGATCCTCAAGGTCTAAAGTAGGCAGTAAAAGAAGTAAAGGTATATTAGGCCATGGCCGATTGTATTTAAGAAAACATTCAAGTTTAAATATAAAGGATATATAAGAAACTCGCACAATATAAAAATTATATCAATTAAAATAAAAAAGCCTACCCTATTTGCATTTACTTCCACTGATTGTTTTAAATAAAAAAGAAATTATAAAAACTGAAAATCTGCAATAGCTGTTAAGTTTACTGACTGCTTAAAGGATCTATGTTTAGAAACCCTTCCTTTATAACTGCAGATGCATGATAAATGATTCAGGTGGTTAATTATCATACTTTATGTGTGACAAGTATGTAAACGTTTAGTTATTCAATTAGTGCTCAAAATAATTGGGGTGCTGAATAATTCAAAACGACAGTCTTATTTATATAAAACTGTTATATTTAAAGTTTTACGAATGCTTTTATAAGCATTCATAGAACTTTAAATATAAAAATTTGTTAAAAATTAATATAATAGATTGTAAATCACTTAAATTTAAAAATATATAACGTTATACATACTTCTTGCTCTGATAAATTTATTTCAGTGCTTATATGACTTTCATTATTTTAAACCAATTAACTCTTCCGCGTCTTCTTAGGATTTGGCCACATTCGTCACCTTACACCATTAAGAAAGCCCTGCAATTGAAAACCCGAAACTGTTTCACTTTATTCTTTACATAAGGCTTTGTTATCTATTGACCATACTGTTAATATAGTAGAATGTTCCATTTTTAAACTTATCGGTATCTTGTATGACACGCATTGCGTCATCTGTTCATCGGTTATGGTATGGGACACAAACTCTTCTAATTTGAAGGCAATCGTCTAAAATAGTACGAATTGTCAATAAAAGGGTTTGATACACTTTAGCTATAAATTGCATACCATATTTTTCATAAAAGCAAGAGAGGGCGTCCTAATCTATAAGCTTCTTCCAGATTGATATTTTCTCTTTATAACTCTCAATATCCCTTGAATATATTTATGCAACAAGAGCTACGATCCTCCATTAGAGGAATTAATTTTTCCAAACACTAATCAATACTTAATAACTACCAAGATGTTCGAATATTTACTACTTAACTATATTTAACTGTATTAAAAAATAATTGTACGTTTGAAATATTTCGGATTTCTATCATTATCCCAAAGAGCAGCTGTTCGTTTATTTTTTAGCCATTATTATCCATTGTTGGACATAATTCTCTCCTAGTGACTTCCATACTGTTCTGTTCTGACTCTCTTGATATAATTTTTCCAGCCATCGTCATTAATGCCGTCCAGCCATCTACACTTCTTTTACTTAGTCGTGTAGCCCATTTAATAAGTCTAATAGACTTAGAAGAATCCTTAGAAAATTACCTGGTGACATAATCAATTTTCTAAGTTGCATCTGTTATTGTCGACTTCTTCTTCTTCTTCAAGTGCCGTCTCCGCTTCGGAGGTTGGCAATCATATTGGCTATTCTAATTTTTGATATTGCTACTCGAAACAGTTGACCAGAGCTGCAGCCAAACCATTCTCGTAGATTGCGCAGCCATGATATTCGTCTTCTACCAACGCTTCTTTTTTTCATGATCTTGCCCTGTATTATAAGTCGTAGTATGTTGTATCGTTCTCCACGCATGATATGTCCCAGATATTGGAGTTTTCTTTCTTTGACTGTATTTGTAATTTCCTTCTCCTTTCCCATTCTTCTCAGTACCTCCAGATTTGTCATTCTATCCGTCCACGATACTCTTAACATCCTCCGGTAAGTCCACATCTCGAAGGAGTCAAGTTTGTTTAATGCGGCTTGATTTAACGTCCACGCTTCCATACCATAGAAAAGTACACTAAACACATAGCATCTGAGCAGTCGTATTTTTAATGGTAACGACAGATCCTTACTACAGAAGACGTTTCTCATTTTTAGAAAATTAGCTCTTGCCTTTTCTACTCTTGATCTTATTTCTGCCGTGTAGTCGTTGTTTTCTGTAGTTAGACTTCCTAAGGAAGTGTATTTCTTGACTCTTTCTATCTGTTCTCTAATTCTTAAGCTGTTGTTGTTGTTATTGTTTTTACTGATCTTCATAAACTTCGTCTTTTTGATATTGAGTGATAAGCCGTATTCCTCACTATAGTCAATTATTTTATTCATTACCCTTTCTAGATCTTCTAAGTTTTCAGTAATAATTACGGTATCATCTGCATATCTTAGGTTGTTTATTGGTCTTCCATTTACCTTTATTCCCGCAGTTTCAGATTCCAGGGCTTTTTTCATTATTTCCTCTGAGTAGGCGTTAAATAGACTGGGCGACAGAACACAACCCTGCCTGACACCTCTTTGAATTTCAGTTGCTTCTGATGTTTCGTTTCCTATTCGTACTGTAGCCTTCTGGCTGTAATATAAGTTTGATATTAGTCTTATATCTTGATAATCTAATTTATTATTTTTAAGAGTTTATATGAGTGCGTCGTGTCTAACTCTATCAAAGGCTTTATTATAGTCTATAAAGCATAGATATACATTTTGGTTAACATCCAAGCATCTCTGAATAAGCACGTTGAATGCAAATAATGCTTCTCTTGTCCCCACTCCATTTTGAAAACCAAACTGTGTTTCACTGATATCTGCTTCTAGTTTTCGGTGTACCCTAGAGTGAATGATTTTTAAAAGAATTTTTAGTGTGTGAGACATAAGACTTATAGTGCGGTAATCACAGCATTCTTTGGCATTAGCTTTCTTTGGTATACATACAAACGTTGAGATTAACATTTCTTGAGGTATAATTCCGGTTTTATATATTATGTTGAATAGATTTACCAGTATATCTAGATTATCTTCGTCAATTAGTTGTAGGAGTTCACTTGGTATTTCATCTGGGCCTGGCGCTTTACGATTTTCATTGTTTTCATTGCATGTATTATTTCGCTTTTATTATGTCTGGTCCTATATCTTGGTTGGTGTGTGTATGTTCGAGTTTTCTTCTCTGATCTCTGAATAATTCTTCTATATATTCTTTCCACCTACACAATTTCATAGCATTTTCTGTTATTATATTTCCTCCTTGTTTAATAGTATGTTGGCATTCTTTTTACGTGTTGTACCAGCTATTTCCTTTACTTTTTATGTAGGTTAAACATGTCATGCTTAATTTGAAGGTTTTCTATTTCTTTACATTTTCAGCGTAATACTGTTCTTTTGCTGCTCTTATTTTGCTTCGTATTTCCTCTGTAGATTTTGGTACATGTTTTATTTCGATTTTTGTATCTTCTTCTTTGTTCCATTAAGTTCAAAATCTCGTCTGTTATCCACTCTTCCCTTTTATACCTTGTTTCTTTCAGTAGCTCTTTGCTAGGTTTTAGGATTGATTCTTTGAAGGATACCCATCGTTGTTCTACTTTGTTTCCTGCTTCAAGTTCAGTATTAATTTTTGATAGATTTTGTTGATCTTTTGTTTTAGCACTTGTTGTAGGTCTGTTGCCTTGAGGAGTTCTACATTAAGTTTATTTTCGTTATTCCTTATATTAACCTTTTTAAGGTGAGATGAAATTTGGCAACTAGGGGTTATGATCGGAAGATACGTCCGCTCCCGGTATGTTTTCACAGATCTAACTGCGTTTCTGTATCGTTCATTTATTAATATGTAGTCGATCTGATTTCGAACAATATTGTCTTCGTTGTCTGCAAGAGATTTCCATGTGATAGCCGTCGTTTAGGCAGTTTGTAAAATGTGTTTAGTACTATGAATTTGTTTTCTTGGCAAAACTCGACTAGACGATCTCCTTTTTCATTGCAGTACCAAGTCCATAGGGTCCAACAATTGTTTCAACTTTCCTTCCCCAATTTTGGCATTTATATCACCCATGACCATTGTTATATCTCGTGTTGTTGTACTTTTAAGTACCTTTTGTATTTCAGCATAAAAGTTTTCAATTTCATCGTCTTGTTTATCTGCCGTGGGTGCATAAATTTGTATTATATTAAGTTTTCCATGACAAGTTAGTAGCTGTAGCAAAATAATTCTTTCTGAAACAGGTGTAAAACCGATAACTGATTTATTTGTTTCTTTATCGACCATTATTGCAACTCCGTGTCTATGCTGCCTATCGTTGCTTCCTGAGTAGTAGATCTTCCCTTTTCTGATTGCATGTTCTGCTGTGTTGGGCCATCTAGATTCCGAAATTCCCAAAATGTTTATCTTCATCCTACTCATTTCTTGTTCGACATTTTGTGTTTTACCAGGTTCATACATGCTGTTAACGTTCCAAGTAGCGATCTTTATTTCTGTCTTGTATATATTGATAGGTGTAGTCGTAGTCGTCGTCGTCGCGTGGGGGTTTTGCTGTATGACGACCTGGGAAGCCCCACTATTTCTTCCCCTGCCGGATCTTGGCATCCGAAAACCATGATCAGTAATCTTTATTCTTCCACCGCCCAATAATGTGGTGGTCATTCCAAGGCCTTCCACATCGCAGTTTCCCAACCATACCGCTGTTCCAGCTCTGCTTGTGAATATCTAATTCTAAGCCCAGCCAACATTATTTGTCTTCGGCCTTAGATTAGTTTTGGTAAAGCTGCTGCCCTTTACCAGGGTTATCCAATCAGCCGCCCATTATGGATCAGACACTATGATCTAGTTTTGGTCCACCCCGGGTATTTTATTTCCCCGGTACCCGCTATATCTAGCGAGCATCCCCCTATCCGCCACCTGGGAAGGCGCCCAGTAGGGGACCTAGCAACCCCCTGGGCTGTCGACTACTTTCTGCTATTAAAACTTCATTTATTATCTCTAAAGCTAATTCCTAACACCCCATTTAGTTTAGAATTTATTCAGGGTCAATATATCTGTTAGAATTATAAAATTAATTTAACTTTTGGACAGTATATTCAGGATTTGCTACATACATTTTCTTTTAGGATGTTTTTTTAAGAAAAACGTTTGCATAACATAGTTACCACGCAAGTTTCTCTTATCAAAGCTAAATAAAGAAATACTTTTGGAATCCTCCACGCGCTTTCAAAACGCCTTAGTAAGCGGATACATGTAGGAAGGATTTAAGTCTTTAATCCAATTTTTCCGGCATCAGAAATGGGGAGAATCAAGAGCTTACGTAGACCAGGCTGCTAGTTTTAAAATAGATGTGTCCTCTACTGTGAGTACATTAAAGCATACCTACATTCTTAACAAGAAAGAAAACCTACTAATAATCAAAAGCACCTAATTGTTGTATAACACATTTTCTATCACAGTAGTTTTTATAAACACCCTGTGTTTTGAAATTCTATTTTGGGCGACTTATTTTAATAGGCTTTTTATTATTCTTCAATATTCTTTTAACTGTCATAGTTGTTTTATATTGTTACAGCTTTAATGTTAGTTATTTCTTTATTGGTGTTTAGATATAAGCTTTTGTTATTAATTGAAATTTAATTGAGAGTTATATATACAGATACATTAACCATTTTTGTATAATTTTCAAAACGGATATTAAGTATCACCACAAAATATTAACGTGACATTTAAATTGAAATTAGTAAATATTGCAGAATTCAGTGGATCGTATGGGCAAAAAGCCTTATTATTGAAAAACACTTTACCAAACAGAATGATGCAAATATTATGAAGAGGTTCCTATAATGTAATGTCAAAATTTGTCTTCAAGTGTCCCAACGTAATAAAGGTGGACCATTACACAGTATCATATTGTTTATCTTTTTTGTTCGACGTTGATTACTCGCAATAGGACTAACAACGTGACGTTTTCTCTTACAACTACCACGGTTACAATGAGCAGCGTAAGGCATAAATGATACACAAGTGGTATAGAATCGTCTTTTGTAATGAATCTAGAATTAGTTTAAACCAAAACTATCGTCAGATTTTAATAGGTTGTAGAGAGCATAAAGATCGCATTGGTACAAAACATACAACAGGAATTATGGTATGAGGAACTATCGGTTATTACAGAAAGTCACCTATAATAGGAGTTGAAGGCAACAGCCCTAGGTACTTCTTTTATTTTAGGGGGGAAGATTGCCCCAATCTTTGTACAAAACAGAGTAGAAAATTTCTCCAGTGGATAATTGGTCAATCATCTGACCTTTTATAGATCGAAAATTGCGCGAAAACTACAGCGGTATCTAGAACATTTATGGAACAGAATGCAGTCCATCAATCTTTACTTATTTTACTCGATGCCACAAAAATGGAGGCGAAATATATAGTTTTAAATCTGTAAATGTTTATAAAACTAATCTATGAAGTTTCATTTGTTAATTTGCATTTTTTTGATGCTGCAAATTTAATAAGTAGTGGTGTACAGAAAGTAACACGCAAGCGTAAGCGTAAGGTTCTTTTTCAACAGATATAAGTAGAATATTTTGATTATTTAGAAATAAAGCTATTCAATGATGTGCTAAAGACCATTTTGTAAACGACTTGAAGAACTGTTAGTACAAAGCAGAAATTAGTTACGAATTGTTATAGATCTCCTCACGGAGCATTGTTTTCTCAGATAACACCTTACCAAATATGATTGTACAACGAAGACAAGCTGCAGACAATGCAATAGGTAAACAGAGGCAGCCATCCACATTTTGTACGAGTGTGGGGCTTACGTTCACAGGAAAACCAACAATGTATCCAGAAGAATACAGCAACTATCCAGACTTGTGTAGACTGGAAAAAGCGAAAAAATAAGAGGACAATAAGTTTATGAGAAAGTCATGGCCGCATATACAGTGCACATTAAAACAGGTTCGGCGAAATATAATAGCGGTCAAAAGACAAAGCTGCAAGATAGGGATCACCGGGCCTTGAAGCGTACCGTGACGTCACAGAAGAAAATAACGTACGAGAAAGTGACTCCAGAACTTAATCAGCATTTAAACACCTCAGTATCAACCAAAACAGTGAGACAGGAACTGCATAAAATGGGTTTCTATGGGCCTATTGCTATTTCCAAGCCGCTAATAATAGACACGAATGCTCAAAGGCAACTTGCATAGTGCAATGTCCACAAAAACTAATTGTTGAAGGACTGGCAACGTGCCGCTTGGTCGGATGCGTTACCTTTTATCCTCTTCCCCATCACTGGACGCGTGTTTGCCTGGTGGAACCCCCCCCCCCTCGAAGCATACGATATGGACTGTCTTCGCCCGACTGTCAAACATGGTGGCGGTTCTTGTCACCTTGTCTCCCTTGTCACATTACACGGCAACAGCGTATAGAATGGCCCAATGGCGCAAACTTTATTTCCAGACGGGAATGTCATATTCCAATATAACAATGCCTCCATTCACACCGTTGATCCTATTCAAAGGTGGTGGTGGTTTCAAGAGCATGCTGATGAGATTCAACACCTTCTCTGGTTCTCCCAGTCCCCAGACCTGAATATTATCGAGCCTCTGAGTATTGTTTTGGAAAACAGGGTTTGCCGTCGATTTCAACCTCATTCGTCTTTACCTGAGCTAGAGGCTGTGTTGAATGAGGAACTGCTTCAAAGTCCACTCATCACTGTTCAGGACCTGTATCGGTCTATTCTGTCTAGAATTTAAGTTGTATTGCGTGTTATAAGTTGACAAACACCATATTAATATAAGATGCTACGACTTCCGTAAATGTTTCCATTCTTTTGTCCAATACCCTTTTGATTCGACCGCTGTGCACAATGTGTTGGTATACGGCGCTCGAGTCGTACATTCTTGAGCAGCACAAAGCCTGCCACTTTACTGCTTATAATGAATGTAGAATGGTGAATACCGTGCGTTTTTAAAATAGCGAATTTATTATTGCGATGCAGTAGCTATTTCGTAGGCATTTCGGAGTAGATTGTCACGGAAGAGTTCCGACCAAGGAAATCATAATGTTGCGGATGCATAACTTCCGCCAGATTGGTTCAGAATTCAAACGAAAATCACCGGTAGACCTTGTATCACTTGGATATCCGAGAAAATCGCAGCAGTGAGGCAGACCGTCGGGAGCGTGCGCAGAATTTTTCATCCCATCTACAATACATACAAACTGGTCGTGGTCCAGCAGCTTAAAGAATATGACTGATGCACCCGGCAGTCTGTTTGCAAGGGCACGTCGGCAAATCTTCCAGCTGATGTTATTGTGCTCAGTGGTGAGAAAGTTCCATTTATTGGGCTGCGTTAAAAAGCAGATTTTTTGGTATTAGACCCCGCAAAATCCACAAGAACTCCATTACGGAATTTGCATCTCAGGGCCGTATTTTTTTGAGAAATCAGGACGCGGTAACTATCATATCTATGTTACGATGATACACAAGTTTCTGGAGCCTAGACTCAATGAATATGAAAGTGCATCACTTTGGCTCTAAAATATGGCGCTACTGCATACACAGAGAGAATTTCTCGAGAAGTCCTGGGGCAAGTGTTTGTAGGCCAACTCATCTCATTACATGGTGACATTCCATAGTCAGCTAGGTCACCAGACCTGTCCCCTTGCAATTTCTTTCTGTAAGGACACTAGAAGGCTGAAAAGTTTCAATGCAGGCCGCGAAGGAAAAAGGATGCTATTCGCAGCACGATCGCAACAATATCAATGGAAATAACTCGACAAGCAATGCGGAACTTTAAGGTGAGGCTGTAGGAATGTATTGTCATGTGGGCAAATATTTAGACGATATTATCTTCAAACTGGTTGATGACTAAATTGGAAGCATTGTTTCATGTGATGGTACAATAAAACATTGAACAGGGTATAGGTTGTTATTTTCATTGCTGTTTCGAAAAGAGAGATTATTCTATCAGACCCTGCATATAGAAAGCGTTTTCAAGCAATGGACAACTTATAAATGTGTACTAAGAAACTAGAATACAGTTGTTCCAATTTTCAAATAACTACATGTCCTTATATATGTAAATACAACTGGGTGAAAATAAAATGATTGCTTTTTATATTGCTAGTTCAAATGAGGCTATAGCAATATATTTTGGCTTTTACGCCGGCGGAATAGAATTTTATGCCACCTGTTGCATCGTTTAGATTAGCTCTTACAGCGCAACATTAAGTTTTTTCCATTAATGGATTTCTGTGTGAAAGTTTTTGTATTTTTTTAAGAATTAGATTTAAAAAGAGAAAATGTTTATTAAAAAAATTGGTAATTTGTCGTAATCTAAATCATAATTAATCATATTATTTTTGTATAGTAAAATGTTAAGTAACTTCGCTAAAATTTATATTACTATTTATAATTAAACCTAGAAATAATACTTATTACACCCTTTTAAAAATTTTAAAAACTCTATTGCATTATGGGGTCTTACAATTAATTTTTTACCTTGTACATCAGCTTTCTTGGTTTATGCAGTTTTAATTGAAAATAATACTAGTTTTTGTTCGATTTAAGAAGTTAATTTCTTCCAAACCAAAATACAAATCTGAATTAGTAACCCCAATTTTTGGCATGGAGTCACAGTTGTCCTTTACAAGACGTTTGTAGAAATTTCGGAATTTTTAGAATTAGAGCTATTAAATTATTTTATTGACTTTCGACATTTACATACTTGCCCTGCGAAGTTCAAATGACTCCCATACACTACTCTTAAATCTTACAACATAAACTTTGTTGAAGACTACTTCACAAAAACCTAAATTGAAATGTTAACAGTAATCAAAGACGGAATGAATAATTCAGTATGAAGCCGTGAATGCCAGATAAATGCTCGGGCGCCATTGTAATTCGTTTCTCACTTGCCGCCCTAATTAGATTCAAACGACTGTTTCTGCGATCATGGATTTTGAGACTGAAACAGCGCGGAATTAATATTTTTCAATTATTTACGAGTTCATTAACCCGCTGAGATTTATAGCATTACTTGTAAGCTAATACGTTCAAGACGAGCTTTTTCCTACCAGCGATTTTGCGAGCCCCCGAAGCATTGTCAAGCAGAATTTAAGAGGCTAGGACTGGGGGAAAACAAGGGATGAAAGAAAACACAACAGCAAAAAACACGCCGGTCGCGTTTCAGCAGCCATTCTCCGAAGGGGCTGAGAGTTGCGTGACAGATTCGAAGCGAAGGCATACGTTTTCCCCTATTTGGAAAATCGAAGTGGCCAAGGCGGATTACATAAAAGCCTAATGGATGCGAGAAGGGCGTAAAGGTGTTTTAATTGGCGCCCTGTCAGGGCCCTTGGCTCGTAAAGTATTTGCAAATGACCTGAACTATTTGTACTTATACAACAAATTACAAAACGTGCTTTTTGTGCTGTGAAAAAACGGAACAACGAAGAGTCCATTCAAAAGTTCCCGTCTTTGTCCCAAACAGTGCAGACTTAACCATCTAAAGTAACAGCCATTAGCGATGCTATCAAAACTCGACCTTTCTTGTAGGGAAGTCTCACCTGAGCAGCACTCGCTTCAATTCCCGGAGCGCCCATTATTTGGTAATTCCTTCAGTTCATTAATTTTGTTTCAGTCGGAACTTTGTTGCGCTTATGAAGATTCGAACTCATTAAGACTGCGAGTAAGCGCTAATTGCCAAGCTGCAAAGCGAATTCCATTGTTTCTCGACTGAAATGTTAATTAATCATTTTGAATATAAAACCGGAGCTGCCTCCAGCCCTCTGAAAACTGGAGAGATTTATCAACGTTTTGATGTGTCTTAAAGTGCCTTTGATTTTTACTGTTGCTAAGGCCAATTCTACTGTACATTCTCTTTAAAAAGCTTCCGCAAACGACGAACAAGCAAAACTTGACACGAAAGCTCATTGTTATTTAAGTTAGTCCATCACAATATGTAAATCAAGGCGCAGTCTAATTTTGCGAGCTTTAAGATAAAATTATTAAATCAATTTCGGGTTGTTTCGATTTAATAAGTGATATAGACGATGAATTAGCTTTGAAAGTCAATAATTTAGACCGCTTTGTAGATTAGACCATGGGATATTCTATATTAGAGTAAAACTTATGTATTTTAGGTGTTTTGTTTAAATCTATCGTTTATTACAGTTGAAAATAGAAATAAGTATGTGTTGGCCACACTTAACTTCAAAAGGCCGAATGCTTTATTTTTGTAGTGACTCATGTAATCTGATTTAAACAAAGCTAGCCTAATAAAATGGTTTTAGTAATAATATCTTAATTGTTTCTCAGTAAATAATTTAAGATATTTTTTGCTTTTTACTTTTGTTACTGTTTAAATGGACTACTAAACAAGTCTTATATTGGACCTGTCCCATTTTTGTCTTCAGGTCGAAATTTATCAAAAGATGATAGCTACGGAAAATGGAATAAAAAAATTTGAACAAGCTTTAATTAGCTAAAAATAATGTTAGAAAAATAAAAATGACTATAGTAGTACAAAAATGTAGTAACACATTTGTCTTTTTATTTTTTTATACCATAGTATATTTGCAAATCTCTCAAGAAAAACAACAATAAGCAAGTGTTTTGACGAATATCATACACATATGTATGTGTAATAATCTTTTGTATAGGCATGTACGGGGGCTGGTCAGTGGTTTCCTTCTCTTCTTTAATATTTAGAGATTATCAGCTAATGCAACTAAACATAATAAACGTATGTATGGATTATTATAGTTAGCTAACACGTTCTAAATTGTTCTAACTTTACCTAAATATAGTCTGTACGTTTGTGGGCTCATGACGTTTTAGTCTAAAAATGCCTGTTTTTCATCAATCAAGTTGGTTCTAAGTTAGTTTGGACGGACACTAAGTCAGGCGATGTTTTCTTTACTAGAGCGTTTTATTGCACTTATGATTTTTTTTTGTGGCGAACCATAGCACGTTAACTATGAAACGCAACACTTTAGCTTGAAATCGTTTTAGAATCTCGATGTTTGGTATTGAGTACATGCTCCACAAGTGGAAGCCATAGGTCCACAGTGATTTTAATACACAAGAGCACTATCGTTTCCATGGATTGCAAGAATAAATTGAATATAAATCGGAATTTTTATAAAGCTTGGCTTTTGAGCATTTTATGTAGGAATGCCTGAAGGTGATTCCCTTCATAGAGTACTTTGTACTACTATTTTTCTAGTCAACGTCATTATCACAGGGAAATAGGTACTCTTGTCTGCTGTGCAACAGATTATTAATAAAACCGTCCGAAATTTTGAGACCACTTATAACTATTCAAATACTTTAATTATTTATCTTTCTGAACTTTCTAAACAAGAGTTGAAGATTATTATAATTTATTTCTCAAAAATTCACTTAAATAGCGTTATTTATTAAATCTAGATAAGCTATTGATAACAATTACCCATTTATTTATTAAATTTCTCACTTAATTTTTTCCCTTTTTTTATTACTCTTTTTCTTTGCTATTCTTCAAAGTAATTTTGGAAATGTTTTTCTTTAGTATGTTGTTGTACTTGTTAAAAATCTGGTGTGAACATCACACGACTTTCCTTATCCCATTATTATATATTATACCGTGTCCATCGTCTCGCTGTGCTCTCGTCAAAAATTTGTTAATTTAAAAGGACGAGGCGAGTCTAACACTGAAATCTGATTAAAATAAACAGTACAAGACAATAATTGACTCGTACTTACAATTTTGCTACGTCACTGAAGGTAACCGTGTTTATCTCATGATAACAAATCATTTTTATTCTCATAAATTTTTGTATCTTCAACTGTTTAGATTCGCGACCGCTTTGCGACCGCTTTTGACACTTGACCAAACGACTACACCGATTTTTACCAAAAGCTTCGCACTGCTTGCCCTACCTACAAGTAACGTGCGTACCAAATTTCAAGTCTCTAGCTCTTACGGTTCTCGAGATATCCTGTTTATTGACAAACCGACAGACACACACGCGCGCGCGCGCACACACACACACACACACACAAACACGAACCAATGGCTAAAACCAACTTTTTTGGTGTCCTGAGGCTATATTTCGTCCAGAAATGTGAAAAACTGGGTAGGTCAAATTTCCGCCGATTACATCCTATAATAAGGAAAGTAAAAAAGGCAATTTGAATTGTTAGAATTAGTTTTTAGGCATCTATGTCCAAGTTATCCTAGCAGGTCTATTGAAGACAAATCAAAGGCCGTGGGGAGCAAATCATTCATTTCAGAGTAATTCGATTTTTTAATAATTGTAAATTATTGCTACGTAGCTTAAGGAAACATTTGTGATTATTATCTTCGAAGAAGACGAAACGATTCCCAATAATCCTTTTACAAGATAGTATGACAATGATTTGGAGAATGTCTAAATACACTTTTTGTCATTTTCCACTGATTTTTACTAAATCTGAAATTCGGTTACCGTTAAAATGTTCCTAAACTATTATATTACCTCTACTACGATTTACCGCCAGTGCAGTCCAAGCGGTTGAGGCACGGGCTGCGATGCTGACGGACCCGGGTTCAATTCCCGGTGCTCCCTGATGCCGGGTGGCTTACTTATGCACTGTAAATTGAGTACCTGCGTTCACTTCGAACAAGGGGTAATAATGGCGGTCGTCTAAGGCGCGATACTTGCCACATCGCTCCGTATCAGAGATGGTACGCGACGACCGGGCACAATAAAGCGAACATATGAGAGCCTGAACCTTTCATTTTGCAGACTATGATCCGATGGGCCTAAAGCTTACCATTATTATTATTACGTTTTACAGGGGAAGTAATACATTGTTCCGATGATGCTCTTCCGCTTATCGATGAATACGCTGCATTATTTTAGAAACAAAAGTTCAAATTTGGATCCATCAGTTTATAAGACTTAATTCCATTGCGCTGGCGTCCAGTTTTGTTGTAATTTTGCCCATTTTATCCTTTTTCCTTTGTTTTTCTTTATTAAAAGTGTTTTCTCACATCAATTCTTTAATGTAGCAGTGTTTTCTTTAAGCACCATTTTGCAATCGAAATTTATGTCGGGTTTTACCTGGCTGTGTTTACTATACATGTAATTTTAGGTGCTGTTAAAAATCGGTTTGGTATGCTAACTACTGTAAATATCTTTGTCTTCCTGTGTTATTGTTTCACTCCTTTTTTACCTCTTGTTAGCACCAGATCATGTTTCTTTCATTTTTTAGTAACGTTTTATGCATTTGACAAAGAATTGTTTTTCCTATTACATGGTATAAATACTAGTACGCATTTCCATTCTTAACGTTTTATAACCATGATAACATTGCATTAACCAAAATTAATATTATAATAAATGTACTTTGCAGTTTTCAAAGGCAACTAACAATATTTCTAAATTTAATTTATCCTATCTGTTATAACTCTTTGGTACATGCTATAAGTTCTCTTATAAGCAAATATAAACCCCCGTTTCACATAACTACAATAAAATTTGAAATACACAGAGGGCAGTTATAAATAACAAGATTTTTTTCGGTTTGTGTGAATCTTTTGTTATTATTAAAATTATTGTGAATATAATGACCCATGGTGGTGTAGTAGGTTTCGTTTATATTTAAAGAAATATCATTAATGAATAAATTTAAAGAACGAGGGAGATTCGTTAGAAATAATATTCTTTTGCTCAGATCATAGTTGGATAGCAAGTGAATTATTTACCTCCTAGTTAAGGTGAGAGAATTCTATTGACAATAGATGAGCGAAGCGAATTACATTTCCAAGAAATGATTATTTTGTTATTAACGCCACATACTACGCATCGACGGCACTCCTGTCATTTTAGAAGCATACAAGAGTCATATAAAAGACTTACTCTCTGTTCTTACTACAATAAAGTAGCATATAATTAGTTTTGCACTTATTGTTCTCAAGATTTAACGCAGTTTTAAGATTCAATGCTAATTTGAGCAGTTTTATTACTATTTCTAATAGAAAATTCAAATATATATTTTTCTAATAATAGAGATTAATTAAGGTGCTGTTTAGCCTACATACATAAATTATTTTAATTCATCTACCTAAGAGTTTAAAATTAAGGTATATAATATTGTTTTTAAAATATATTCTACTATTTTGATACGGAAATTTAAACAATTGTTTCAATTTCTATCAGAATGATGATTGATAGTCTTTACAAAACAAACTAGAAGAAAAACAGTGTAAAAAGGATTAACTCGAGATGAGTTCCTAAAAAAGTAAAAAATATTAAAAACAGAAAGATAAATATAAATAATTTAAGCGAATCAGAAGATTAAGAGTGTCATTGTATCATTTGTACATTATCGTTTTCAGGAGAAGAATATTCTCTGCAACAATTAGCCTACTTGAATTGACAGTCCAATTTAAAAGTTAGGAGGCTTAACTAAACATGGCTGTGTTTTAAATTAGACTAATAAGGTTATTTTGAAAAAAATATGTACAACTGTTTTTCTATATGGTTCGATATAAGAATTTTTTTACAATATAGTTGCAACAAATAATATTTTTATTTAGAAAATTATTTATATATAAATAGAAGAGAAATATACAGGATGTATCGAAAATGTGCTCACTCTTTAAATTCCAATAAATATAGTGTTTATTAACTTATAAGTAATGGCTTAATGGTTTACAATAAAAAATATTAAATGAAATTCAACTGACGACTACCTCATTTTAAAGGCAGCCTATAATGCAGATACGATAGCATTACGAAGCTATTTATTTTGGAAGTGACATTGTCTTTCAATTTTAAAATTGTTGCTTTTGTGCAATAGACCTTGCCTTTAAGATATCCCCACAAGAATGACGCACAGGGAATTTATCAAGTCCTCTGTACCTAATCCATTTGTTCAGAAAAGTTGCATCGAATACTCTATTACAACACGATGATAATAGAGAGGCTCTTCATGTTACTAAAATTAAATTCGTTCATCATTGAGCAACCGTTTGGTTAAAAAAGAATGGCTGATTTCTCATGCTATACTATAACTCCTGGTAGTTCAAATTATATTTCATAGTAACGTGAGGATTTGGAAGAACCCACTAAGCTACAGTTGAGTCGACTGATTGAACCACCTAACTTAAAGGGTAGTCTCATTTCTTTAGACAATTGTGTATAAAAATTCCGCATCTTTCGCGCACTTTACCAGGTACCACTCACAAAAAGTCGGTAACTGATGCATTTATTGTCATTTAAAGAGTAATTATATTTTTACAGAACATTTACAGCGTCTGACTCCATGTTAGGGGCTGAAAATCACACTCGCCAACACGCTCGGCAAGCGCAGCGTTTTAAATGCCAACTACCTCCCAAAACCAAATCGAAATGTGGTCAAATTTACAAAATCATATACCCCAGGTGAGTATAAAATCTCACACTGCTAACTCAGCAGTCTGCCCCAATTCGGATTCTGGGGGCAAAATTGATAACACATAACCAAAACCCAAACACAAAGGCTGCACAAGTAACTTTTATATAGCTACGTACAATGCTCAATCCCTAAGTAACGAAGAGAGACTAACTGAACTAGAGAACGCCTTGAATCAATAAAATGGGACATAATAGGAATCAGAAACAAGAGGAGAAATTTACTAATACTGAAAACAGGACACATGCTGTACTATAAAGGTAATGAAGATAACAGCCTATATGGAACTGGATTTATAATTAATAAGAAATTAAAAACAAACTTAAAAAAAGTAGACTGCATATCATCAAGAGTTATCTATATGATACTACAAATTAACAAAAGATAGAGTCTAAAAGTCATCCAAGTATATGCACCAACAACTGCTCACGAATAATCATCGATAAAGCACTACAAATAGAACCGACAAAATACGTAATCCTAATGGGAGACTTCAATGCCAAACTGGGCCAGAGACAGCAGGGCGAAGAATATATCGGATATTATGGATATGGACAAAGAAACCCCAGAGGACAAATGTTGATCAACTATATGGAAAAAGAAAAACTGTTCTGCATGAATACTCACTTCTATAAAAATATCACAGAAGATGGACATGGCAAAGCCCAAACGGCGCTACTAAAACCAAATCGATTTCATTATGACAAATAATAAGAATATTATACAAGACGCAACAGTCTTAAATCAGGTAAACACAGGTAGTGACCATCGGATGGTTCGCGCAAAAGTATGTATTCAAACAAAATTAGATAGATTTAAACTAATATCAAAGGGAACTGCCAGGTTCAACATCGAAAAATTGCAAGACAGTGAAATAAAGGAGAAGTTTAACGATAGACTAGACAAAAAAATGACGGAAATACACAATGAAAACGTAGATCAACTTTAACAAGAAATTACCAAGAACATAATAACTACAGCAGAAGAAATACTGGGGAAAAAGAGGAAACAAGAGAATAATAAACTATCATTGGATACCAGAAACCTTATAGCAAGAAGAAAAGAATTACAGAGACAAAGTAACAACACAGACAATTTCAGGTTAAGACTTGAAAGAACTGAACTAAATAAAACTATAAAAAAGAAAATACGAAATGACAAGACAGTACAATACTAAAATAATAGAAGAGACCATTGATCAGAATAGAGGTAGCAAAGTGTTCAGGCCAAAAATATCCAACGCTACTAGCCAAATAAATAAAATTAAAGACGCGAACGGACAAGTAATAAATGATAGAAATTCGTTGTTAACAATAGTGAAAGAATTTTACCAGGAACTATATAATTCAATGAAGCAAAACCAATAGTTAATCAAGACCCACGCGCGAGACTATCTAAACATCTTACTGAAGATCTCCTGATATTAGTAAATACGAAATAAAGTTAGCTTTAGGGAAAATGAAGAACAATAAATCACCAGGCGAGGACGGAGTAGTAATTGAACTACTAAAGAATAGCGGAAGAGAAACCTTAACAATGCTTCAAAATTGTTCAATAAGTGTTTAATCGAAGGTATAATCCCCAAGCATGGAAAATAGCAAAAGTAGTTATAATTTACAAAAGGGCGATCGTTCAGAACTCCAGAACTATAGACCCATATCACTACTCTCTCATATCCACAAACTGTTCTTTACTATATTAACAAATCGAATTGAAAATAAATTGACGAAGCCCAACCCCGGAACAAGCGGATTTAGGAAAGGATTCGGGACCGTAGACCACATCCAATCGGTCAGAGAAATTGTACAAAAACTAGAGAATATAACATTGACGTAGTAATGGCTTTCGTGGACTATGAGAAGGCGTTCGACAGTATTGAACACTGGGCCGTAATAGACGCTCTACGACGAGTAAGGATAGATCAACGTTACATAGCTTTAATTGAAGACCTGTACAAATCAAGCAGCTTCAAAGTACAGCTCCACGAATGTACGGATCCGATTGAAATAAAGAGAGGAGTCAGACAGGGAGATACTCTCTGCCCAAGCTTTTACAGCAGTACTCGAAGATATCTTCAAAACATTAATATGGGACCAAAAGGGCTTGAACATCGACCGAGAGAAGCTGCACCTCCGATACGCAGACGATATAGTAGTGTTTGCCAACGTCCTGGATGAACTACAAAACATGATCAGAGAACTAAATGAAGTATCAAAAACAGTCGGACTAAAAATAAACATAAACAAAACCAAAGTCATGGCAAACTTTAATTTAGGAAATAGAACAATAATGATTGAAAACTCTACAGTAGAAAACGTTCAGGAATATATATATATATATATTTAGGCCAGCGAATGACACCTAATAAAGATGGACAGGACGAGGAGGTGAATAGACGAATCAGACTGAGTTGGGCGGCATTTGGTAAACTAAAAGAAGTATTTAAATCAAAAATACCCCAAATACTAAAAACTAAAGTATACAATGAATGTGTTTTGCCCGTAATGACATATGCTTCAGAAACGTGGTCACTAACAAAAGCACTACTTCACAAGCTGCAAATAACCCAAAGGTCCATGGAAAGGGCAATGTTAGGTATAACTCTCAAAGATAGAAAGAGAAACGATTATATAAGAAGCCGAACGAAAGTACAAGATGTTATGCATAAGATCCTAAAACTAAAGTGGAAATGGGCGGGACATGTAATGCGAAGGCAAGACAACCGATGGACTAAGAAGTTAATAGAATGGAGACCCCGCACAGGACGCAGGAGTGTTGGAAGACCCAAACTAGATGGAAGGACGGCATTGTAAAAGTAGCGGGCAGAAACTGGATACAACAAACATATGACAGAGAAAATTGGAAAACATTGGGAGAGGCCTATATCCAACAATGGAGTATACAAATGGGCTGAAGAAGAGAGAGAGAGAGAGAGAGAGAGAGAGAACATTTTATGTTATGTGTTTGGATTGTTTTAGTATATCTTTCTGTGTTTCTTTATTATCTTTTGTTTTAGTTTTATCAATAATATTAAACAATTATATTACATGAAAAGGAAAACAAATTATTGTCTTTATAAAAATTGCATTAAAACTAGAAAAGAAAATTTATATTTTTAAGTAACATTAAATTTGATGATTGTTACTATCCTTAAAGTAACTATAATACGTTAAGGGTCCGCAACTTTCTAAGGTAGCGCTGTTAAATTTTTTTGCTAAAAACATACGCTATCAGGACAAGCGCATTAGTAGTTAATGATTATTATACTATTAACTAAAATGACAGAAATTGCTAGTTAAAGACACTTTAAAACATGTAAATTAATTTAAGCATTAATTATTGTATGAGACTTATTGGATATGTTTTCCAACTTATTAATTGCAAGTGGAATACTATACATTTTTATATTGCATTTGGATTTTTTTGTTGAAAAACAATGTTAAAAGTAGCATTTTAATCAATTTTATGTTTATAACGTTATTAAACTGTTGATATTTTTTTATTAAATAAGAAAGAGGAAAAAGGGCAATTATCTTGAAACACTGCAATACATTTCCAATTCTACGGCGAAGAATAACGAATCTGAAATTAAACGAGTCACGTCTGCTTTGGAGCTGCGTTACTCAGGTAACAAAAACCATTTTAATAACTCGCAAAAAATGTGCTGACAAATGGGCGCTCCAGTCTGCTTTCGTTTTAAAAAACTTTCCAAATTCCGAACTTTTACATTTCGCTTTGCAATGCTGTCTCCGAAAAACAGCTGGCGTACATCATTTTCGGCGTTTATGACGCATGTCATCCTTCATATCGTAAAATTTTTGGCGTGCAAATGCGACTTGCGTCCCGACTCCATAAATTTTAATACGTTTCAGGTTTTCGTCTTTGGGGCTTTAGAGGCAAGGTGGGGTGGTGTATTTAGAGTAGTGTGAGTTCGCGATTGCTTTGCTAGAAAACAAACAACATGGGCAAGATAGATGAAGAAGTTTTAGCTAATAAATCAATTTTTAATAAGTAGAAATAAGTTTAACTTTAAACTAAAAAAACTCACCATAATAATAAATAAAAGTCTAAAAATTATATAATGAAAATACTTAGGGGCATATGTTTGCAAAAGATTTGTTATTACTACTAAATTAGCAATCTTCCATAAATTATCAAGTCAACTAATGGAAATTACAGTCACTCTAAAAATGCACAGAGCTTTCATCTTGTTATGGGTTCCTATCTTTTTTGGTATCTTCGGTCAGATCTGCTCTTATCTGCAAATTGGATTAATTTTTTATTTATGTCATTTTATAGTTCTTCCAAAAATTTTACCTATACTTTTATAATTTATTTTTTATCAAAGACGTTTACGTCTTGTTTTTTGTTAAAGCATTTTTATTCTAGCTGCTTGTCTTTGTGCTATTACTCCTTTACATTCTTCCTACATATCTTTCTTTTCTCCTATGATAATTTCTGCTGATTTAATTATCAGATTTTTATTTTTTCCCACAATGTTTCTACCGTCTCTTGTACACTTTTTTATCCTTTGTCTATACGTCTTTGTCTTTTTCTAACTGTGTAGAAATCGTTTCTTGTACTTCCTTTTTATTAATTTCTTTTTAAGTTTGTTACTGTTCCATTACTTTTTTTAGTTAAGTAAATTCTAAAAATTCTTGCAGCTACCTTTGTTCTTATTAAAAATAATCGAAGGCTAGGGCCTGCCTTTTATCTATTAGAGTTATCTATTTTGTTTTCTGTGTTGTCATCTATCGGCAACTATATGGCCTTATTAATCCTTTTATGAAGTAAGTAGGTTCTTTCTGTTTTCATATAATTTGCAAACGCGAAATCCATTAATCTGATACTATTATCATTAGAAGTTTTATGTAGACTATGACTGCTCTCTTCTACTTTTGTGTTCATGTCTCCAATTATTATTTGCAAATCATATGACATACATATTTAGAATTTTTTTTTCTATATTATATAGAACTCTTTCTTAATATCATCAGCTTTAATTTAATTTTATTTTTTTTATTAAAAAAACCAGAAATAAATGGCATTCTATATATGTCAATCTCCCAATTTGCTATGTCTGATGGATCCCACTATAGAAGAAGCGCATAAAGCGAAGTACTACAAATCCAGAAGAGCTAATCAAAGAATCGAAACAGGTGGGCCACAATTATCGCAATTGATCAGAACCTAGAGACTGAGTTTGTTCAGACACATGTAGCAAATTGAAAATGACAAACTTTCAAAAAGAGCAATGAATGATTCCTGAATCTTTGCTCATTTGTCAATCGTGAACGGTGGGGTTTTGCATTGTCGTCCAAAAAGACAACGTGAACTCGACGGCGCGATTCAAACGCTGATTCAGCTCATTCTGTCTGACCTTGCTTCAAAAGTACCCAGTACTGAACTCTACGTGCCGACCAGAAAACACAAAGCGTTGCCTTCATGTGACGGAAATCCTTCTTTGGCGTTCCACTTGTTTTTTCACCTGGCGAACGCCACTCACGCTGCGGATCCAAATTTTTGAAAGACTTCCACTTTTCATCATCTGTAATCAAGCAATCGGCCAAGAACAGAGTGTCGTTTTGACGATCCAACAGTTTGATAGCATTCACACCTTTTTCTGCGTTTGATCAATTCGCGCGGCACCCATCTTGTTTTTTTTTCCAAACTTTGCCAAGCTCGTGCAGGATACAGACAATTGTGGATTGATCGCAATAGAAATCATTGGACAGCATTTGGGTGATCAAAGACGGCGTTGTTTCGATCGCCTGGGGAACAGCTTGACGATCGACTTTGGTTGAACAGCCTGAATGCGGTTGATCTTCCAAGTCTTTGGCCAGCGTTGAACTTTGCAAACCACTCCTTGATTGTTGATCTTTTAATCGCCTTTTCGCCACAAGTTTCCATTGAAAATGTAGCAACAGACGTTTTCTCTCTCTAGTCAGCTCCATACTGAAACAAAATAAATAATTTATACATCAAAATACGCGTAAGAAAACGAGCTTTTAAATGACACTAAAAATTTAAAAAACCCATAGAACAAGTTTTTTTTATAATAGTTAAAGTTGTCGAAATGAAACATTTGCATCAACCCATATATTTGTTTACAAAAAAAACATAATGTAGATCCAACATTTTTTATATCGAATATGAACGAAATTGCCACTCAGATACAAACACAGAATTAGCTGTAATTCGAACGCAGCACACATTCCCAAAAATAAGTCAGAGTATACCTAACTATTGAAATACCCATACTTATTAAAACTTTTACATTTAATTTAAAATATGGCATACTTGTAAATGCCTTAGGGTTCATCATTATACGTAATTAAGATAAATAATTAAAAAAATCAAGCTTACAAAATAAAAGATTTATTTGAAAAATCATAATTCATTTTACCTTCATCCACTTCCACAATTAATCATAAATATCAGAAACATCTGTCTGAGGAGTGGGTATTTAATTTAACTTGAAAATTATGTATACTCAGAGAGCATCTTCTAACTTGATTAGTTGTAAGTAACAAAATATTGTTTGATTAACTATGTCTCGTTTATTTTAGGTGAGTGATAAATTGAGTACTTCTGCGGGTTAATTAACTAGCGACATCATTTATGCTCATAAGGCTTTTAATGTGTGCCTCATTGCCTTGATGAAATATGCTCTCTGGGTAGCTCTGAAGCAAATGCTTAAACTTCGGGCTCTAAGTGATCAAAAATTTAATTTCTAATATTTATAGCAAACAGTACTAAAGGTGTCTTTGAATGGTTAAATCACTTAGTCTTAGTTATTGTCTGTTCAACAACATGCATGAAATTGAAACAAGACGCTTCTAAAATACAATTTTCTGTCACTAAGTATTACAAAACAAAAGAAGTTTAGGTATACACTTTCATGAGCAAAATTGAATGACAGTTTTAATAATGAACGATAAACACACGATCTTTTTTTGATAAACGGGGCACGGGTTATCTTATGGAACAATTATAGTTACTTACTGAAGTACATATAAGTGCCTAACCAGTTGATGATTACTTGAAAGTTTTTGTAAAAAATGTTCTGGATTCCCTTGATTGTCAATGAATTTCAGTCTATAATAACCGAGACTTTACGATAGTTACACTATCCTGATACATTAGAAGTTCGTGAGTTGCTCACATGCTTGTTGTTTTTAGTCTGGCACAACAAAACGTAAACAATCGAAAGTGAAGCTTTAATTTATTTTTGATATAGAGGCAGCACGACAAATATATTTAATTATTTTAGAAATTTAATAGTACAATTATTTTATCAATGATTTTTTACATGATAGGCTATTTTGCGTCATTTAAACAATATTTGCATGGCAATACTGTATTTTTACGCGCCGTAATGCCGAATAGAGAGGGGTGGGGCTCTGACTTGTTGTAGGTAAAGGTGTCCCAAAAGGGTTCTTCCTGTAAGGCACCTACCTAACACTGCATATTCTTCAGCCAGTATGACGATGTCAAACCAAAAGGTACACTCGTCATCATTTAGAGACAACACTATTAAGAAATATTAAAGTTTACACGTAGTGTAAATACCTTTTGAGAGGTTGAGAAGCAATTGAAAATTAAAGTTTACCACCTTTTTAAAGTAGACAGACAACAGCACTCAAGAAAAATGCTACACAGATCACTCAAATTAGAGACCTGAACCTATTGTTGCAGGTATAGCGTGAGTTCGCAATTGATTCTCGCGCAACAAAGACGTGTTTACCCCGTACGTGATAAGAGCTCGAATTCAAGTGCCTGCAGTGGCAATAAAATGTAAATAAATTCTGTACATATTTTTATATTTTACTGAAATATTTTCATGTACGATATTAAAACTCTTATAATACTATATGTGATTGACGATTACCAGGGATTGGTCTTCCACTGGCAACTCCGGACTGCAATTTAACAGCCAAACCTGCAATGGATTTGGGTTATATGATAACTAGTATAATCAGCCTTTTGTTCAGTCATCAAATTTACCAAAATAACTACTTGATAACACACAAATTCCAATGATGTATTTAAGCTAACCAACAGCCAATCAAGCATCGTTCCTAGGTATTAGCCAGCAATCCAGCCAAATACCACCAGTACTCAGACCAAATTTTAATCACTTTACACCTTTTACGGCAGCGCAACAGGTCAGTAGAAACCATATTTAGAGTAAATATAAAAATTTGAATACAAATTACAAAACCACTGAAAGTAATCTAGCTTGTGATGATGAGTCAATGTGCGATAATGAAACAGAAAACCAAACTAAACACCCTTGACAGATATACTAGAAGAAAAAGAACCAAACGACAAGCTTTCACTAAACTTGATATTCAAATAAAAACACCAAATAGGTTTGAAACTCTATCTGAAAACAACCACAATAAATCTAATGGTGAAGATCCTGTAAAAAGGGAGCCGAAACCTCCACTAATTTCTATATATGGAGCTTACACATTACAGTTCCATGATTAACAACTTAGCGTAAATAAGAAGAGGAAACGTATTCTACTAAAACACTAGTAAACAACGTTACAAAATAAACCCAACTACCCCAGATACTTGTTTGCAATGTTTGTGAACGGGAATTGTACACTACACATTTCAATTAAAACAAGACCGAACTTACTGTGTAGTGATACGAGGCATACATCATTCTGTCCCCTTATCGCAAATTAAAGAAGAATTGAAAAAACGGAACACAAAGTTTACAACATTATTAATGTCAGACACATGGTTATCAAAGAGTCACTATTCTCATTCTTCGGCGACCTCGAGTCAAATCATAATAATAAAGATATTTTAAATTGGAATTCCTATCTCACTTTAGAATCAGAGTAGGAGCACCAAAGAATAAAAGCAGTATTGTACAGTGTACAAGATGCCAAGACCTATGTGCTCACAAAAACGTACTGTAGGAAACCATGCTGTTATAATTAGGTTCGCACTAAAGCACCACCTATTACAATCTCACATTATTAATAAAATACAAAGCACCATCACAAAAATAGAAGCTCTCTGTTGGTCTCTTGTAATTGCCGCTATCTATTGTCCACCATGCTATAACCTACGATTAATATGAGTTTTTTTTTGTTAGACTTTGCCATAACTAAAAGAAACTCTGAAATACATAGTGCCATCGAATCAAATCTATATTCTGACCACAGTCCTTAATAATGACCGTAAGCACCAGTATTACATGGAAACAACCCATTATTTGACCAACATATTAATGACAATGTTACATTAAACATCCACTTAAAAGATATTGAAGGCGTCGATCAAGTTGTGCATTATCTAACCATGCTCGTGAAAATCCACATTAGAAGTCCACAGATTAGTTCAAGAGAATCACAATATTACATTTCACATTAAAGAAGTAGTCACTGACAAACGCAGAGCTCGACAAAGATGACAGACATTTATTACCACCACCTAGTCTCTCTTGTCTAGTGTCTTCCATATTTTTCTATCTTGGCCAGTCGCTATTCAATTGGGGGTTATCCTTTTTTTAGACTTATCTAAATCAAATAACGCACAACTTTTATATAGCCATCTAAAACGTTAAAAACGCATCCTACGAACACTCCCTTGCCACCCTATCTATCAATGACCACTCATTGTGGACGGCCAGGAAATTCAAGAGACCTATATTATCTATTCTACCACTAAGAAAAGCAGACGAATCAAATAAATTTATAGAACACCTTGCAACCGTATGTTCCCTTCCAGAGAACCATAACGATGATAAAGTCGATGATGAAATACCAACACTCTTAAACGCTCCCTGTCAGTTATCCTTACCACTCAAAACTATCTCTAAACCTATTACAGTTTCATAAAGCTCCAGGATACCATCTGATAACAGGCAAAGTGTTTAAAAACTGTCCCAGAAAAGCTATTGTGTTATTGGTAACCAAATACAATACCTACGTTTGCTAACCTATACTATAAAAATATGCTATAATAATCATTATCCTGAAACTTGGGAAATTTCCAACTTATGCTAGTTTATATAGACCAATAAGCCTCCTTACTGCCATGTCCAAAATTTTTGAAAGGCTTCTCCTTGCCAGAATTGTAGACACAACAAATATCAATGATTTAATTCCAATCACCAGTTTAGTTTTAAATAGAACTACTTCACTATCCAACAATGCTATAGGAACGAACAAAATCAAAGAAAGTCTAGAAGCAAAACAAATGTGTACATCAGCATTTTGAGATATCAAGCAAGCCTTTGACATGGTATGGCATGCTGGCCTACTTTTTAAACTAAAACAACAATTATCTAGCCAACTATTTCTTATCCTTAAATCATACTTTGTCGTTTTTTCCAAGTCAAACTTGAAGACTCCCTATCAGAGTACCGCTCATCAAATCCGTTATACCTCAGGGAGGCGTACTGGGTCCCTTCTTTTACCTGCTATATACTGCCGATGCACACTATTAGCAACGTTCGCTGAAGACGCAGCCTTCCTTGCCCCAGGCTTCGTTCCAATCCAGGCTTCTGAAAAACTAAAAACTATCTAAATCAACTCCAAAAACGACTTAACTAACGAAGAACTAACGTAAGCACCGATATTTACTCAAATTAATCTAAACAACACTCCCATTTCAATTAAAAATAAAGTCAAATACCTCGGACTCCATCTCACTGGAAAACTGATATGAAAATCGCACATAAAAGCCAAAAGTCGCCAATTAGACCTAAAAGCAAGAATCATGTCCTGGTTAATAAACTGTAAATCCCATCTCACACTTGAAAACAAACTCATCATATACAAGGCAATATTTAGACTAATTTTGGGCACATAGTATCGAACTCTGGGGCTGTGGCAAACCTTTCAATACGAAAATCTTTTAAATTTTTATTCTGGGTTTCTTCAGAAATCGAGTTCGCTGCCTCGGTGATAATTTCTCTAAATATCTTTAACTCAGGTAGTACACAATATATTTGGTTAGATCCTAAAAATGGATAATCACAAGAGTTCGAATCAATGCCTGCTCTTGCCTTTCCAGAAATTTGGTATTTGGTGTGAAAGGCTCTTGAGATGGCGTTCATATTTTTCAAGTTTCATTCATCAAACCAAAACCCACTATTCATTTAATTTCGACTTGTATCTCCGAAAACTGATCCACATTTTTTATACATCTGACCAGTTATCGCGTCTGTCAGAATATATGCCCCAACAATTCCAAAGTAACTGATGACACACCAAGATGTAATCCATTTCGAGTGTAAAGGCGCACTGCTGTAAGTTCCGGTTTTGCGACTCTCGTGTACTGCAATTACCGGTGTTCACAAATCCTTCCAATTCACAGTGACACTCGTCTGAGAACCATACTATTATATAATCGATTTGCTGAATCAATCGTTTGCGTCCAATTAATGAAAGATTGATATTGCTTTTAATTATTTACTCAAAACCTGATGAATTTTTTAAGAGAAAAGTTCTAAATATTGTTCGACAAATCAGGAAAGAGATGTTCTCTTGAATTCGATGTTATGATGTTGAAATTCTTGAATTCTTGGTAATGTTTTTGAACTCCCAGTTGTTACTCTTCGCGATCTAAGAATTCTGCCATCATTATCATTTTGGACACTTCAGCTACTCAAACCGTTTCTCAATCCAGTTATAATTGAAAATAGAAATTTATATAATCAAATTTTGAAAAATTGTCATAGAAGCAAAAATCTCAAGGCTTGCCGAATGATGACTCATCGATTCAATCATGACTTCCGGCCCACTTCTCTTTTTTACAATTTGATGGTTTCGATGGCGTCTTTACACAAAAAAATTCGATCATTGTTATCCTTTCAAATATTTATTGTTTCTAAAGACGTTTTACGTGTTGTGTTCACCAGATGTATGTGAATAAAACACGTTAGTACTAAGGAGTTTGATTGGGGATTTACATGAGGCGCGAGGAAAGGTGATTACATAGACTTATAGAACACCTTGTATGAATTTAATGGACAAACTTTTCGAAACCATAGTATACTTAAGTATCTCATCTATAATTCAGCTAAACAGAAGCGGCTTTATACTTCTATGCTATGATTAGTAATGACTTATTTTTGCTTCATCTCAAAGGAAGTCGTTAACTTTTACCATATTCATTAATCTCAAAGGATGTAGCGTGGCAAAATGTGTTGTATGAAATATCTCATTCAATTCATTAGACATTTTCTTATTACATTATCTTTTATTTTTGTGAGAAATGATATATGTTAAATTTTAAATGATTTAGGTAACGCTAGCTAGCATTTTTAAGAGGTTTTCATATGTTAACATACATAATAAAATTATTTTTTCGACTACTCCCGTTGTGTTTTACGATGTACGATATAGTAGTAGGATGCAACATAGAAAGAAGACCGAGTTTCATATTTTATACCCCATAAAAGATATCCCGAAAAAGTAAATTTATTATCAGCTTTTTACGCACCAGAAAACATATTTCTTCAGGACGTAATTCACGACGCTGAACGGTGGCGCACATAAACGAAGCTTTGGGCGCTTAACTAGTGAATTTTTCACCTGCTAAGCGAGGATATGGGCAATATGCAAAAGCAAGTGCCCAGCAGGGAGGTGTAAATTCTTTTATGAATTATCCGGTGAAAATTATAGCCGCGGGCGTCTGGTGCAGGGCAGATCCCGTGGAAGCCGGCTAAGCCGGTGTCGAGCAGCGAACTTGCGCGTATAAAGGACGAATTTCCGCCGGTCCCATATTAAAAATGCCACACGAATCCCTCATAATCGCATTACGTGCTGCGTGCATCACCCGGGACCGACCACAAACAGACGGGGTGCCCCGCACCCACGCGGCGACAAGCGCCCGGTGCGCCCGCAGATGCGGCGAAAAACCGGGCGCTTCGACAAAATAATTAAATGCTAGGTACTCTGAGCCATTAAGCGGCAAGGGGCTTAAATTCGGGGGCTAATAGCGCGAGGCTTAGCCGGCGTCTTTCGTTTACTCTTGAAATTGCATGGAAACAGAACGGCCGAGCGCCAGGGGATTCGCGGCTGAATAGCGGCAGATTTAAAAATAAAATTGATGAGGCTGTCATCTTCGGAGCTGCATTTGAATTTAAGAACATAAATAACAGTTAATTCTTCAGACCATGGTATTACTTGAATTCATATAATATACTGTTTATTGAAATTGTCAGCACCATTAAAGAGAAACTGTATTGAATCTTTTGTTTTGAATGAAGCATACTATAGTTAGAAAACGGTTAACGTTTGAGAACCCTACACTTCTGTCTGTCCAAGATTTGCTTATGTCGTTTCTTAGATATGAAGTCCTAGGAAAATACTGATATCAGGTGTAAAATCGGCATAAAAGTGTTCAGATTTGTCATTATATGATAAGAATGGTCGTCGACAAAGGACACATTGTCGACAAGTTAAAGAATTGGGAAAAGGGCGTATTGTGGACCATTACATGGTAACGATTGTCTACCTTTTCTGTTTGACGTCAATTACTTACAATAGGACTAACAGCACAACGTTCTTTCTTGCGACTACTGCTGACTTCGCTGTACCAGCAACGTAATGTTATAATGGGCAACGTAAAGACACACAAATGGCATAGACTCGTCTTTTCTTGTGAATCCAGATTTTGTTTATATAAAAATGTCCAATATTAATATGTCGTAGACGCGGAGAAGGGAACCAAGAAAATTACATTACATTATTAGTAACGCGCTATTACACCCCATAGTATTTTCTTTCATTTAGAGGGTGCCCGAAACAATATTTCAATAAGCTAACACTCAATGACATGTGGCACGTAACACATTAGACTTTCCCCATAATTAATGGAGGAAGTCTAAATAAAGGAGAAATAGGTAAAGCAGAAACTTTTCTATGAACGACCGGATGACCTAGTCTTTCACCAGTTTGGAATGTCATTGCGCAAAGAGTACAGCGGTATTCTCCCTGAATTATGACGCGTCAATAATAAACGGAACTAATTTTATCAAAACACTTACATTATGACACTACAGCACCACAACTTGCGTCCATTTTTCTTAGCTTTAGTAAAGCCTTGCCAATTCAGCTCAATCTCAGGGTTTTCATTCACTACGATAATTGTGGTTTATTTTATATATCTTGCAGTTCAAAATTTATTCTTTGTTGCCATTCACCAATGTTCTCATCATATCGTTCTCAAAACTTTTCTTTCAAATAGATTTAATAATTCTTTGTGTTTAATACTCAAGTCGCAAGTTTCACATCCAAAGCAGACAACTGGTCTTATTAGTTTTCTGTAAATCTCCCTATCAATACGACGTTCGTTTTTTTATTTTTTGCTTGCTAGTACGATATTTCCTTTATTATATGTCGAGCTGGTTTTCTTATTATAGTAAAGTATTTACCTTTTTCTCAGTTACAATACTTATAGACCACGCTGTCGTGTGCCATTTGTCAATTCCACTAATACTTCATTAATTACAGTAATGTTTCTTTCTATTACGATCACATCATCTGCATTTGGCTATTGCATATTGACCCACCAAGATTGGGGGTAGTGTTTCTTTTTGTTAGTTCTGGTACTAGATTGAAGAGCAGTGATAATAGTACATCACGCTGTTTTACCCCTTTTTCATTTCAAAATCTTCATATAGCTACTCTGATATCCTACACTTGCTTTTTCTTCCATCTATTATCATTTCGACGATTTTTTTAGTGTAATTGAGATTTTAAAATACTTTAATGTCTCATGTATTGCATGTTATTTGTTGTATCCATATTGTTATGAAGAATCTATGAATTAATTTTATTATTTCATCGTCTTTTTCTTTGACTTTTTCTTTGACAAGATTTGTTGTACTTTGCTTTACGTACTTCTTCTATTGTGGGTTTTATCGCAGTACTTTTATTTTGCTTTATTTTTCTGTTCTTCACTATCTTCGGTCATATTTGCTCTTATCTTCAAACTGGATTAATTTTCATTTATGACACACAGTTATTTGAAGTATTTTCCCTAATCTTTAGTCATTTTGTTTTTGTCAGAAATGGTCTACCTTCTTGGTTTTGTACAGGCTGTTTTTGTGTTTAAATCCGTTTATGCATATGGTAACTGTTATATTCATGTTCCTAATTCCTTTTTGTGTATGGTATTGTTTAATGTTTTTAATCTTTTGGCTCATTTTTTGCTTCTGCATATTTTATTTACTTCCTTCTTTCTTCTATATAACACTTCTTGGTTTTTTGTTGGAGTAATTTTGTTCTAGATATTTTTCTTTGTAGTTCTGTGCTTCTACATTTATCATAAAACCACTCTTATTTAGGCTTCTTTTTCTCCTCTGCTGGTTTCATGTTCTTACATTTTTTTATTTTTCCCAGTCCTTCTAGTCTCTTGACCACTTTGCTCTGTAGCTATTGTTTGTGCGTCTTTTTCTTCTTCTATGCAGAGAACGTTTTCTTGTATTTTTTTTTATTTCATTGTCTTTAAGTTTGTTGATGTTCCATTTATTTTTTCTTTTTCCTTTAATTTTATAAATTCTAAACATACTTGCATCTTTGTTCTGACTAAAAAGTGGTTGGAGGAGACATCTGCTTCTCTTAAGCTCCTGGCATTTAACAAGCTTCTGGCATGATTTTTTTCTATTAAGCAGTAATCTATTTTATTTTCTGTGTTTTCATTCGGTTAGACCCACATGTTATGGAGGAAGTAAGTTTTTTCTATTCCCGTATCATTTGCAAATGCAAAATCTATTAATCTGATACCATTATCATCGGATGTTTTATGCAGACTGTAGTTGCGTTTATGTTTTCAATTACTATTTGCAAATCGTGCGTTTGGAAGGTTTTTTTCTAGTTTAGTATGAATCTTTTATTTTACATCATCAGCTTTATCTTCTGTAGGTGCTTCTGTAGGTCTTCTTACTCTGAGTTTTTACAGTTAATCATTAACCACCTCAATGTTATTATTTTAGAAAACACTCTTTTGCCAACTGCGAATTCAGTTCCCAGGTCATGTTTTCTTTGTTCTGGTCCGTTATAGAGCAAGGTATGTGTTTTTCCTTGGATTGTGTTTTTGCCAGGCCACCTGATTTCTTGGAATGCAATTATATTTGTTGTATTTTGTTATTTCTTTTAGTAAGTTATTAGGTGTACCAAGACGGTACAGGCGTAATAATTTTTGCGACCCAATGAATATTTATTTATTTGCTATGTTCGTTTTTTTGTTATCCATTCATTTAGATGCTAGTGTGCTGTCTTTGTAATAGGGTTTATTTTAGGGACTAGGGTTATTGATCCCAACCAATCCATTTCTTGAAGGGCTTGATCTCTCTTGATTTTTTTCATTAGCTCTGACCCCGTTAGTCACCCGGATTGGTTATCAGATAGTTGAGGAGGTGCTTAGGTTCCTAGGGCTTGCCAACTTAGAGGTAAGAATCGCAGGTTATGTTAACTGGATGCTAAATCATGTATTGCGGTTCACTACTCCTTAGAAGCTCATTTCATTAAGACACCATTCGCGAATTGTTTGATTCGATGTCAAAAAGGATTTAGGTGATCTCAAGTGCTCGAAGTAGGGCCATACATTATCGAATAAATGTAAATGTTAATGGCCTAACGTTATTAAGTGTAATTGTTTATTTATCTTATACTATTATATAATCTGCAACCTGCATTTTTCTTCGTACTATATTTTTAATTAGTAGTAGTGTATATATATATACTACACCTAGCTCAGTGGTGTTTGTTTAAAAATATTTTTTTATGAGATGTGATTAAAGAATGTTTAAGGAATAAAGTTACTCAAACATCAGATCATTAATTAAACACCTAAAGTTCCACAAAAACTAAAAGAACGCATGCAGAAAAAATTAATTACACTTTTTCTGTACATTATTTTATCTACTTTCACTTAATCAAAATTTAACAGAAACTACATTAAACTTCATACAAAATGTATAATAATACAGAGCTTTTATCTTCATAAAGCTGAAAAGCCTACCACTTTTGGAACAAAAATCTAGCAGATTCTGTTTCAGCATAATCTATTTGTAAATTATGCTTGCGCTTACCATCCTTAATGATTTTTCAGTTTTTATAATGTTAAAACACAGAGTACTAAAAAATCGTATTTTATGTGGAGATAGAAAAGACAGTAGTATATTTATGGCTGTAGTTTGTATAATCTATAGTAGCACTTTTAAAATGTGTAGCGTAATTATTTACAATTAGACAAATATAGAAATGAAAATAACATGACAGCAGATTGCAAGACACACTCTGTGAGACTGAAAACGCAGTGAGGACTTTTGAATATTCAAATATTTCTCTTAGGCTTTCTAGGTACAAGTGTCACTAATACGTATATTCCAATTTAAATATCTACTGTACAAAACTGCAAAATTGTAACTACACTTGAGAGCAAAACAGCCGACTCACCAGCTCCACGCTCATTTTCGTCTCCTGTTTCGCCAGAGGGAAATGAAAATAAAAACTTTAACATGCAAGAAGTGTCTGTATTATTAAGCTTTAAAATCCGTCGCTATTGCATTAATCGGATGACGCATTCAAAAAAATCTGCATCACGAACGAGGTTTTATGAATCTTGCTAAATGGAACACACGCGCGCGACGTTTATGATTTGTCTTAGTCACTTATCCGAATCAACGTGACGGAAGTGCTCGAGCAATTCGCAAGAAAATGGATACCACACCCGCTGAAGCAGCCCAGGCAGTTGTATTGTTGAGAGACGGCCCCAGTTAGAGGGCTGTGGCAAGTCGACTAAATCTGAGTCAATCAGCTGTGTCGAGAGTGTGGCATTGGTACCGGTAAAGTGGTGGCTACATCCGCCGGCAAGGAGATGGCCATAGGCGCGTGACAATGTCTCAATGTCCCTAAGAAATCGACATATGACTGGCGTTAACCTCAAGTAAGAGCTGAGTGCGGTCAGAGGTGTGATTGCCAGCACTTGGGCAGTGAGAAGAAGACTCAAGGGAGCCAACCTAACCCCAGAAAAGGCAGCTACGGGTCCCAAGCTAACTGCAGTTTAAAAGCAAAGCGGAATTTGTTCGCGAACATCTCGAGTGGGATCTCAGCCATTGAAGTCAGATATTATTTACTGACTAGTTCAGGATGTACCTACATGGCAACGAGGGGAGAAGCCGGGTTTACAGAAGGCTAGGGGAGCTATTTGCTCATTGCTGTAGTAAAGAAACTGTCGCATATGGAGGTGACTCTTGTAGGTACGTTTTGGGCGAGAATTTCCATGCATGGAAAGACTGAGTTGGTTTTTTGACTAGTGGAGGTCGGTGGAGGAGGTTTAACAGCGGACCACTACATCAGAGACATTCTGGAGGAACATATCTTTTTGTTTGCGAGATTTATTAGTGTGAACTTTATGCCATAATGCACAATGCGCGATGCCAAACCGCGTGAGTGACCACTAGGTAGGTACCTGGCTGACGTCAGTATACCGAAAATGGACTGGCATCCGTGTAGCTCAGACTAAATCCAATTGATCACGTTTGGGATGGGCTTAAGCGAAGGGTACGGACCAGAAATCTTGCGTCAAGGAGCGCAAGGAAAGCAATATTTCAAGACAGCATAGGAAAAGTCATGCGATCCATACTTGAAAAGTACAATTTGGAGTAGAACTGGCAACACCATGCATTGAATAAATCATTAAATTAATTTAAACTGAGCATTTCCTTTTTTCCTTTTATATATTTTTCTTTCAACTATTTTGTGTTACACATATTCTTAGGCCCATAAATTTGTCAGAACAAGTCCGATTCCAATCAATGTGGTATCATTTGAAACCACAGTTTTTAAACTTTTAAAAAGTGCACTGAACTTTACTTGGAATGGTATCGTAGTGTATACACATTCTCTCAAAACTAGTGTATGTGTGTGTGTGTTTATGTGTAACTAACATTACAACTCCTCCTACAGTTATGAACCGATTTCAAAGGTCAATACCTCATTCGAACCTTGCATATTCATTTTATATTTTTGATTTAAGTCACGGTTGCTCTGTTATAAGTCAAAACATAAATTATCATGAAGTAATTGACAGTTTGCGCCACCTGTCGGTGTTTCATGCACTACGTGGCCAATTCATGCCACTGGTAGGCGCATGGGGCAAAACTTTGATTTATGTGAAACCTAATATACCCGAATAAATGTCGTCATGCTTAAATATGGTTGATAAAACGATTATTGGCTCACTTTTTCTTCAATTGACGGCGAAATTCTGAACTAAATATTTAGCTAGTTCTGTTATTAAAACCGCTTAATTAAACAAAAGTCTTCTTGAAGAAGTCTAATATATGAGAAATTTACAGATATAAAAATAAAAATATTTCACCAACTCACTAGCATGGTATAAATAAATCGTCTCAACTAGCTCTTTACAGTAGTTGTTAGAAATGCTCCATTTGCAATTTTTCCCATAAAATAAATTTGATAAGAATGGATTCAATGACTTAGGATTATATTTGTTACCAGTCGATCAATTGAAAAGACCTTCTATTTAAATAATGTATGCTTGTACACACGTGGATATGTATGTGTGTGTGTACGATCACACTTGCGTGTATGTGTAAATAGAAATTTTCCTGTACATCTTTGGCTTCTAATTTGATCAAAGCCTCAATGTAATTTCCTGAAATTACGTCGAAGCTAAGGAATTTTTAAACTTCCCTAAGTATCTTTAACAACTTGAAGACAAACTCCATTAAATAAATTTACATAATTTATTTACCCGAAGTAAAATGGAGGTATTGATTTTTTATGTAATAACCATTAAAGCGCTCTAAGTCACTTCAGGTCTTTACGGCAGCACATCCACGTGCTGCGAAACTTTTCCGCAGCCATAAATTCAGATATCCCTCGAACTTTCTCCTTCAGATTCACCTACGTGGCATTTTTTAGCTTTAATGCAGTGGTAATAGATTTATGGTGGTAATATAAAAAAATCGTTACAGTTTTAAGCTTAGAAATAGCATTAGTATTAACAAAACTAATTTTTTGCAATTAATTAAAATCCTTCAAATTTATTTTAATATATCTAAGTCTTAAACATGAGTTTTAGTTGAAAATGTAACTTATTTGTTTAGGTCAGACAAATCATAAGCAAAAGATGAAAAAAATACAATAAACACTAAAAGACTAAAATTGAACGTACTCAATAAAAATTTTAAAGATGTATAATAGAATGTAAAAGAATAAGGAAGTAGTAAAAATGTATTTAATTGGAGACATATAGTACATACGGAAGAAATTAAGAAAGTTAAAAATATTAATGAATCCATTAGCATCTTACGGTTGTATCCATTATTGCATTTGTAGGCAATTCCTTAGTTTTTGACCAAAGAAATTTTGATAAAGAACGATTGGGAGGATTGTTTTCAGTTTGTAAAGTAATCCGTCATGCCAGACCTCGTCAGAAGTTTGGCTGATGTCAATAAATGCTGCAGAGAGTACTTTTTGGTTTTTAAGGCTGTATTTTTTGAGTACAATTCTATGGATTTGCCCTACTGTAGAATGTTTAGAAAATAATAGGTGTATAAATAAGTTCTCAGCTTTAGATTTCACAGGACGCAAATCACCGTTTACATGTAACGTATTAGTCCGCCCTCTTGCGGTTTTAAAGCAATGACATTTGGTCTTTCGAAACATCATGCGATTTGGTGTTGATGTCATAACCTCAATAATCAGCTTACGATGGCAATCACAAAAAGCATATTGATTTTCTATCCACTTCGTTTCATCTTAAGAAAACTGCTGACCACCGAAATGATTTTAGCTGCATATGGTGAGAATGCTATAAGTCATGCAACTAGTGGTACCAAAGATTTCTAGAGAGTTTAGTCTTGAACATCAACCACGCGCTGGACACCTTCAAACATTTGACACGGATGAGCTGCAAACGCGTTAGGCTGGGAACTTCCGATTATCATTTATTCCGGTCGTTACAGCATCACTTGTCTGATACTCACTTCAAAACAGAAAGTCGAAAATGCATCGATAACTTTATCATCTCGAAGCCGGTGAGCTTCTATCACCAGCTACCCGAAAAATGGCAAAAGGTCATCGATGCCAACGGAGAATACTTTGATACTTAAGCTTTTTTTGTTTGTTTTTAAATAAAATTTTAATTTTGCAGGAAAAAGCTGAAAACTTATTTATACACCTATTACTTAGTACATTCGTTATATGTACAGGTGTAGGAAAAGTTTTTGTTGATTAGTGTTTTTTAATAACAGTTTGTAGTACAGAATACTCATCTAACCTACCAAACACAAAGTATTGGGTTTTTGGGTCTAATTTTAATTTTGAATTTGCATTTTTTGTCCCACCACTATGTTCTTCAAAGATGAATCATTTAATTCCAATTTTAAGGTAAATTTTATATGGAAATTCTCCCAAGTTGTATTTTATCAGCATTAATTTGAATTATATACCTCAAATAAAGGTTGCCCCCCAGATCAAAATGTTTATTAATAATCTTAATAAACTGTTTGTGTCATCTTTGTTTATTTACTGATTTTCTCTCATGTTTAGTTCGAATAAGATAGTGATTTTGCTTTTTTAAAATAAAAGATAATAAAGATGACAAATATTCAATCTTTAATTAGTATATTAGCATGTAAACCTTTTTGAAAAATTACAGTGAATATTGCTGATACTTAATATATCTAGAACCATTTCTCAACAACCGACTGGAAATAAAGTAGATGCATCAAAGAATGAGAAACTTATGGTCTTTTTATTGATTATTCCTAATTACAAAAATTTTGATTTTATCACTAAATATCAAATGGTTATTATTGAAACGGTAGTGTCGGATACAATGATTAATTATTCAAAGCAAGTTATTAAATGACAGTTAATCAAAAAGTTCTTAATTGCATACGATATCTCTTTTATGGTAATAACGGAGAATTGGAAAAGCTTAATTAGACAAATGGAATTAGCAGCATAATTGGCATGTAATTAAATTTTTTACAAACTCTACTCAAACAAAACAGAGTAAAGATTTCTAGATGCTAACAACTATTTAACCATTAATAGTGTAGTGATGTTATCAAAGTGACACATAGTGAGCTCGTTCCTGCATTATATTGTTTGCTCTTTCGCTGCACTTCACAACGTTTACGATACTAATTCAGGCTGTAGTACATTTCGCTTATGCGAAGCAAATTGATCTTTATCAGGCGTGCTACCAACATGTTTTTACAACGGATTTTACATGTAAAACATGTATGAAAAATTGTGTATCTATAACTTTTGGGTGTAGCTTCCGGTGTGATTGTTGTGCCATTATAAAATTAGCATTTTTGCTGAATTTTATACGCCATATAACAATAATTTTTTCACGGCAGATAAATCAAAATTAAAAAATACAAAATTGCAGTTTACTCCTAGAGGGGAAATGTGCCAGCTTTGCAACTAAAGGTTTCTTGTAATTACTTGAAATAAAAATTTAGATCTGGTGTGTAGGCTCTGTTTTTTATATTAATGATACAACTTATCTCAAAAATACATGGTAAAATTATTCATCAGTATCGATGACTTCCCAAATCAATAATTTTCAATGCTGATTCTTTATTTCTCTAGTATGTTGTCACAAAATAATTTCGCAACTTTTCTTTTAGCTATTGAAAGAGGTGCATAGCATATATTTCTTATATAACATCTCAAACATCCTCTTTAGGTGTATTTAATCAAGATTAATGAAACTAAGTAAATATGGATAATTCTTACACTAAGGAACAGTATTTGTCTTTCGGTTGTCAACGACGTAATCATTCCTGTATCTTCAGTAAACGCTATTGATAGGAAACGAAACAAATAGGCCTTAGATTCAATAAATTACATAGTTACTTGGAAAAAGATTCCAACTGTTCCTTAAAATAAATCCTGATTTACAAGGCAGTTATCAACCTATTTGGACTTAAGGCATCGAACTTTGGGGTTGTGCAATCAAGTGCAAGATAGCAATGCTCCAATTATTCCAGTTCAAGATTTTTTGTGCAGTGAACAACGCGCTTTGATATTTATCTGATCAAATGTTTCACATTGACATCGCCATCCCTTTTGTGAAAGATGTCATTCAGGAACGCAGTAATAAGTATTATGTTAGACTAGAACCTCACAACAATCCCTTAGTTGCACCACTACTGTAACAACTAGAAAACAGAATAATAAAAATATGATGTCTATTCTAATCTCTCTTCACTAGAAGAGTTCACATCCTGCCAAAAGGGTCCATAACGTTGAAATCTTATTAAATTGCGGTTTAATAAAGTTAAAAAAATGTATGTTTTGATAATTGTTTTTAAGATAAATTAAACTGAATTTTACAAATTATAGTCAGTTCTCAAACCAATCCTAATATAGCATTTTATCTTTCTCTCAGGATGGTTAAGAGTAGGTACACAGTGGGGTTTCTTCTTCTTCTTCTTTAACCAGCTTTATTCCGTCCATCCTTGGACATAAGCATCCCCCATCCTTTTCCATTCTTCTCTCTCCTGCGCTATTTGAATCCATTTTGGTCCAGTTATTTTCTTTATATCATCATTCCACCTTTGTGGGGTTTACTTAGATTTTATTGCATTTGTTTAACACAATTTACTCTCATAAAAATTAAACATACTTTCCATTGAAACTGCCACGTTTCTTGTATTTCTTCAAAACGTTGTGATACACAGAAGAGCACAAATTCAGGTCTATGACAATGTCCCTCTATTCTTTTTATTACGCCCTAAAAGGTTCATTATTGTTAGGGTTATTTAATGCTATCAAGTTATCCAATTCAATGACAATGTATTACAAAAGCAAATGAGAAGGTGTCCATATTGTAGTAAGAAGAGTACGATAAAATAGTCTCGTTTCTGAATTGGGACCCCGTTATATCGCAAAAACCTTCGCTGAACAGGGATTGCCCTAGTTAAAATGTAATTGCCAAATTTTGCTAGAGACACACAGTTATACTTATTCACTCAGCCAAAAAAAAAACCGAAAGAAGCCTCACTTGAGCAGTCGCTCTTATTAATCAATTTTTTGGAGATTTAAATCGTCCTTTAGAAAACTACATAACGGCCTTGGACAGTATTAATCCGATTTTAGTTCAATCGATAAATCTTACATAATAGTTATAAACATTTGTTGATTCCCACTTTTCCAGATTTTTTGCAAATACCAAAGCGGCTTTTATAACATTTTCCTATCATAGACATTAAAACAATACATTAACCACTTATATTAAATCCAATTACGTTAAATTCATCTTCATAAGAATATTGCAAAATATGTTAATGGAGAATAGCTTTTATTACTACGAAGGTAAGGTTCTCGGCCTGACACAGAGATGGTGCTGCAATCGGCAAACAATTATGTTTCCTGCTTGGGTGCATGTGTCATTAGTTCGTATGACTAGTTTCAACTTGTTCGCTCAAGTAGTTTGTTTATACGAATTTTTTCAGTAGATCTGTTGCATGTTTTTTGTTAAAATGGATAAACTTGAATATCGTGCGGTTGTAAAATTCTTCGTTTTGGATGGATTAACCCCTAAGGAAATTCATCCAAAGTTGACAAAAGTTTACGGGGATTCTGCTCCTTCCATATCAAGTGTTAAAAATCTCTCGAAGGTGACCCACGTGAAGGACGGCCAAAAACTGCAACCACACCGGAAACCATCGAAAAAGTGCATGATATAGTGTTGGACGATATGCGAGTGAAGGTGAGTGAGATAGCTGAGGCTGTGTGGATATCGGAAGAAAAGGTGCGAAACATCTTGCACGAAGAATTAGGGATGCGAAAGCTCTGCGCAAGATGGGTGCCGCATTTGCTGAATGCCGATCAATATCAAATGCGCAAACGATTTTCGCAGCAATCTTTGGACCGATTCAACAGGGATCCGGCCAATTTTGTGCGGCGGTTTGTCACCATGGATGAGACATGGGTCCACCACTACTCGCCAGAAACGAAACAGCAGTCCAAGCAGTGGGTGGAAGCCGGTGGTTCAGCGCCAAAGAAAGCGAAGTCGATCACATCTTCCGGATAGGTGGCCAGCGTGTTTTGAGATGCGAAAGGGATCCTGTTAATTGATTATCTTGCAAAAGGCAGAACAATTACAGGCGAATATTATTCCAACCTTCTTGAGCAGCTGGATGCCAAAATTCGCGAGAAGAGGCCTGGCTTGAAGAAGAAAAAAATCATCTTTCACCAGGACAACGCACCATCGTTGGCGATGGGAAAACTGCGGGATTTGGGGTATGATTTGCTCGGCCATTCCCCCTATTCTCCTGATTTGGCACCCTCAGACTTCCATCTGTTCCCAAACTTAAAAAAAATTGTTTCTGGGAAGCGCTTCGCATCCAATGAAGAAGTTGATAAATATTTTCACAATCTTCCAGATTCTCACTTCCGAGAAGAATACTGATGTTGGAGAGGCGCTGGATCAAGTGTGTTAAAGTCAAGGGAGATTATGTAGAAAAATAAAATCATTTTTTAACTGAAAGTCGCAGTCTTTCATTATCAGGTCGAGAACTTTTCACCTTACCCTCGTACTCTAGAAACTATTTTTACTTTCCTTATCCTATAATAAGGAAAGTAATGTAATAGGCGGAAATTTAACCTATCCAGTTTTTCACATTTCTGGACGAATTATAGCTTCAGGACACCAAAAAAGTTGGTTGAGCCATTGGTTCGTGTGTGTGTGTGTGTATGTGCGCGCGCGCGTACGTGTATGTGTCGGCCTGTCAGTAAACAAGATATCTCAAGAACCATAAGAGCTAGAGACTTGAAATTTGGTATGCAAGCTATTTGTAGGTAGGGGACGTAGTGTCTTGGTAAAAATCGGCCGAGCCGTTTGGTCGAAAGGTCGCAAAATCGGTCGCAAAGCGGTCGCGAATCTAAACGGTTGAAGATACAAAAAATTCATGAGAATAAAAATGACTTGTTATCAAGTGATAAACATGAATTTAAAGTAAAAGTTGGTAAAATAGGAACTCGAAAAAAAATTGAAGTCCTGGATTTTTGCCAGAATTACCCAAATAATAGGATAAGGAAAATCGTGTGATATTCCAGATTTTTCTTGTTTTTGACATACGCGGTCCTTGGCAGAGGAGTGAGTGACGATTGTTAAAGCACGGAGAATGTTTCTCTGAAAGTGTGCGCAAATTATGTGGCATTCACCAAATCATACAACTGTGAAAATCCTAATTAAAAAATCTGAACAAATAGGTTCGGTTGTAGGCAAAAAACAGGCCGTTCAGTTGAAAACATTGCTGCTGCGAATAATAGTGTGACACAGCGTCCAGAAAAATTCAAAAAGCACCATGCAACAGATTCATCCAACCCAAGAACTAAATCCAGACGACCTTTTGAAACTTCAAATATTCGTAGAAACTAGAGAATCAAAAAGTTGCGGCAATTTTGCAAGAAAATCACTTTTAACGACGAATCACATTTATACTTAGTGGTTATGTAAATAAGCAAAATTGTCGTATTTGGGACATAGAAAATCCTCAGCTAATTCAAGAACGATTTTTGTATACCCAAAAAGTAACAATTTGGTGTAGATTTTATGCTAGTATTCAGTTTATTTTTGAAAATGAGGCCGGAACACAGTGACTATTACTGGTGAACGTTAACGTGAAATGATAGTGGATGTCTTGTAGCCTCATCTGGACGGCATAGATTTAGATGACTTATAATTTCAGCAGGATGGTACCACTTGTCATACGACGCGCGAAGAACCCTTTTGTTGAAGCAAAAATTTAATGGGCCACCACCAAGATCCTACGACCTAACACAGTGGAATTTTTCTGTGGGGATTAGTGAAGACAAAAGTTTATATTACAAAAACAAGAACGATTCATTAATTAAAACCAAAAATTGAAGGATTTCAATTTTCATTGATCACATCACAGTTATACGAACAAGTAGTTGACAGTTTTGTCGGGGAAAATAGAAAACATGTGTCAAGAAACCTATTCCACATTTAATGGTAACGTTTACCCTTTAATGTTTTTGTGTCAACTAATTTTTTTAACTAAAGCATGCGTTTCTTGTGGGACACCCTTTATCAACAGAAAGAAATAATATATATTCTATAAATGTTAAAATAAAAACGTGAAAAAATTATAGTATTTAGAGAAATAAAATGCACCATTTAAATAAACGTAGTCAAGATAAACCTAAAAAATATTCTGAAACAAACTTTATGGTCTAATACATGATAGAGAGGAGAAGACAAATAAAATAAATTAAAAACTGTATAACTACATTTGGACTCCCCAATACTATTATTTACTGTAATAATTTTAATAAACTATATGCAGTTATAGTTCGCTACTATCCATTCTACATAGAGATTCTACTATCGAGTAAATTGTGTGTATATTACCATACATTCCACATGGATACGCTTCGGTAATATTCATGCAGTTTGATACTTGGGTTATACTCAATTTCGATCTTATTTCCACAGTCTGCTAAATTTTTGTCTTCTTTTGTCACAGTTAGATGATTTTTTTCTTTTATTGAAGTATACATCACTTTCATTACTGATTATAGCTTTACACATTTTTTTGAGTGCTTCCAACGAAGTTTTCTGCATAATCATTTGGCAAAGATCGCTATATCTTTTTAATTTGAAATGACAGTTTCTTCACCGTATGCACTGGCTTTCCTTTGAGCTTTACTTTAATGTACCGTCACACGTTTTCAATGCGATTAACATATTGGAATATTGCTAACCATTCCATCGCAGTGATGTTATTTCATTATTTGTTCCAATGTTTAAGGACGTTGTCTTTTTGAAGCACCCAACTTGTTCTATCAGAACCAAGCAACTTTTCAGCAAGCATTTCTGGTCGTGCACATGTTTACAGAAGTATCCTCAAACATGCACTTTACAGGGCGTTTTGCTATATGCTGTCCACGCTTTGATAAGGAAGACCATACCCAGAAATAAAACCCATTCATAAAATAACAATATCCCAATCTCGATCCAAATTTTCCATTGTTCACGCCAATCATTTTTTCACGTGCTTTTCTGATAAATATTTCTTCAAAATTGATCAAAAAAAAATTTTTTACACATCAGTTTCTTCCCTGTTGTGTGATTCACTAAAGAGGGTGCCTCTTATCATTTCAGGTATTTTGCACTGATTGTAGAGGTAACGAATTCACTGACATCAACAATAGAATGTGTTGGCAAATTGCGCAATTGAGCACGAAACAAAGATTCAAACGAATCAACATAGATGGCACTACGTTGCCTCCTTACCAAATGACGACGGTCATCTTCTTGTTATACAGACTGTACTTTCAACTATTGTATCTTATCAAAAAGTAAGTTCGTGTACTATTTCTGCTTTTTCCTCTTAAATAAGCTAATTCATGTGAACCCATTTTGCATTATCCTATAATATATATAAAGTAATACGTATATACACAGAATAATAATAATACACGACTAGAACATATTTATGTCGTTGATGTCAGTTTCTTTTATACGAAAAAGAAAACAATTGCCACATTTAGCACACAAACTCTAAATTAGTTAGTCCGAACAAACTTTTTGTACCCACAATAAATTGTTAAAATTGTTTTTGGAACTTTTGCGGATGACGATTGAAAAACAAAAGAAACACTGTAATCACATCTGCCAACCCTCTTCTTTCTTGTAACGTTCACTTGATATATCTAAAGGAAAGAAAGAAAAAATCTAATTGTTTCTTCTTCACAATCGTCGGCATAACTTTGATGTCCATTTATCTTAAAATAATTATAAAGCAAGCATGCTGTTCCGTTTATTGTATTTATTTCAAATTTCATTACGAGCTTTCGAACAGAACTGCTGCACAAATTTTATTATACTTTCAAATAAGTCCTTATCGACTTCGATAGCCCGGAAGAGCGAGCCCCGAACGAGAAAATATTCTTAGCTGAAAGCTCTCGAGCCAAGAGCTTGTGCCCCTTATCGGGGATTTCCCCAGACAAGCACTAATTTCCCACAATAACGAGACGCACCCGATCAGCAGCTCGGCTAAATAAAAGCCTGGCGTCGCATTTTTATTGCGCACCACCTCGGACGGCTGGGCGCGATAAATGGATTTTCCGCGATATTATCGCCGAAATTTAATAAAATCGGACGCGCTCTCGGGGGGAGCGCGCCTCTTCGACCCGCGCCATTTGAATACTTTCTGCGCCTCCCACGGCCTTGTAATTCGAGCCGTGGACGCCTCGCAATTCATTATTTGGTTTTCTGGGCTGCACAATTATGCTAATAGAGCGCGGAATCGATACATCGGGCGCGCTAGCTGCGCGCATTACTCCTGTATTTCACGGATCTAATGGATTAATGGCGTTAGATTTATGGCGCAGGGTTTTTAGGGGCTCGCTTTTAGCCTTGGAAGAATTTGCGCGGATACACAAACGAACCTTTAATATACTTGTACAATCTCAGGAAAAAATGTTCACTAATTGTTCTTATATTTATTTAATTTCAACTGATTACGAATTCAAACCTGGCGATTTTATTTAATTTGCACATTTGTTATGGAACATATAAGTAATAAAGTGTTGAAAAGACCAACATTATCCAAGTTAAATTAATTCCAAAAAGTGACTAGATACAAAAAATGCGAGAAAAACTCAATATAACTATATAAAATTTGCTGCAAAGTAACCAAAGAATGTAAATAGTTAAATTAGGGCTTCCATCAGCTACTATGACCTGAAGCCTGAATCTAAATCTTTTTCATATGAATTACTTATATAATAGAGACCTTAATCTTATTTTTCAATTCATTTATTGCCAGATCAACAAACATTTGTTACACATGGCATGGGTAAGAGAAACAATAATATAATAATAACTTAGACTATAACATTATATGGCAGAGTAATGGTCACAGTGAAGTTAATTGATTTTCATCTATTTATTTGATCTGTTAATGCTATGTCCTGAATTCAAAAAAATCGCGCCATTACATGCACTTGAGTTTGTGACAAACTTTTCCATATATTTTTTAATGAATTGATTCATGTGTATTACGCCTTGTTTTTCATGAATTACGAACATATCATGGTACATTCACAGCAATTCTTAACACATTATTTTGAAAGCGTTGAATTTTCTGTATATTCATTTTCGATATATTACACCAAACCGGAGATGCATATAAAGCCAGAGCTCGTGGCAAGGTTTTTGCGATTAATGAGTGGATATAGTTGACTTAGTCTAGTAGTAGGCAAGCTTCTAGTGGTATTTACGACTTAATCAACTTTTGAAATATATTCCCAGGTATTTGACAGTGCCCTCTTTAAGATTCCAAGGTGTTTCGTTATTGGCAATTTTTATGTAAGGCAAATTGTTGAGTCTTCGTAGTATAAGTATTTTTGCCTGGCGTTTATCCAGATTTTTTGTAATGTTCCAGTGTTTGAACCACGACGAAAACTTGTTAGTTGTTTTTTGTAGTTTTATAATTGCTTAATTTGGATTATTAGCTTGGGTAAACATAACGATGTTATCCGCAGTAGTAGCTACTGTTACACTTAGTTCTGACAAGTAAGACGTGTATATGTTGAACAGGACTGGGCTCAAATTGCTACCTTTTAGTTTCAAACAGGATTGCATTGTCTAGAAAATAGAAGATGATTGTCTTGTTGTTTTTTTATTTTATTATAGCTGGCTCTGCAATATACAATGCAATACACGGCTTAGTTGTTATAGTACAATTAAATAAGAACTAAACTACATACATTGAGGTTTAATCCAGTGGGGATTAACTGATAAATTACATTTCTATCTTAATTGGACATTGAGTTGGGTTTATATACCACATTTAAATTAAGTCCTGTGGTAGTTTACGTTTAGATTTAATTTGGTAGCACTTGAACACAAGGTTAGATTTTGGAAAATCTTTACAGTGGATTTATTAATGAACTCTGTAATTAATGGAACACTTAATTCACTGTGAACTTGATTATTACGCACAAACCAAGGGCAGTTGATGGCGACTCTGAGCACTTTGTTCTGGATTGTTTGGAGTTTCTTCATGCCTGTCTTTGATGTGTTGCATCATATTGGACATTCATACGTAAGAATTGGTCTGAGGATTCCTTTGTAGATAAGTACAGCACACTCAGGTCTAAGGTGAGATTTGCGGTTTATAAGGGATATAATGCACCCAGTCTGTTGTGGCACTCGTTGAGTTTTTATTGATATGAAACCCCAGTTCAGTTTCGCGTCTAAGTGCACGCCTAAATATTTAACAGCTGAGTCCTTTGGATTCCAATCTATTTCGTTATTATTTATTTTTATTTTTGTAATTTGCTCATATCTCTTGAGGGTAAACATTTTTGTTTGACATTTACCATAATTAATTTGAATTTTCCATTTCTGAAACCATGCACATAACGTATTTATAGAGTTTTGTAGGAGTACAATTGCTGTATCAAGACTGAGGCTCTGTGTAATAATTGCAGTATCGTCAGCATACATGGCCAGCGTTGAGTTGAGATCTGTAGGTACGTCGTGAACGAACAGGTTGAATAAGGTGGGTCCCAGAATACTGCCCTGGGGTACTCCGGTCCGAATAGGTTTAGAACTAGATAAGGTTGAGCTGATCCGGACTCTAAAAGTTCTGTTAGTGAGAAATGAGTGAATGATTTTGGTTAGGTAATTTGGAATGTTTAAAAGCCCCATTTTATATAGAAGTCCATTATGCCAGACCTTGTCGAAAGCTCTTTCCAAGTCTATAAATACAACCGCAGTGTATTCTTTCTTTTCAAACCCTCTTTCAATTGATTCACTTATTCTGAGAAGCTGGTAGGAGGTAGAGTGATGGGTTCGGAAGCCAAATTGAAGAGAAGGAATAGTATCATTTTGGTGGAGGTAATCTTGTAATCTGGAAAGTATCACTTTTTCTAAGAGCTTGGCCAGGGTTGACAGGAGACTGATAGGTCGGTAGCTGTCAGGGTTTTCCTTCGGTTTACCTGCTTTATAGATGGGGAGCACATTTGCAGTTTTCCATGCTGTCGGAAAGTATCCTAGTCTGAGACAGGCGTTGTATATTGAGGTTAAGTAAGCCAGAGCCTTTTTTGATAGATGCTTTATCATTTCATTTGTTATAAGGTCGGGCCCAGGGGTCTTACGCTTAGGTAATATTGTTATATAAGATTTAATTTCTTGGGCAGACGTAGGAGCTATTTCGTGGTTATCCTGTAACTGCATATTTGCGATTGCGCTTGTTACCTGCCTTTAGAACTGTTCGTCTTGTTTTTCAAAATTGGGCGTAAATGCGTAAATGAGTTGCTAATAAGTTAGCTTTTTCATCATCGGAGGAGTATCTGGCGTTATTTGATATCATAGAATAGATTATACTCGGTTGTCTTAATAATTGTTTGGTAGCCAACCACATAGATGGGTCACCGGGTTTAGTGTCCTCAAGGTAAGAATTATATCTTTGGATTCTTAGACTGTCAAGTTTATTCTTTACTAAGTGACATAGTTGGTTGTACAGTGTTTTAAGGTATGGTAACTGGTGCCTTTGCCAATCCCTTCTATATCTATTCTTTCGCTTAATTAGATCAAGCATGTAGTTGGGAGTTCTAATCTGCTCGGCAACTTTCCTTTGCTTCCATGGAGTGGTTGTTTCTTGTATACTTGCTTGTAAAGCTGATGTGTATTGTAGGACGGCATTGTCTATATCTGAGGGAAGTTCAGGCGGTCCCACCCAACGGAGTTTTTGATCAAAGGTCGACTGAAAATTGTTCCAATCAGTTTTACCATGCGCTAAGCTATGCAGTGGAGGTATTATTTGAGGGGTGTTGTGGAAGCTGATAATGGTGGAAGATGATCAGAGTCCAGTTCATATGCTGCTGTTTGATACACTGGATAAGTGACATTTTATGCAGTATAACATCTAAGATGTCAGGTTGATGGTGTGTTCGGTATGGGTGGTAAGTGTAGTCGTCAGGGGCTGATATTAATATACTGTGTTTGGCCATAATGTTATGCAACTTCATCCCGTCTGGATTACTAGCATGGCATCCCCATATGGTATTTTTTGCATTTAAGTCTCCTAAAACTAACGTGGGCTCGTTGCTGCTGAACAATTCACCGATTTCGTCTTCAACAAGCCGTTTATTTGGGGGTTTGTATGCAGATGTAAGGGTTAAAGATCCACTAGTTTTCATGTGTATTTTGATAGAAATGGCTTCTATATTTTGAAGAACACCCATATCGAGGAGGTGGTGGCTGAATTTCTTTTTAATTATAATTGCAACTCCGCCTGATGCTATCACAGCTTCTCGGTCTTTCCGATATACGTGATACCCAGGAATTCTGAATTTTTCGGTGCTTACAAAGTGTGTCTCTGTGATACACGCGATATCAATGTTGTGTCGTGTCATGAATTCTATAAAAGTTGAACGTTGAGATTTAAGACCATTGGCATTCCAATTTGTCACTGTTATATTATTTATTAACTGAGGATTATTTTGATCCATTGCCTAGCAATGTTGGTAATAACGTTGTTAGGAATGGCATTATTTTCTCTAAATGGGGGATTAGCAGTTCTATTAATTTCTTAAGTACTGTGGAGATAAGGTCGGTTGATGATTACTGTTCGTCGGGAGTGGAAACGTTGGGTTTGGATACAAAACGTCTTGGGGCCGATGACTCATTAGTCGTAGTATTTTGTTTGTCTATTACTGCTTGGGCGTATGATCTGTTTTGAGTTCTAAAGCTAGAGTTTCTTGTTTGGTTCAAGGTTACCTTAGCGTAATAACTACAACCTTTTAGTTCGCTGGGTGCTTTTCCAAGCAGTTTACACACTGAGGATCATCTCCAGGTCGTTTAGGGCATTCGGTAAATAAGTGATTGCCAGTGCACTTCACACAGCGTGCTTGCGAGTGGCAATAGTTACGTCTGTGGCCTTACAGTTGGCATTTTTTGCACTGAGGAATTTCCTTCGACTTTTTTCGTATCTCTACTTCTACTATGCTGTGGTTTAGTTTTGTTAGTTTGAAAATTTCCTTGCCTTCTTGGGTGTCATCGAGATCCACCGCGCATAGTGGGATCAGATATCTGTCTTTGTTGTATAATTTGGCTACTTTTTGTACCGGATATTTTAGAGTTATTAATTCGTTTCTGATTTCATCTTCCGTAAGGGAGGCAGGGACGTTGTGGATTATTACAGATAAGTTGCTAACTTCTGGATTTTTAAATGTGTGGTAGGCTAGATTGTTCTCGCTGTAATGCTTAGTCATTACTCGGTAATCATCTATACTGGTGAGATTTATTCTTAATTGTTTGTTTCTAACTACAGTGGTAAATTCACTCGTAGCTTTTTCCTTAAAATCAGTAATTATTTTTTGAAATTTTAATTTGTCTGCATTATGCAGATAAATTGGCGGGATCTTTATTTTATTCTCCTTAGTATTAACAGATTGGGATGGAGCGGTAACAGAGGTATCCATGTCTTTTGTAGCTGCAGCGAGTTTACCTTGATAAATGGTTTTACCGGCATTCTCGATTTGTTTCTCCGTAACGTAAAATTTATTTTTGGTTATTAGATTTTCGGGCTCTTATTGGTAAAGTCTTTGTTTTATTCATTAGTAGATTTATGCGTTACAGGTATTAAATTGTTAAATAAATAAATAAATACGCCTGACCTTAAAGACTGTGTCTCGGCGCGGCGATATCACACACGTCCACTCTGCTTCAATGTACGGACCGGACCATGATTGTCTTGATATATGTAGGCATAACAATGTCCGGAATCTTCTTTTTAAGGCCTTCCACTGCTTGTCGAACGTCTATGCGATATCGAGAAGAATTGCTGCAGTATATTCTTTGTTATGAAATCTGATTTCGATAAGCTCATTGATTTTTTGGAGCTGATGGCTTGTTGGATGGCCTTTTCTGAAGCTAAAATTGAATTTAGGTAGTATCTTAAGATGTTCAACGTACTCTAATAAACAATTGTAAACATTTTTTTCAAGGAGTTTTGATAGTGACGTCAACATAATTATGGGTCTATAGCTTCTTATCAACGAACTTAAAAAGTTCGTTACTGAATTTTATATGTCTGTCTGTCGGTCTGTCGGTCCGTCACAAAATTTGAGATTTTTAAAATTTTAAAATGGATTCTTATGGGAAATTTTACGCTGATTTCGAATTCGAAATTAAAAAATTTCTATCTCGAATAATTATCGCGATATTCGACTTCAAATTTCTGGAAAATTTTCGACATTAAGATTTTAAATGTGATTCTTATAGAAAATTTTACGCTGAATTCGAAAATGAAGTCGAAAAAATTCTATGTCGAATAATTTTCGAGATATTCGAATTCAAATTTTCCCGAAATTCGAAATCGAAATCGAAAGGTCTTGTTAAGTTCGTTCTGGGATTGCTTACAGAGCAATTTCTTCGCCGGCCCCATGTTTTTTTTTGTTTTTGCCTGGTTTTCTGAATATTAGACTATGTGCATATTTCCAGGATTACTGAAAATGACCTAGTCTCATGCAGGCATTGTAGGTAGAACATAGGTAAACTATTGCCTTTTTTATGAGGTGTTTAAGAATGAATTGGTAATTAAGTCACGGTCAGGGAATTTCTTTTCGGGAAGTTTTTTTATAATGACCATGTGTTTATTGGGCAAAGTTGGTAGAACAAGGTCTACTATTCGCGCTCTTCTTTCAATATCATTTATAATTTGTGTGTTATGAGTATGCGTTCAAATAATTGTAGGAGCAAAAGTGTTTTCAAGGTGAGTAGTAAAGACGAGATCTTTTTCTGAGTTTGAGGTGTAAATATCGGTTTCTGACAATAACGTGAGTAATTCTTCTTTTTGGTTTAGGATTTTTCTAGATGTTTTCCAAAGATTCTAGTCTCGCGAACTAAAATCAGCTATATATGTATTTTTTGAATATATTAATTCTTAAGCCATAGTACTTTGATTTGATGCGTGATATTGTTTAATCTGTTCTTAAGATGAGGATTCTTAGTTCTTTGTCACTTGCGTAGAAATTATAGCTGCAGCGATGTCCTTGGCTGTTTGAAGTCTAGTGGAGCAGCTGATCTTCAAAGTCATTTCAGTCTATTTTGCCATTAATTATTTTTGGAATGGGCTGTTTGATGGTTGATATGTTGGTAAATGACGCTAGTGCCGGGAGGTGATCAAAATTCAATTCCAACATAACTCTTTAGTAAAACTTTTTGTATGACATCAAGTATATTGAATTGGTGATCTTTTCGATATGGGTGATAGAATTTGGAAAGAATTAGTTGGCTAAATTTTCTAGTTTAATATCTTCAGGATTTGTGCATCTCTATCCCATAGGATATTTTCAGAATTTACGTCACCTAGGACTACTATCGTTCAAAAATACTTTTGATGTCTTCTTCAACTATCTTTATATTTGGCTGTCTGTGGGCACTATGATTGCACTAGTCGTATCATCGAGTTCAACCTTAATTGGTATTAATTCAATTTTTAAATTATGGATTTCAAGAAGTAGGGTGTGATCGTATTTGATTTTGATAAGTGTCGTCACACCATCAACAGCTACTCTAGATTTTCAATCTTTGCGATAAATGGGGTAACCAGGGATTCGAAATTTTATGAATTCATCAAGATACGTTTCAGATATGCAGATATGTTTACATTGTATCTTGCTACAAAAGCAATAAACAAACTGGTTGTTGATGCAATTTGGAGTCCAGTTAAGAATGGTTAAAATTTTGTATTGTTTTACTTTGGTTATGGTCCATTGATTAGCATTGGCAGGAGAGTGTTAATAATAAAGATTTTAATTTAGCTAAGGCAAGACGTAATAAGTTCAAGGACTGAATGAATTTGTAGTGTTGCCTGTCTGGGTTAATCCATTTTTGAGTTTCTCCGCAAAGTCTGTGTGCTATTTACATATGAGTTTATGAGTTGGGTTCGTGTTCGTTATTTAGCAGCACTTTGGTGAGTCTATGGGTTTCTCTTGGCAATCAGTATGTAGATGGTCACTTGCACATTTTACGCAAACTGGTTTTAAACTGCAATTTCTGTATGACCATACTGTTGTCATCTGTGGCACTGAGGTGTATTCTTGGATTACCTTCTGGCTTTTATAGTAACTATGGTACAAAAAACTACTTATAGTGAAAATATCATTATTGGTTACTTCCAATCCGCATACTGGCAGGGGTTTTCTATCTCTACGTGTTACTTTGCTAATTAGTTCTATTTTAAATTCTTTTGTTGTAAGCAAAAGTGGAACATTTTTAATAACTACGGATATTGGTTTGCCATTACTGTTTTGCTGCGTATGATAATGAATATGGTTTTCTATAAGGAATTTAGTTAGTGCTCAAAAGTCTTCTTTTTGATTAAGTTAATGCGTAATGTAGTTGCATTATATGTTCTTGTGAAGGTTTTACTTGCTACTTTTTATATATCTTCTATTTGCGGTGCTAGTAGATGGATGAGATTTTGATATTTGGTATATGTGTTTCTGATTGCGTTTATGTACTATGCCTGAATCATTATTGTTAGATTTGCATTAGCTAATTTATTTTCTAAATTTGCCCGTAGGTAGAATTTATTGCTGGTATTTCTGCCCGAAACTTTACAACTATTGATGTAATTATCAACAATCATCTTCTTGAAGAAGCGCCGTCGTAAGAAATAAAAAATTAGGTTGAAAATTTTTTAACTTGTATGTATAACATATTTTATGTGCAATTTACAATTACTCAAATACAATTAGTTTCACAAGAACGTCCGGTCAATATTTCAGGAAGATGTGGTGGTCTACACGTAGACTGTAAACAAATAAATTTCTTTAACTTTAGGCTATAGCTGCAAACAAAACAAGTGCCATTATTTTACAATTATTTTACAAAATGTGTGAAACGATTTTGTACGATACTAGGTAACAAAAGCTGTAAACGTATTGCCTAGTTGAGGGCAAAGGTAAGCAAACTCAAGAAAGGACAATCTAAAACACCTAAAACTTGCGAAAAGCTTGTTATAGTGGGCTTATGAAAATCAAACAGTATTTAAAAGCCTGGAAAATAACGTTCTTGGGCTGAGGAAAATTTAGAAAAGAACTGGAATAATGTCATGTGTACTAAAAAAGTGTTATTGTATGTATGGTATGCTTTGTACGTGGAACGAAACTATTTCCACTTCAGTCAAAAATCTCGTTAAGCTGCAAACATTTTTACGGATCTGAGGAATGCTTTTTTACGTACAACGTTTCAATGGCTTTGCATAAATTGATGAAGTCAGTATGAGACTTGCAAAAGTCTTACCCACTAAATCCATTTTTTATTATATTAATTATTGTCCTGAATTATTCCTTGGGGTTTTACTTCAGCACGGTAACTAGCTTGTTCATTTTTATTTATTATGATATTGTCTTCTATTTTCTTATTTAATTTTTTTAATCATGTTTCTGATATCTTTTCAATTTTTTCTTCTGTCATGATTATTTATTCTCTCAAACATAATTTTCGTTTTTAGCTACGTTTTTGTTCCACGAGTGCAGTTATTTTTTATTTTATAAATACGAAAATTTATTTAGTATATAGTATTTTCCAAACTTGTTATATTTTTATGTAAGTCTCTAGAGTAATTGCCAGATTATTCCTTTCTAATTTTTCTTCTAATTTATCTCTGCTTTTCTCGTTTAACTTCCAATTTATATTTGAATTTAAAATTTTTATGGAGGTATCCAAAGATTATCTGTGATGCAAGCATCATTGCTTACTATTTGGTGTTGGGTTGGTTTATGAGTATTTTTTGCAGTTATGTGTACAGGATCGTGTGATAAGAAGGTTCTATCAATCTTGACTTGAGTAAATTTAGTAGTCATTTTAGTAACTTTACAACAGTCCACCCGTTCGGGGTAGGGTGGAAGAACTTATAATGCTGATATTTTGATTTTTTGTTGCTCTGGACAAGGTTCTTTTCCCACTGCCCGCTTTGTGTTCAGTAGCTGCACATATCGGGCAGGTTTCTTCCTCCTAGCATTCTTTGATATTATGACCCAGCTTTCCCCATTTAAAACATAACATTTTTCTGTCTGAGACTATGTGATCTGTGGTAACATGATTATAAGCCTAACACTTTTTACATCTCCCCAGCCGTATTCTTTTATCAACCGGTCTCTTTGCCGTTCCCACCCTTATGCGGGTTCTCGCAGTATTTTGTCTGCGTGTTCTTTAGTTGTTGTTGCTGTGACTGCTTGTGCATTATTAGCATTGGGTCTAAGATCTTTCACTCTGTAGTTCTTCCCCTGTGAACCGATTTTTTCTTTAATGATAGCTATTAGTTCTTCATTATTCATTGTCGCGTCTAGTCCTTTTATGTGTATGTTCCCTCTTTGCCCAGGGTGCCTCATCTTCTGAATATTATCTTATTAGAGTAGATTTCTACATTCTGCTCTATTTAATCAATGGCGGTTTTATCCTTTTTTGTAACTAGTAGTAACTTCTAAAGTATTTACACCTTTTAATGAGGTCAAATATTTCATGGTTTGACTGGTCATATCCTTGGTTTGTGTTCTTATGTTGACTTGGAGTTTCTTTTGTTTTCTATATGTTCTCCTCCAGCCAATTCCTTCAACGTTCTTTAATTTTCCGTTTTGCATTTAGTTTTTTTTCAAACCTTACAACTGCATCTAGGGCTTTCAGCAGCACATAGGTTATGGGGCTCTCTTTCTTTTCATAACTCCTTGAGTCCCAAAAGAGGTATCACCCATCTTACTTTTCTTCTGTTGCGCCGATCTCGCGAAAGTACTACTATATAAATGCTTACAGCATGTGTGTAAGTTGGTATCACGAGTAGAGTTGAAAATCGGTCAACTTCTTGATCACCCCCATTTCAGAAAGAAGGTATTTATACTGCAGTATGCACCCGACGTCTGGTAGGTTTTTAGACATACTCTCCTACTTATTTTGTAAAGGTCCTCATAAGCTAGCAAAAATTCCTGCACAAGGTACCCTTGGTATGCCCTCCAGAGATTGTTAAAACATGGGCTGCAGTTACGGTGTTTAACGGATGCTTGGTGTTTAGTTTTTGTAGCTGGGAAGATCCCGTAACATCTGTATCTCTTGCGTGTTGTCCGTTCTTAGTTTTTCCTCTCATCTTCGACCTTGCTGGCATGGGTGGACCTATCGAGCCTTTTCCAAGTCTTCCGTCAGTATTGCTCTCAAGATTATAAAGAATACTCAGACCCTTCACCAACGAGAAGGTCTCAGTGCTTTTTGGGAGGAAAACTGCATATTTGGAGTTGTTTCAGTGAATGAAGATTTGAAATATTACACCTCTTTGTAGATACATTAGATGCAAAAAAGTTAGTTAAAATATAAAAGAAGTGTTCGCTACGATCTGCTAGAAAATTGTACAGGGCTGCTAAGAGAGCGCGGTTGTTTCAAGACAAAAACAAAATAACAATCCCAAATATTTCAACTAACTGTATACGACTTTGAATTCAATGAATAATATTTAGTTTTTTTTATATTACAAAATAAGGGTTTAACGCATATTAACTATCATAAGAAGTGATTCTTAAGGATTTGGGAAGTATGGCGCCCATTGTTTGCTTTTTTTGGTGTAAAGCAGTATGCAAAGTCGTTGCTTTGCAAGTGGATAGTAATACGTTCTTGCGAAACTAACTGTTTAACCAAAAGGTATAATTTTGATGTTTTAAAAACATACACGGCACTGACAAAAAATTTGCATGTTAAGAATATTAAACCCGTTTTAAATTTTTAAAAGAAACAATACATTGTTTTAGAGAGCACATCATCTACAAAAGCCGCAACCTTTCGTTCTATGCAGTCCTCACTTACAACACTTTACTTTATACGCTATCAAAATGAAAATAAATATTTAAGAAAAACGCTGTTATAATTCCGTTCTTCACATCAGAAATACACAGATCCCGAAATATTTTGTGACTCTTGTATTCATACATACATATATTATTTGAATATAACAATCACGCCATTATTATGAATTCAATTAATTTGACATCATGAAATAGAAAATATATAAAATCTTAACTCTAGAAATAAGAGATTAATTTTGAGCCGGCTCCTTAATGACCTCTTCACATTAAAAAGATTTCAACTCGTATAAATTGCTAAACAGCTGCTTCGCAATTTTACCCCCGTCTTGAGATCTTCTTAAGCATTTTTCAATTTGCCGCCTTTGGGACTAAAAGTATTACATGACTCGAGCTCAATTTATTTCAGCAGAGTGCGGCTGGTGAGCATTAAAAAATGCAAGGTAGGTCATAAATACACGACAGAACGCGTTTCCTCTATTTCCGAAAAGAACAATTCCCAAAAAATAGCAACGCAAGTCACTGCCTTCTGCTCACCGGAAAAGTAGATTAATTTTTGGCATATTTATCTGGCGACCGCGAAAAAAACAAACGCGCTGAACGTAAACAGTCATCGTAGGCTCCCGGAAACAATAACAGTTTCCGGAAGTTCTAAGTAAGACGTGCAATGGCTTTTCTGCTGCCACAAGCACCAAATATGTTCTCGAAGGAATCGCCAACAAAGTAGTAGTTCTCAAACTCCCGGGATTAGGGGCATAAAACTACGAAGTCATTCCAGGGGCTAGGCGCTTCGACTGTTTTTCGATTTTTCCTTTTTCTCACTAAAGAAAGCTGATCCTCAGCTCCTGGCGCAAATTAGCTCTTTTGAGCTGAATTCTTTAACAGATCGTTATGCTAACGCAATGTTTAATGAGTTTTGGCATATCTTACAAAATAGAATGTTGACGCAGAAAGTTTGTTAAAATACTTCCAATACGACAAAGTTGCCATAAAAGCAACAGTTGCAATATATATATTTACTTTACATACTACATTAAATTCTGTATCTGAGCGTATCCTCTTACAGTAACTAATATAACATTAGATATAATAATAATAATTCTAATACAAGATACGTTCATATTATCCCAATCATTTGAACACTTGAAACACGAAAAATTAAGCTAATGAAGAATGTGATACGTATCTTATATAATATTTTTAATTCCTCTAAAAATATCAACATTCAACTTAGCGATTTTGGTTGACTGGAATAATAGATAAGCATTTAATATTTTAATTTCCCAATAGCATTTATCAAAACTATTTTTTTTCTACATGCAGTATATTGCCAAACTTAGTTTGCGATCCACCGTATCGTAGGAGCCATATTATTAAAGCATTTAATTCTGCTAACAGTTTTATAAATCTCTTTCTTTAAATTACCATAACTCATTCGTATCTATTATATTATTAATATAATTTCTATATATTATTTTGTCTAATCTGTCACCAAAGCTATATTCTTCGAATATATACGCCGTATTTAAAAAATATTTTTTTTGAAAATTTAAATATGGTATATGGTCAAAAGTATCTGGTCATCAATGTGGCATGCACTAATAAAATGTTGGTCTACCTTTAGCATCAATTACAGCCTACACTCATTTGGGAAGACTTTCTACCAGCTTGTGATATATGCTCGTAGGAATTGCTTTTCATTCCTCCATAAGGGGATGCGCAATTTAGCATGGTAATCTACGTTCAAATTCTTCCCAGAGGTGCTAGATAAGTCCGGTTTTCCAATACTCGTCTCTTTAAACCATTGCATAATAACCCTTGCTATGTGAACAGAACAGTTATCTGCTGTTAAGAGTTTAAAACACATAGTTGTCAAAAATATAAAGAAACATCTTAGGGTTTTTATCTTTCCAGCTACAGAAATTAAGAGACTCAAGTCAAACCATGAAAAACAGCCTAAATCTCTGATTCTTCCATGGCTGAACTTAACTATTAGCATAATACCCATAAGAAACCTTTTTTTAGTACCCGCCAAAATCAGCCATGTAGTCGTATAACTAAATTCATCAATACACAGAACTTGTTTCCATTATTTTACAGTCTAATGGCGGTGAGTTTTGCACTATTGTAAGCGTGGTTATATTGGGCTTGTGAACGGTCACGCGACCGTGAAAACCCATGTCTTTAAGCTTCAGACAAATAGCCCCCGTGTTAGCGATGAGAAGCACTTTGCAGATTACGAATGATTGTTGCTACCGAGGACATCCACTTTTTCTTGACAAACTCCTTAGAATCCGACGGTTACGATCATTAAGTTGATGTGGCCTACCACTTCGTTTCGTGGCTATTTCACGTTTCTATTTTATGATGACATCATTACAGTTGATCAAGGCCGATATACCATGAATTCATTTGCTGCAACGGTGTCACTTAATGATCATGTCATATGTGCATTATTAATTTGCAACAGCCCAGGAGAAAATTTATTTTTATTATGCAATATTTATGTAAAAAGAAGTTTATTGTAAATCCCTCCAATTTTTTTAATACGAAGCAATTACAAACACAGTTTCAGATTTGCCCCATTAAATAAATTAATTAAAAGTCAGGAAAAGTTGGAAATATATATGCGCATAGCATGTTTTTGAAGTTAATAGCAATGAGAGCTTAGTAGCTTAGCAGTATCTCAAAACTTGAGTTGCGCCAGATTTTAAAAAACAAAATACAAATGTGTACATAATTTTTGAAATGACAGAAGCAGATGTGGATTTTAATCAAAGTTCAATTTTTGTAAAGACTTCTACACACTCTTCTATGATTAATATAAAATATAGAAATTCATAATTCTGTTGTCATGGGATTTATCGGAAAGAAGTCGAAAAAATTCTTTTATGTAACATTTTTGCTGGTCTAAAAAGGCAACGGCGCCGTTACGATAAATAAACTATTCGAAGTATTGAGAGAGTCTCACCTAAATAAGTACTACATAACAATGTTCAAAAACATATACAATATGATAACAATGGATAAAAATCATCTCAAAACTTTTTAACGTCCAAAGGTCTCTTATAGAATGGATACAAAATTGTTGGTCTAAACAAAGCTGAATATCTAGTAGTTGGAGATAAGTCTAAAGGCATAGAGTTAAAACATAAAGTCATGTAGTGTTGTAATAAATAGAAATGTTTCAGTGGCCTGTTTATAAGCAATAACACTGGTGACAGGAAAATATATGGCAGACTAACCCAGAGACGTAATGATATCCCGAAGTCGAAACCATTCAGTTAAAACAAATTAAACATATATCATGCCATTATAAAATCTACTGCAACGTCTGAAAGAGAATATTAGCAGCTTACAAATAGAAATTAGAAAAGACTGAATGTGGTGGAAATGCATTTCTCGAAACCATCCTGCGGGATCTTAAGACTGTATCACGTGAAAAACGATGTCATATACGAAGAAACCAAAGTTAAGCAAACATAACAGGTGGAATTGAATTCCATCAGCTCATCAAGTATAGACATGTCAAGCGGATGTTGAAAGCAAGATGAACAAGGAAAATCATAGGCAACGTCCTTATTAATAGAAAAAGAATAGGTTGGCCACAAAAAACATATAAATATAAAATGACACGGGCTATGAAGAAACGTGGAAAACGACGACTGGCGAGATAGGAAACTATAGTGAGAAGCAGCCTCTTTGAAATTGAGTAAATACTTATACATAATACTACTACGACTTTTCAGTACTATGAAAATAGAATTTGAAATCGTCTTTGTTATAGTTTGCCTATGGAAGACTTGAAATTTTAGTAACTCTATTAATATTTTATGATCTGAACTGTTTACATAAGTACTTAGAATAAATAGACTTCTTATGCTGCAACATTTGCTATTGTAGTGACCCTACGTTACTGCAAGTTCAGGTAGTATTCAGGACCTATTACAAACCTGTACTGACAATGTAATGCCTGGAACTATGACAACCGAAGCTCAAGGTATATCGGACAATTTTGCGCTACAACTTTGCAAGAAGTTTGAATGTTGATTAGTGTTTGAATAAAAGACTTCTGTGCTGAAATAATATTGTAGTGACCCTACGACGATTAGGTATGTGACCTATTGCCAAATAAGAAATGGCTGAAGTTTGGTTTACATAACTACCTTTAAGTAAGGAAAGTTTTGTTTTCAAAAATGAAACATATCGCTTTGTCTATAGCGTCATAACAAGTAACGTCATCTGGCTTTATTTTTATGGCGTGCCACCTAAAGTTAAAAACAAGGTTGTTCCATAACCTAACAGCATCGGACGGCGAGTGTGTCTAAATCCTCAAGAAACGTGGAAGATTTGGTTCGATGATTGACTTCGAAGAATGAAGAATTGCATGGTACCCTATATATTTCACCCTTTATCATGCTCAAGGAGACTGTAGAAATTTATTACATATATTTATTATTTTGTATGAGAGTTTATAAAATTCAGTAGATGCCGCTAAAATCAACCATTAATTAAATGAACTAAATTGCTAAGGAGCCAAATGAATTGACAGTTCATATTGCAATATCTCCGAATGATTGAACTATTTGTTTTTGATAATTAATCCAATTATTCCAGGTATAGAACTTTTCCTCTTTTCATTTTATTAAACTGATTTATATGTCAGGGTATTTAATGACAATTCAATAACCCCTTTCTACCTGTTTTGCGATTAGTTGGTTTTGTTTTCAATAAAACTTCTACTACCTAGCTTCCAATGCATTTCAACCTGCCACGGTTAGTTAGTCTTTCTAGACAAGTAAACGGAGTACAATTATTATGCTTCGACGCGATAATCAATGTGTTTCTAAAAGTTAAAACTTTAAAAAGGCGAAAATTTAGAGGGTTACCTCAGAGTGAGGCTGCGAAGAAGCTGAGTGTCGATAGAGCCACCCTAATGAGATGGTGGTGCAATAAAGCACAAAAGAGGAGTTAAGGTGGTAGAAGAAGCTCTTCTACAGTGATTTGAGCAGGCAAATTTACTTAAATAGAGGGATCCTTATTTAGAAGGCGAAGAACCTGACCAAGAAATTAGGAGAAGAGAATTTTAAATCAACGGATAGCTATCGAGGTGAAAAGCGTATCATGAAATAATGTATAACAAGGTACATGGAGATAAAAAAGACTCGAACTAGACTGGAGTAGAGAGTTTGGCACGCATTTGCTCAAAAGCTACTTCCTGGAAAATATTTATAACGCAGATAAAACTAAACTGTATTTCAGGGCTACTCTAGAAGCCCCGAGATGCCCGAGAAGCATTCGCCGACAAACTACAAAAGCAACAACAATGTATGAATGACAGCAACAGTGTTTAAAGAGTACTTTTGCGACTGGGAAGATTGCCCTGGTATTGGATAACTGTTCCACACATTCCCACGTGAAGTTGTCCGACATTAAATAGATGTTCTTGCCACCAAATATAAGAAGGCTACTCAACGTGATGAAATGAGTTATGTCTTAAAACTAACTAGAGTTTAGTTCTAATTGAAATTGTAAGCGGAGAAAAGTAAGACAGTAGAAAAAGCTCTTCTACAGATTTAAGCAAGCGAGTCTGCTTAGCGCACCAGTCAGTAAAGGGATCCTTCTTTTATTTTGTACGAGGTAGTGTATAAATACTATATTATACTATATTAACCTATATTATAGCCATGGTGCCTTTATTAAACTAGAAAAAGGCAAATTTCATTCGCCTTCTAAAAAGAAGTCCCTGGTTTATTGAACCTGTCGGCTATATGAACCAAAATTAAGTTGGCTCTATGTAGTTCAGTTAACCGGCACTTACTCTAATTAAAATAGAACAATTTCGATTCATACTTCTACAAGTGTCTTAAAGACATTTAATGAAAATTTTTAAATGTTGCAACTTAATTTAAAATATTAATTAAATTATTACACCAGCAATATGAATGTCTATCAGCATAGATATTTGCGTCGGTAGTTTGAAAAAAATGCTCTATTACCTGGAATATCTTTCGAACCGTTCTGAAAGGGTAATGCTAATCTCAAGAACCATACATTGTTGATCCTTTTTCGGTAATACGAAAACAGCATGCATTTCTTTACCAGTAAGATGATTTGGCCGAGGTATGTCTGCCACATTTGGGCATATCTAGTTTGAAAGATTTTCACTAACTTGTTAACGTTTTGTAAAATAATGTGGATTGCTTAAACCTTTTGAAGATCTTGATAATATTATTTTTAGTCTCTGAAACGTATATTTATTGGATTCCATTATTTTTTGTGACAATACCACATTGGACCACTAATTAACACGAATTTGTCATTAATTCACATCTGTGTGACGTAACAAGGGAAAATTTATTTTGAAACTACTGTGTGGTATGAGCAATCTTATCTGGTCGCGCCCCACTTGATTATAAACCACTACTCTTGCCTTTTTGTAAATCCTTCTGAGTAGTAAACAAAATTGCAAATTATGGAGCTTTTGTAACCGAAGAACATTTACATGAATATCAGTTTCCTTTCATTTTATATTAATAAAAGTGCACCTATTACCGGCGAAATAGTTAAAGATGTGATTTAAAATTTAACGAATCATAGAGCTACGACTAACACAACACGTCTAACAGGATACTGTAAAGGCAATTTTTTTTAGAAAAAAAATATTTGAAAATGAGTTTTCATTTTAAGTACAATCTACAATTCAAATTTAGTGATAAATATATTGTAAATTACATTTGTTTCTACTTACATTCCTCCGGTTTGCACGGATAGCATCTAGATGATAGCTTAATTCATCCCACACATCATAAAATATGTCTTGCGCCACTGAATTTACCGCAGCTGTGATACGGTTTCTTAGGTCGTCTAAAGTTGTTGGTAAAAGTGGTACATAAACCGCTTCTTTTACGAACTCCCACAAGAAAAAGTCACAAGGTGTAAGATCAGGAAATCTTGTGTGCCAGAATGCAACTCAAGTCTTTATTCCCCATGCGACCATCATATTTATTTATAACAACTCGGTGTCAATGTAGTAGGGCTCCATTCGGTTGGAAAATTTTATAAATCTTCATTAGCTACATCGCGAGATACGTTATCTCAGCAATTATGTTATCATAAAAAGAAGGTCTATAAACATTCTTTCTCGATACGGCACAGAACATATTAACCTTGGGGTGGGGGGGGCCCTCTCATGTTCCAGTGTTGAAGGGGATTTTGTAGCCCCCATATCCGAACAGTGTGTCGGTTTGCTTTTTCCCTTGCATGAAACGCGACAAAAGAGTATCATCTTCCATATTTTCGAACGTACATACCTTACTAAATTTTTACACAGTTCAGCTTGTCCTTTGTGCGAAGAGCCTGTACTAGTTGTAGCCGGTATGGCTTGTACATTAAACGGCGTCTCAACACACACCAGATAGTTGTTTGTGGCAGTCTAAATTTTCTGCTTGGTCTATGGATTGAGTTTATTAGACTTCACTAAACATTCTTTAATTCGTCCCACATTCTTCTCCGATACATGGTATTGGACCGTGCTTTTACCTATACATAAACAACCAGTTTGATCAAATGCTCTTTTCCATGAAATGCACGTTGTGTCACAGTTATTGGCATTATTTTACTGAACTTACTAATGTAAAAAACCTCACAACGAACGTTGGTGCATGAGTCTTTGAAATATTATGCGAATCATTCTGTTTATAAATATATTCAGTCGGTTTTATTGTATGCTAACAATATTGCTGCCTACCAACTTAAATTTTTCTTGTTTAATAACTTGCCAATTACATTATCCCAGGTTTCAGTTGGTCTGCCTATGCTTCTTCTGCCTATTGTCTTCGCTTCCCATTTTTTTTAGTAATCTTTGTAAATGTCTTCACCATCCCAATTGCTTGTCTTCAATTGTCTCCACCACGGCCTTATTCTTCCAGTTCTTTTCTCACCTTCTGATCCGTTATTCAGCCTCTTCTTGTAATTCCTGTGACTACACGTAGATACAGCATTTCCACCGCCTGCACTCTACTGTTTATGCTTTTATATAATATCCAAGTTTCACAACCCCAATAGTAGGATAGGTTTTGTTGATACTTTCTTCTTTTTCGCTATAGCTTTATAAATTTCCTAATATATTTTGGTTCTTTCTCTATGCGTTCCTTGATATCCGTTTTTTGGTTTCCTGTATTGACAATTATCACACCCAGGCATTTGAATTTCTTTACTTGTTCTATTGCGCGTCTTCGAGTTTCATGTTAATTTTCTTGTCTATGTTCTTTGTTATGACCACTATTTTGTCTTAGTAACATTTACTTTGAACTTGTACAATTTGAGAGTTTTGTTCTAAGCATTTAAATTGTTTCAGTATTGGCCATTATGACCACGTCCTCCGCAAATGCACATTCCTGTATTCTAACACTTTGCAGGTTTTTATATCAAACCTCAAGTTTCTTTGTTTTTGTAGTGATTTGCTTAGTTATATTGTTTATTAATATAATAAAGAGTATCGGGCCTAATACACTACCTTGTCTTAGTCCATCTTAAGTATTGAACGCTTCCGACTGCATGTTATGTGTTCTTACGTAATTGATATTCTGTTCGTTACTCTTTTGATTGCTTTGGTTAGTCTTCTATTTACTCTACTTTGTCGCTGGCTTTTCTATATTAGTTTTCTAGGTGCTCGGTCAAATGCCATCTCAAGATCCATAAACGCAAAATATGCCTCTTTTCCTTAGTGTTTTCTGTAATTTACCTCACGGTAAAAATGTGATCTATGTTCTCTTCTAAACCCACTCTGAAATTTATTTAATTGTAGTTCTTGTAACCTGTTGACTAAGACTATTTCATAAACTTTAACTACCGTGCTCAATAACGTGATCCCTCTGTAGTTCTCACAATCTTTCTTGTCGTTTTTTTTGTGAATGGACATAATAATACATATTTCCTAGTCCTGTGGTATACCATTGTTTCAGATCTGATGTAAAAGGTTTGTTTCTTTATTTTCCATATTTTTAATCATATCAAGAGTCACTTCGTCGTAACCTAGTATTTTTCTGCTTTTCGTTTCTTTAATTTTTTTCAATTCAGCTAAAGTAAGTATTTCATCTTCTATTTCAGTATCGTCCTTCTTCTTCAGTTTGTTGTCTTTTACATCTTCTACGTCGTTTAGATTGAGTAATTCAGAGAAGTACTCCTTTCACTTCCCATAATTGCTTTTCGATTATGCATGAGTGTATCCTCTTTACTTTTTATAGTCATTGACCAGTATTCCTTTCCTTTCCTAATTCTTTTAGTTACTTACAATTTGCGATTATGTTGAGTGTTTCTTCTATTCTTCTACCAAACTCTTTTCATGACTTCTGTTTGGTTTCCAGTATTTTAATTTAACTTTTGTTCTCTGTTGCTTATAATAGTTTTTATTTCTTTTCATTTCTGCATTGTCTCCACCTTTGTTTCTTTTTTTTTATTTCTTTATTCCACCAAGTTGTTTGTTATTGTACCGCAAGTTTGTTAGGCTGCTTGATTATATTTCTTTGAAGATTCTTATGTTTCTTCGGTATTTTTCTGTTCTATGATATTTTTTATCTTTCCCATTTCAACTTTGATGATTTTCTAATACATCTTTGCTATTATCTCTCCCCTCAGTTTATACGATCTAATGTTGTTCTTTTTGATTGGTTTGTTGTCTTCACTCTTATCCTGTTGTGTTTTTTCGTAGCTTAAAGTTTGCTACTACCAGGTAGTGGTCACTAAATATTTTTCCACTTCTTTTTACTGCAACGTCTTTTACCGATTTTCTATTATTTCTTTGAACATGTACGTAATTAAGTATTCATCTTTCAGTCCTGTATTTCAGGAGTATAGCTGTATGTAATTGAGTCATTATTTTGAATCGCCCTGTATTTTTATGCTTTAAAAATTTTGGGATTGTTACATTAAAGTATTATGATTTTAAGGTGTAGTAAGTTATTACATTTATTAGAACAATAATTGCCTACTTTTGTATTCATTTAGATAGCACTACAAAAGCTAGGTGTAATTTTGCTGTCTAGAATTTAATTTTCACTAATACAATTGTAGTCTTTTGACTCACCTATATTAGATGTTTAAAAAGTATTCCTATCGCTGTATTATTACCTTAGTGGACTTCAGTAATCATTGTTGTATGCTTACATATTTACCTACTCTGACTGGAAAAAATCCAACTTACCAAGCCACTCCCAACAAGAGTGGTAACAGTTTGAATTTAGAGTTAAAAATAATTGACATACAAAGAGAGAATTCTGAATGCAAATATGCTGTCTTTATTTCTTCTCCACCCTTCGGTTTGTGGCTTTAACAGCCGCGATTGTTTATTCCAGATCATATTGCAACTTTAACGCGTTGTCGATTTACATTACAACTTTAATTCGCACAAAAATAATAATTTTCAATGTAAACGGCGCACAGTGGTCCAGATTATCTGTTTAGGAGGAAAAAATTATAAAATTATTTTCCTAATGAGTACGATATCACTTTTTATTCATTTTTTCCTTCTGAATTGAATGAGACCAAAATGAATTCGTTACGATTAATAGTTTTAGAGATATGACGATAAATTTCAGAAAATTCATAGTTTACTTTGTGTAATTATCGTTGTCTCATACAGTATTTTTCTGATTATAATTAAATATACCTCTCATCATTTAGATTCGGAATAGGGTTTTCTTGATCTCGTTTCTCTTCTTGTTGTGCCACATCCGGGGGAAATATGAGATCTGTAACTTCCTGTGACAAGGATTCATCTTCTTTATAATTAGGAATTCGCCGTAAATCAGCTAGAAAGGGGTCTGAGGCAAGTAATCAGCTATTTAATAAGTTAATTTGTTGCCAATCGACACGTTTTCCTGGTGTTGTGTTTACGGAAGTATCGCACATCTTTATTACGAGCTTCCTGTGCTTCCTCAGATAAATTTCCAATGGGCAAAAGAAAATGATTGATTACTTCATGCCCATGCAACAAAACTTTATGAACGAATGCAGGCATATTGTACCATGGGTACAACTTAACAAAAAGTTTAGCTGTTTTATAAGTATACCTTCTGAATTTTTTGATATTTATGATAAGACCACTTGACAACACTTTCAAAATTGTTGAAAATTTATTAATTATGGTTACATCAAGTCCAGCAATTGACGCAGTTACTTCCAGGTTTCTAAAAAACCTGCGAGCGGTATTTCCATCGTTGGTAGATCCGAAATCTTGCTTTGTTTGGCCTACCAACAGTTCAGTTTCATCTATAAATCTTTTTATAATTTCATCTTTTTTTCTCTTTAATAATTTTTTGCTTCCGTCACCCCTGACTTGCCATTGCTTTATATCCAATCGTTATGACACGTAAATAATGTATTCGAAAAACCTTATCCATACGTAAAGGGTTGATAAACCAAATGCAATTGTTTCAGTTTTATTGGTTTCATTTTTACCATTTTAAGGTTGTTCATCTCTGATGGTTTCGCATTACATAGATAACAATTCTGTGACGACGTATTTGTTAATGAATTGCATATTTTCCCATCGATCATCGTAAATAAATAATTGTGGTAAATCTTGATACAAATTTCTTGAATTTTAATAGTAGTAGGCTGAAGATTATCAATTTGATGCTGAATTATTTCTTTTTCGCGTTTAATTAAAGCGGGTTTTTTTTTCTTGAAATAGAAAGCGAAGAGGTCGACAATACCTAGTTGAGTCTGGTGGAGGATTTTTCTACAAAATTAAAGATTCTTTATTTGAATTTGTTGAAAAGCGATGCAAAGATGATTGAGTAGTCAAGGCAAGTTGATTTGTACTAAATTGGTCTATTAACAATGAAACCTTAGCACGTTGAGATTTTGCACATAGAAGATCTTTTTGGTGCAAACAGTGACAGAACTGTCTAATTCTAAAATAATTTGTTCATTTAGCCATTGGGCATATTTGCTTTCTAATTGTTTGAAGGTTCTGTGACATCGAATTCAATAACGCTTTAAAATTATTGTGAAATTATATACACATTTTTTGATAGCAACATTTGAAAAATTTTGACCTGTTTTTTTAATTTGTTCTCTAAATACTTTATGAGAATGTGACGAGTTTTAGTTACATTCGACTGCATAAGTCCTAATTCTTTTATGGTGAAGAACCATTTCTTGCCGAGTTATGGCACGCTCGCGACCTACAGAAAAAAAATTATTTCTTACAAACTGGCAATTAAAGGCAAAAACTATTTAATTTATATCAAGTACAGGAGTGTTACTCTTGCTTAAAAATAGTTGCAATTAGTAACAATTAGTAACTTGGACTTTCCACTTAAAAAAATACTGATACTATGAATATCAAGATATTATTTGAACAACGAAATTGATATAAATCCGTAGTTTTATACATACCTTCAACTGCCGAATTCATATTATTATGAATGTAAAAGCCTTTTATAACAGCCAGATAATCACAACACATGTTTTGATGCGCGTGATTTCGCAACAAGCGATTGACTATTGTGAAACAATCATGCGACGCCGATGCCACGTTTCTCTGTCATTTGCTCCATTGTTGAATAAACTAATTTTAGAAGTCATTTCATGCCTTAGTAGGATGTATGATACATAAAATATTCACCAATACTTACACTTTTTACCTTCAATTTTGGACTTTTTTCCTCCTACTTATAGGATCTGGCCCACTGTGCGGCGCCCCAAACACTAATTTGCGAAAACAAAGCGGCTACGGGGCCAAATAATAAATAAGGCCCGAAAAGCTTTTGTGTCGTTCGGTACAATCGAGCGCGTGGCCTACACGCATACAACTTTTCAAGGTCAAAGCTGCTGAATGGCTGGTGTTGAATTATTAACTGCTTCTTTGATTTGGTGTTTTGTGATGTACGTCATCGCCGGGCCGTTTTTACTTTAAGGGTGAACCACTTTTCGCCCCGGACTAAATTCAAAGCAACCCTTTTATTTGTTAGTGGTTTTTGCTCTAACTGCAAACCGATATTAGGCGGCAACTGCGCGAGAAGTAAAATTAATTTCGCTGGGCGGCGGGGAGCGGAATATCAAATATAGCGCCAGCCTCGCAGGAAGTTTAGAAGCTGCTCCGAGCAAATTTATTGCGTTATTTGACTTAATTGTCGCTAAAATTGCTCTCGATTATTATTAGGCGCAGGAAAAGCGAAACATACGTGCAACTGCCACAAACTGCCTTGTGAGTAATTATGGTGGTGTTAAAAATTTGTTATAAATAGCCATTTGAGTATGTTATTTCCTTTTTTACTAAACTGTTAATGATATTTTGTAACTATAGATGTTTTTAAAAACGACATACGTTTTTTACGCATTTATCACAACCGTTCCTTATATTATTATTATCTATGGCTTTATTTATTTTACTATAGTACAAATTAATTTTTACAAAATAAATAAAAATATAATGAGATATTCTTATATTATATAATAATACACAACAAAAGACTTTAGAGAAGAGCTGCTTAGTCTGTCTACGATGTTTCCTATATTTGGTCAATATTGTCTACTTTTACATTAACATTCTAATAAAATAATGAACTCTAAATCCCTCAGTACCAGCTGAAGAGGGAAAAACCAGTATCACTGTACCGACCTAGCTTTAAAAGATTTATTTTGATTATTATTTATCACTGATGTTTGAATTTTTCGAATATTATTTTTGTTATACTTCTTCACATGTTTTCAACATTTACTCTTCTGTACGCCTCAGCAACCTTGTACAGCTTTTTTATTCATCACCATGTACTATATATTACTAAATAAACATATATGATTTACTGTATACAAATGTAAAACTTCTTATATAAACCTGAGCGTGCCACTATCTATAAACAGCGACAAAACTCGATAGAACTATAAGATGTTAGCTTGGAAAAGTAAATTTCGCACCAAGAAAAAAATATGAAAATATACTTAAAGAACATTGTTTGTGGTATGTTGATTGTCTGTTTTAAACTACTTAGAGAAGAACAAATTATATAGTATTTTAGTAAAAATATTGTAATTACAGAATGTCGAGTATCGTAGAAACTCATAACAGTGTCAAAAATATTACAATGCTTTAGGTGTTAAAATCATGTAAAATAGAATAATTTTCTAGTAAACTTTGATAACCAACGCAAACGTTTTACGTTTCTTCTTGTTCACTTTTTCTGATATAAATGTTTACTAATGTCTAATCCCACAAAATATAAATTTCGTGTAGGCCTTTGCCAGTCTAAATAACATATTCAGTGGGAATGTAAAATTAAATAGCTTTTCCTCCTCTGAGCAGAAATTTGACAAAATTATTCAGCTTGGAGTTGTAATATTCATTGTTCGCCAATTTAAATAGTTCTTTAATTTTAAAATTGCTACAATTGCAGCCATAGATCTGGACAAAAACATTTAAAGTCTAAATATGACTATAGATTTTCTCCAACCTTCTATTAAGATACAGTTCCGTAGTAAATAAGGCAGGCATACCTAATAACTTGGTAAACCTACAATTTATACAAATAAATATGGGTTTAAGAAAAGGTTTAGAATATTTATATAGTCCTATGGAAATAATATTAAAAAATACTAAAACTCACTATGCATAACTATACATAGAGTAGCAATATTATAAGTGTTAGTTTCGAATGAAATAGATATTATATTTACCATATTGACATCAGATTTCTTCTTTATTTACGTGTTATTCTAGTAAAACCAAACCATTACTAAAAATAATTAATACTAATGGTAAAGATAGAAAAAGATTAAGCTAAGGTTATAGATTCAACGTTTAACTTTTCATCTGTAAGGATGGAGTCGAATAAAAAGATATTTTAAGGGAGTTTAACATATTATTACTTAGTAACACCAAAGATTATTTACATTACTAAACAAGAAGCGACACTCCCGCTTAATACCATTGTATTTCAGATGTGCATTCTGAGGGACCTTGAGACATAAACGCCATTTTCCTGGGGTATAAAACGCAGTAATTTCAAAATTATTTGTACGTTAATAAAGTCGATGTCATCAGCGCTTAAAATGTAATTGCAATGTATTTTCATTGGCGCACTAAACAAAACTAATAGTTGTATAAATCAGTTCTCAGCTTTAGATTTCACAGGATGCAAATCACCGTTTACATGCAACGTATTAGTCCGCCCTCTTGCGGTTTTAACATCATGCGATTTGGCGTTTGATGCACGTAACCTCAATAATCAGCTGTGTTCACGATGGCAATCACAAAAGAGCATATTCGATTTTCTATCCACTTCACGTTCCATCTTAAGAAAAACGCTGCTGAAGCCACCGAAATGATTTGTGCTGCCTATGGTGAGAATGCTGTAAGTCATGCAACGTGCAAAAAGTGGTACCAAAGATTTCGCGGAGTTTAGTCTTGAAGATCAACCACGCGCTGGATGCCCTCAAACATTTGACACGGATGAGCTGCAGACGCGTTAGACTGGGAACTTCTCCCACATGCGGCGTATAGCAGACATGGCCCCTTTCGATTATCATTTATTCCGGTCGTTACAGTATCACTTGGCTGAAACGCACTTCAAAACAGAAGAAAAAGTCCGAAAATGCATTGATAACTTTATCGCCTCGAAGCCGGTGAGCTTCTATTATTTTTGGTACCACCCAACGAGGCTGCTTCATATAGGCCAATTAGTTTACTATCCATACTTGGTAAACTATTAGAAAAATTGCTAGCCAAAAGACTCACCCCAATCATCGAAGAGATGAATTTGATTCCAGCGCATCGATTGGGATTTAGAAGGGAGCATTCAACCATACAGCAGGTCCATCGTGTACTCAACTTAATAAATCAATCTTTTGAAGAAAAAGTTACTGCACAGCATTCTTCCTCGACGACAGCCAAGCATTCGATAAGGTGTGACACGATGGCCTGCTGTATAAATTGAAAAGATCGCTATCACATTCATATTATATTATAATTCAATCATACTTAGAAGAAAGATACTTCCAGATAAAATATGATCAAACGCTTACTAAAATACATCCAATTAGATCAGGGGTACCACAGGGGAGCGTCCTCGGACCCCTTTTGTATATCCTTTTTACAGCTGACATGCCTACCAATGATCAGTCGCTCACAGCTACTTTTGCGGATGATAAAGCAATCTTGGTGAAACATAAAGATCCAGTAACAGCTGCAAGAACGCTACAAAATCACTTAAATGATATCGTAAATTGGACCAAGAAGTGGAGAGTTAAAATAAATGAGTTTAAATCATACCACATTACGTTCACAAAGTGCAGAGGCAACTCACCACAAGTCTTCATTAACAACAATCCATTACCTCAAGTAACAGAGGTCAAATATCTAGGAATGCACCTTGATAAGGGGCTGACATGGAAGCCACATATTTGGAATAAAAGAAAACAACTTGGCACCAAATTTAGCAAACACTACTGACTGCTGGGCAGAAAATCCAAATTGTCTCTCAGGAATAAATTGTTAGTTTACAACGTCGCGTTCAAACCAATTTGGACTTATGGTGTCCAACTATGGGAAACTGCAGCCAACACTAACATCCAAATTATCGAAAAATATCAGTCAAAAGTCCTACGTGCTATGTGCGATGCTCCGTATTTTGTGAGAAATGCTGACATAATGAGTGATGTGAAAGTGGACACAGTTAAGGAAACTATTAGAAAGTTTAGTGCTAAATATCTAAATAAACTAGAACATCATAGCAACGTCTTAGTGATCAACCTTTTGGACAATAGTGACAACATCCAAAGATAAAACAGATTAAAGCCCCTTGACCTGCCAAATAGACTTTAGTTGTAGTTAATGTTTTTATTATTATTATAAATATAAGCAACAACTATATTTTAAGATAACACTGAGTTAAGGTCACTGGACTCTAACTCACATGCATACTACTCAATCCACAGTTCACACATTAAATTTTCTTATTGTAAGTCTTTATAGATTGCAAATAGTTAATAAATTAATTAAAAAAAATTATTTTTGGAAAGCGAAAAAATTACAAAACAAGCATTATGATAAAAATAATATAATTACAAATGAAGGGATTACAAATGTAAAATATGAGCAATTTTTTTCTGTTTTCTAGGCAGACTTAAAATTATTACTAAGATCTTGTGAGGTTTGTGTTACAACTACACTCGTCAATGTTCAATCATATAAATGCTGACATATTATTTAATTGTTTTTACCTCATATGTGGCGCTTTTACATTCATTTCTTTATTAGTATTTTCAATACTTAACACTGGCTAACTGCACAGTTATAACCGCGTTTATGTGTTTTGCTCATTTTATCTAATGAGGAATGTCTTACAACACACCACTTACAGTTACATGAAATAATACACAAAACTTTCAACACAACGCAAAACCGCCCTAATATCTATGTATAATAAGTAATATCAGATGTAATTTGATCTATAAATACGAATATTCACTACTGAATGCTAACTTTTTGAGGTTAACAAAATTTGAAAATGCTTGACGAACCTGCACACTAGAAAACGTAATTCTCCCACCTACGCGAGTGACGCTTCTTGTTCAGTAATGTAAATATTCTTTAGTAACACGGGCTCTTAGCTGACGTGCAGACTGTTGCTTCGAAGCTAAGAGTACCCCCTGTTCCAAACAACGCTACTTTGATACCTTGGGGCGCAATTAAAAATATTTCTAAGTCCAGACGGCCCGTTGTCTACGTGCCACCAACTACCGCCGGGATTGAAGGCTCAACCTGGCCGCCGGCCCACCTGGGCCATCTGAATCATTTCTATCTGGACAGTTCCCATTTTCAGAACAAGAAAGTCGCAACTGTAACCAAACGAATGTGCCTTCCAAATATCTCCCTGTTCAAGCGCCGCTAAAAGTGCTTATACATTGAACATATGTTTTGCCCTTAAATCAGTTTTTGGGTCCAGAAGTTTTACTCGGAAATAATGTATTGCAATCGCTTAATACTGTAATTTTTTACAAATTCTGGAAGCTCTTAGTATTTAGCAACAGTAACAACAATTAATGGTAGTTTCCCAAACATTGCAACTTTTTATCTTTACCTTTTTATTCCCTTTCGAACATAGTCGGGAAAACTTTTAGCATATACATAAATTTTATAATATTTGTATTTCGTTCTTGCATCTGCATATTCAGTTTATTCGACCACTCAAATATATGGACTAAATAATTCTTGAATTCTAAAATTAAATATAAGTTTTTAATATATTTTTAACCATCGACCATTATATAAAAGGAAAGCAAAAGTCGTGAGTTAAAAATCCTTTTTTACAAAATTCTAACATTGAATTTTTCGATCATACAATAAATGATTTCCATTTCGAAAACTTGAAATCGCGTTTTTTCCTGTAGCATAGCTAAGCTGATGCTTTATCTCTATAGCACTCATAAACATTACCCCACAAAGGATTTCTTTGGTCAAAAAAGAATAAAACATTTTTATAATATTTGAAACCTTAGTGATTATTGAAAAAAAATAGATGAACCTTGGTGAACTTATCAACTGAGAATACAATGCCACATTCAAGTGAAAATAAACCAACTACTCATTTATGTAATGTACTCCACAACCTAATTTCAGCGATCCTCTTTAAATAGTATTATTTAATGAATTATTTATTCGTAGAATTGTTTATTTTATTTGAAAATTTCTTTTAGACACTTTTAAACTTAAGAACCTCTTTTTAAACATAGTCATTCCACAAGTAGTAAATTATAAAAGTTAAAAATTTGTATGAACTTTTTTGTAAACCATTATACACATATATAATAATATGGTAAGGTTCCAACGCTTCTCGTGTGACAATGGTCTGCGAATTGAAAGATTGAAGCTGACATGTGACAAGCACCGCATCCCTTGTTTGTAGTGAACGCAGGTACTCAATTATTTTCAGTGATTGAGTAGACCACCCGCCAGACATCTGAGCCCGGGATTAAACCTAAGTCCGTTCACACCGCAGTCAAACGGCTCAATCGTTTAGCCACACTAAAGCTTATATTCGTTTAACTCTCTAAATCTGCCAGTGCGATTAATTTGAAAAACATGTTTGGCTTTCACGGCAAATATCCGCGATTTTGTTTCCGCGTAACATTTCGGAAAACCGATAATTTCCGAGCAACGCTGTTTTCCGACCTAATGAATTAATTATATTTCGCTGTTGTCAGTACATTCCGGCCTCGCGAACAAACGCGCCCAGCGCGCGTTCTATTATTAGAATGTTTGATTGATTGCAACTTAATTATCCTTCTTGCAATCGAGCCGGGCGTTCCGAAATCGCCGATTGTTTGCGGCGGCCGCTAATCGCGCAACAATACGCGCGTCGACGCGCCGTCATAGCTCGAAGTTGTTGTTGCAATTAAACTTAGCTCTAATTGTTGAAACGGGCGTTCCGAAATCGCCGATTGTTTGCGGCGGCCGCTAATCGCGCCCGGGAAACTGATTAGCAGAGCGCGTCTTGAGCCCTGCGAAGAATCGAAGGCGTGTTAATCAATTAGGGGAGACTTAGCTCAAAGTTCCAGCCGAAAGGGCGCAACGCGCCCGACTGCAGGTGGGCTATCTATGTAGCTGCCATCGAATTTATCATTGGTTATATTAGCAGATCGAAGACCAACCTCTGATCGTGTCCAAGTGATCGAAGGCGATGGCTTAATGCAATGATAGGGGCTGGACCAAAGTTCCGAGCCGAAAGGGGCGAGCAACGCGCGGCAGCAGGTGGGCTACTCGTCCTGTAAGCTGCCATCAATTTATCATTGGTTATATTTGCAATCGGAGACCAACCCTCGATCGGTCGTCCAAAGTGATGAACGATGGCTTTGCAATGATATGGACAAATTTTAGCTGAAACGACGCCACTGATGCTATAATTGAAATTAAAAAGGAAATAAATGGTTTAAACCACTCCTATTATCTAATGATAATAAACATTTGAACTCAAAACTTTTTTTATAGCAATAAGGGCATGAAATGAAGAAATTAAAAAAAATGCAAAAGAAATTACATCGACTTAAATTTTAAAAAGAAATTTGGTTTTAGATAGTTAATTTATATATATATATATATATATATATATATATATATATATATATATATATATATATGTATATATGTATATATGTATATGACGAGAAGTCCTCCAGTGAAGGACTCTCTTAATCCACAAGAAAGTCTGCTGGCCAAAGTCTATGTAGTCGTCGTGGGTGTTCTCTTTCTAGTAATGGTTGAAGCAGGTTATTTGAGTGGGCTTCTAATCTTTGACATAAGGAATCCTCAGATCGTCGTGTAGCGTCTGGTTCGAGACATAACACAGTGCTTGAGTTATCATACGTAGCACTTTAGATTGGTTTCTTTGGAGCAATGCTACATTGGATTTACTTGCGCAGTCCCAGATTTCGATTCCATACGCCCAAATAGAGATGATGATTGTTTTATATAGCAGTATTTTGTTTTCTAGGGAAAGTTTTGAGTTCTTTCCTAACAGCCAATAGAGTGTTTTGATCCTCAGGTTAAGCTGCTTCCGTTTTTTGATTATGTAATCTTTCCATGTTAACCTAGTGTCCAGGTGGAATCCGAGATATTTGATAGATATCGCTAAAGAGAGTTTGACGTTATTGAGAGAAAGCGGAGGACAACGTTCGTGTCTCAGAGTGAAATCTATGTGCTGTGATTGGTTTTCATTTATTTTAATTTTCCAGAGATGCAACCAATCGTGTAGTACATTTAAGTGGATTTGTACTAAGTTAGATGCTATTGCTGGGTCTTCATGAGCTGCTAGTATGTCAGTGTCGTCGAAAAAGTATAGATAGTAGTTCCAGTGGTTGTTGGTATGTCGAATGTATATAGGTAGTAGAGGGTCGGTTCCAAGACGCTTCCCTGTGGTACACCTGCTTCTATGAAATGGTAGTCTGATTTGGCGTCTCCCACTTTGGATTAATCGATGTGTTTGCTGAACTGTAGAGTATCCTCAGAACCCAAATTGATGGGTAGGAAGCCAGGTATCTAGTGAAATATTGGCATTTATTCTCTGTAGTAATAAACATTCTAATACCTTGGAAATCGTAGAGAGCAAACTAATTGGATAGTAGGAGGTTATGTCATTTGGGTTCTTCCCTGGCTTATTTATTAAGATTATTTCTGCTGTTTTTAGCACTGTGGGCCAGTGCTGCAGTCTTAAAATGGCAATAAAAATATAGGTGATAAATTGTGTTCCTTTTTTCGGAAATTCCCTGGGCATTTTTGGCGTCACACCGTCTGTACCTGGATTTAATTCGAGATGGGGTTTGTGGAATGTTGGATAAAATTGTTACGATATCATTATTTATGTCTTGATTGTTGGGCTTAAAGGCAGATGCGAGATGATCTGCAAAAAGATCAGCCTTTTCTTGGTCGCTTCTAGCCTATTTAGCGTTGTGATCAGCAAGACTTTTTATTGGTGCATTGTGTTCTTTTGATTTTTTCTTGGATTTAATTGCTCTCCACATAGAATTGTCAAATCTATTTAGTCTAGTAATGTAGTCAGTGAAGGATTGTTCACGGAGTTCGGCCTTTAATTGGTTGCTAATACGATTGAGTATATTTTTATCTACAGGTTCCTGAGTTCGGTGCCACCTAGACCGTGCTTTCCGTTTTTTAGTAATTAAATGTTTTATTTCAAGTGGTACTGCTTTCGTGGTATTAGCTATTGACAGGGGTGGAGTACTTTCAATAACTGAATGTTTAAGGGTACTTGTGTGGGCATCCAAAGCGTCTTCGACTTCGTTATGGGTTTTGAGGCTTATTTTTAGATTAATCCGTTGTTCCACTTCATTTTTACTTTCCTTATCCTATAAGGAAAGTAATGTAATCGGCGGAAATTTGACCTACCCAGTTTTTCACATTTCTGGACGAAATATAGCCTCAGGTCACCAAAAAAACTTGGTTTGAGCCATTGGTTCGTTTGTGTGTGTGTGTGCGTGTGTGAGAGAGAGAGATAGAGATAGAGAGAGAGAGAGAGAGAGTGTGTGTGTGTGTGTGTGTGTGTGTGTTTGTCTGTCGGTCTGTCGGTCTGTCTGTCTGCCGGTCTGTCAGTAAACAGGATATCTCGAGAACCATAAGAGCTAGAGACTTGAAATTTAGTATGCAAGTTACTTGTAGGTAGGCAATGCGAAGCTTTTGTTAAAAATCGGCCTAGTCGTTTGGTCGCGAGGTCGCAAAATCGGTCGCAAAGCGGTCACGAATCTAAACGGTTGAAGATACAAAACATTCATGAGAATAAAAATGATTTGTTATCACGAGATAAACATGAATTTAAAGTAAACGTTGGTAAAATAGGGACTCGAAAAAAATTGAAGCTCAGGATTTTTAATATACCGAGTGTTCATAAAATGTTCCGGGAAATTTATATTACCGGATAGACCAGACCGAGATGAACCAAAAATTACAATAAAATTTGTTGGTCACATAAATAAGTTATAGCCGATTAAAATTAATTAAACGGACCAATCACAGCGCGCTCGGAGAGCTTCCCGGCCGATTGCGGGAGGACGGGGGGGGAGGGGGGGGGGAGCGCTTGGCCGCTAGGAGGGAGCACGCAGGCGATAATGGGGAAGGCCGTGCGGCCGACCTCGCACGGTTACCTTCAGTGACGTAGCAGAATTTTAATTACGAGTCAATTATTGTCTTGTACTGTTTATTTTAATCAGCTTTCGAGTGTTGGACTCGCGCCTCGTCCTTTTTTAAAGTAACAAGTTCCGGGTCGACAGCAGCGCAGGGCCGAGACGATGGACCCAGTATAATATATAATAATAGGATAAGGAAAGTCGTGTGATGTTCACACCAAATTTTTGAATTTATTCCACTTGGTTTTATTGTTATGAAATTTAGGTGTAAAATTCTTAATAATTACGAAAGTACTAACTGTTGCAATTATCGGGGAATGGTCCGATGACAAATCGTAACCAGAAGATACTTCCATGCATGGTGAAGAGATTCCGTTGGTAATAAAGAAGTCGAACAGATCAGGAGTTTTATGTGGATCACTGGGCCAGTATGTTGGTTTACCAGTGGACAGGAATAAGTAGTTTTTTCCTGGATTAGATTAGCTAGGTCACCACCTTTGGTAGTTGTTAGCCGAGAACCCCAGAGAGTATCTTTACTGTTGAAATCGCCTCCAGAAATAAATTTAGAGCCGAGTGTGTTGAAGAAGTCCCAGAAGTGGTTGAGTTTCAAGTTGTGCCTTGGAGGGTAATATACTGCAAAAACTGTTATCTCGTAGGAGGACGTTTTGACTTTGAGTGAAGTGGCTTGCAAGTGACTTGTTTCATACTTTGGTAATATGTAGTGACTTATAGTATTTTTTCTTAAAATTGCAGTAGCTGCATGTGCAGTGTTGTCCGGGTGGTTTGAGTTATAGGTTAAATAGGATGGTATACGAAAGAAGGATCTGTCGGTAAAGTACGTTTCGCTAACAAGTAGTATGTCGATTGAATTATTATGTAGGAAAGTCTCTACTTCGTTTAAGGATGCCGTTGGCATTCCATTGGGAAATTTGTACAAATTTAGTGAATTTTATTGATGAGCGTTGTAAGCATGGTAAGAATTTAGTTGTTTTGTTGCAGTAGCTTGTTGGAACATGTTTTTGAACTCATTCAGAAAAGTGATGAGAGTAATTGAGTTTCCTTCTAGTAGTTTTTGGTGGTTTTGTTAGGTTAGTATATTCGAGTAGCTATTGGCCTGTTGTGCCTGAGCTACTGATTGTATTCTATATCGTGGGATAGGGTGTGTCGGTGCTAGTAATTGTTAAATATTAAGTCTGTTGTTGGCATTACTCGGTTGATTCAAGAGGGTATGGTAGAATTTGCATCCTCTGTAATTGGCAAGATGGGGCTGCTCCACATTTCACACAATAGTAAGGTCTGTTACAATATGTTTTAGTGTGACCATTTTGCTGACAACGTATACACTGGATAAGGCCCTTAGTTTTTCTGGGTGGCTCGATTTGTACTATTCTATTCTGAATACCTCGTAGGTTGTGTACTTTTTTATTGTTGTCCGCAGGCTGGAGGTCTGCCAAAAATAGGTTTAATGGTTCTTTAGACACTCTACTTCTTTCATTTAAAATATTCTTGACTTGGTGTCCCTCATTGGCTGGCACTTGCTTAATTTTGCTTACGTCGGTTGTAAAGCGTAAGTTTTTGATAACCACTCTGAAGACACGGTTCTCTTTTGGCTGGTACGTATGGTGAATAATATTGGCATCTTTCATGTAGTGTATTAGTTTCCTGTAGGTTTCCGGAGTATGACAGTATATTTTTATGGTGTTATCTGATAGAGTTTTTGTGTTAAATTGTTCAGTTTCCGCAACTGTATTTCAACTTTTGATCATGTCATTGTAGTGTGTAACTCCATGCACAAATATCGGAGGAGGTTTTATGGTTGCATTATTTACTTGTTTAGTAAGGGTACTTCCCTCTTCTTCATTTAGCTGATTGTATCTATTTGTTAAAGGTACTTGCGTACTTTCTTTGATAGGTTGGGATAGTTTTCTACGTTTAAGACGTTTAACGGTTTGCCATGTGTTAATGTTGGATGAGTTATCGTTTACGAGTTCTTGAGTTTCTTCGTCTAGTAGACGTCATTCGATAGAGAATTCTGTCGTTGTTAGTTAAAGATTGTGAGGTGGTTGCCATCAGATTGTCGTTGAGATTGGTGGGAGGATACTGATTTTGAGATAAGTAAAAATTGTTACCCGTTGATAGCGGTTGACTTGCAAATTAAAAATTGATGGGAAGTGGAAATAGCATTGGAACACCCTGTGCGTAGTTGAAGTTCGAATTATTAGGTTGTCTGTAGGCGATACTTGTTTGTTGCTCCATTTCCATTTTTATTGTTTTCTAGCGCTATTTAAACATACGTATGTGGCTGTGTCGATAGCGCAGCGCGGTCACCGATACCGCGCCAGGAAAACGCAGAAAACACTCGGAATTCGTACGTCTACACTTCTTGAGCTACAAAACTCGAATGAGGCTTTATTTGAAATAGGAAATCAGTTCAAAACAAAAAAATGAAGATAAAGCGGTAGTAACGTATTGCAGGTAAAAGAAATCTCGTCACAACTAGTTTTAAAATAGTTGTTTTACTTTTTTTGCAGGATCCGGCAGAATGATCACTCCTTTTAAAACAACAATAAAAAAAAACATAGATTCTGTTCAATGTTTTATTGTACCATCACACAGAACAATGCAGAACATTTAGTCATCATTCAGTTTTAAAGATGATATTGTCCAAGTATTTGCCCACACAGGCTATATACTTTTCCAGCCCCACCTTAAAGTTTCTCATTACTTGTTGAGTAATTTTCACTGATACCGCCGCGATCGTGTTTCCCACAGCTTATTTCCAATTGTTCAATAGTTCACGGCCTAAAAAACATTAGATCGCCGGCGATGAGATGTTAGTGCATAATGAAATGGGACGGTCTGGAAACATTTGCCCCAGAATTTCTCAAAAAATTCTCACCGCGTATACAATAGCATCATTTGGTGTATTTCCATGTTTATTGAATTTGCGTAATATCGCAACATAACGAGTAGAGCAAACGTGATAATCACCGCGCGCCTACTTTTTGAAAAACATATGGGCTTTGTAATGCCAAATTCCGTAACAGCACAGCAAATAATTACATGCTGATTGTAGAGAGGTCGCTCATCAAGTCTTGAAGGATTTTATAGAGCCCAATACCTAAAATTTTGCTTATTGGCGTGGCCCGACAAATGAAAATGAACTTTGTCGCTATTGAGCACAACAGCGCAAGCAGCTTACATCAGTCAGATTCTTTAAGTTCTTGGACCGCTATCAGTTTTTAGAGGCAGAACATAAAATTCCATTGTAGAATTCTCCGCATTCTTCGGTCAAATATTTCCTTAGTGGCGGAACGTTGTGGCGACTTGACAACAGCCTGCCTCACTGTGGAGATATTCTCGGGTGTCCGAACGCTACGAGGTCTATCGGGTGATTTTTGTTTGAATGCTAAGCCAGCTTTTTGAAAATTGTGTTTCCACAAATGTTGTGGTTTTCTTGGTCGGAGCGGTCAGGACTCTTCCGTAACTACTTCCAACACAAACGATGATATTCACCACTCCACGGCACTAATATAGCATCTTTTGTGCTACTAAAGGATGTACGTTTCGAGTGCCTTCTACTCATACATCGTGCGCGGTGGTCAATTAAAAAAAGATCATTCGAGCGAACCCTATATTAGTAAAAGTGTAATATCTGTTGAAAGTCATCAACGAATGATGTATATTTGAGAGAGCATTAATTATGCGAGTAGTGAAGGATTTTCAGAATTATCACCACTACTTTAGTAAATATTTCTTATCTAAATTAAGCCCTAATGGTAAAACTGGCAAAATTCTAGAAACAGAAAATTTTACAGCTCTTTAAAACAGAAGGTGGTCGCAGTTTTGCATGAATTATTAGGGAAAGTGAAATCTAAAACTACTACTACATACCAACTAAAAAAAAAAAGAAATAGATTACGTAATAACGACCGTCTTCAGCACCAAACCAAAAAATTTCTGGGCGCAATCATTTGCAGAGAAAATTATACTGATTTTCTACTAAAAGGGATAAGCCTTACTCTTAAAGCAATAGGCACTTAAAAAATAATCTATTACCAGTGCTAGTTGTTTTTGTTGCGATGTATCCTGCATCATCGAAGTTGTTTACTATAAATGTTGAAGTGGAATTTGTTTCAATCATCGAAATATGAATTTGGCGGTCTGTCTGATATAACGTTATTCCCAAGTTTAACTTTGTAAACACGCAAGTATTACACTATTTTTCAGACATTTTAGGGGAATTATATTTTAAATTAAAGTGCACAGTTCGAGATTCAGTGAACGACTGAAGTAAAATACGTGCTAATATAATTTCCTGGTGCTGTTTAGTTAATAAATTTAATACTATGTATTTTTAAGTATTTTAATTTTTTACTATAATATATAATTACGGTGGAATTATACAGTAGCTGTCAAAAGTCTATTGATATCCCGTTTTTGCGAGTTTCGATAAGAGGCTATTTAATTCTTTACAAAACATATTTTGTTTATTTATAATCGTTCATAAAATATAATTGCAAGAATTTCGGAAACCCGGGTATCTAATTCTCAAAGATAAGAATATTGAAACTGATGAAATGGATGAAAAGTTATAGATTTCAATAAACTATAACAAACTAACTATGCCCTAAACAAACCATAACAAGTTATGAATAATCAAAATAAAGCTGCTATTTGGTCATATTACCTTTTGGTATTTGCGAGGCATGGAGTCGAACATTCTATTGGATACACTGCCAAACCGCCTTTAACTGATCTAAAGTCTCGCCCCCATTCGATGCCTGCGGACTCACCAGAGTCCTCTCCAGTTTATCCCACAAGTTTTAGAATATGTTGAGATCGAGGCGTTGGCTTGGCCAGTCTATGAGATTTCTATGGTGGTGGTGGAATTAGTTCACGACACTCTTGTCCATGCCAGCATGTGGTTCTCCAGAATTCCTTCTTAGACTTGTCCATGGTGCCCTGTATACAGAAGACTGCGCTCATGCCAAGGGAGGAAAAACATCCCCACACTGACTCTCCTCCATGCTTGATTACTGGAAGGGTAGACCTCGGGTCATACCGAGTACCCTAGAAGTACCTTATGTACTTTCCTCCACCCGTGCTAAACATAATAAATTTCTATACATTACTCTAGATTATCGTCTTCCAGCTTGCTTGCGTCCACCTCAGATGGCGTTACGCCCAGTTTATCCTCTCGGTTCTCTTCTTGGGGCATGATTTCTTCAGAGCGGCGAACTGCAGGCGCCTTCCAATAACGGATTTACGGAAGAGGGTAATATCGTGCTTCTGTGAGGTGAGGATTCTTGCGCGACATGCGAACAATGTTTCTATCAGTGAGTATGGTGGTGATTTTGGGTCTTCCAAAAGCGCTGCGCTTCATGACTCCTTTACTAACTCGCCAACACTTTATGATTTGTGAAATAGATTACCTGGAGATGCTGAACTGCTTGTAGAGTGTGATTAGTGGAAACTAGTTTCGTTTGCTTCGTATGGTGTGTTCTTACTCATGTACCATCAAATTACGGCTTCCGAGGCTTCTGCCAATTTTATAAAATTGTTGAAAAATGATAAAATAAGGAAAAAGAAAAAAATTCGATATTGCAAAAAATGACGAAATGACAAATTATCATCATGGTATACGCAAGCGTCTAGGATTTACTACTCAAATGATGTCAATGTAATGTAAGACACATCACAAAGTACTGTGAAAATATTATGTCAATTTGTTGCAATTGAAGCGAAATACAAAGAAAATAACAGCTACAGTATATCGGAGGTGATACTATGACTTATGTTACAAACTTTTATCAAATTTCTTTAAAATTTAATCATCAATGATTTTAAACATTGTATGTGTTTGATGCGCATTATTTCCACAATAGCATTTTTAATAGCAATATAAAGTTCTTCTAATTGGTTCTTGTCGCTTTGTACTTCAAATCATTGAAAGTGCTTCTAAATCCAAAAGTATAGTCTACACTGTAAAAACAAATTTGCGTATTGGAAACTGCGCATAATCAACATAATACTGTAATTTACAAGACTATGTATATGTTAAAATAATAAATATTTCAATCAAAATATGTATTTATACAAAATTTATGGCATTAAGCATTATTATGAATATTAATGTGAGTAAGATACTCTCATATTTGAAATAAAATAATTTTAAAATAGGATAGAAAAAAACTTTTAAGCATAGAAAATATCTTTTCTGAGATTCGAATATTTTTAAGAATGGATAAAAGAAGAATTGATCTGAATATAAGAGCAAGGAAGCGATGTTTGCGAATTAAAAGGTCAAAGTTCCCGTTTGTTTGCTCCGACTACCCGGTTATCGCACATAATCTCTGATGCGGGGTGATATGACAGCACTGCGCCGTAAACGATATTATTACTTGTTTGAATTGAACACAGACACTCTATTTTCAATGATTGAGTGGGCTATCCGCAAGCCATTTGGAGCCCAAGATCGAACCGGAGTCCGTTCGCATCGAAATCATGCACCTTAACCGCTCGGCCTTAAGCCGATGAAGGCAAATAATAAACAAACAAAATTGAGGTAAAACAGTTTGATTCATGTAGCGAGCAATAATAAGCTAAGATAAGCTTTTGTACTGACGACAGAAAATATCGCTCTGGCGACCGTGGTTTTGAGCATCCAAGTCTTAGACTTTACAAATTTTAGCGTTTCGAAGATTTGGATTATATTGGAATTTTCTATAAGATTTAGAAATGATAAATTTTCTTCTTAAAGTATCGAATTCGTTACCGAACGTTAGCGGACGACGCACAAAATGTGAAAACGTATAAATGACTTGATAATATTTTTCCAATGATTTATATGAAATTCAATTTAAAAGACGCCAAACCTCATCACTTGGAGTAATATAGGGCCGCAATCTAACTGCTCTTTAACAATAGCAAATAGGGTAGTAGAAATACTGCTGTAATAACTGAAGTCGTTATTGGGTATTGTAAATTTTTATTTGAATGACACGGAGCTTTATTTTGACGTTATAGACTACCTATGAATTTATTTTGAATATATATATATATATATATATATAAACATTATTTTGGGGACTTTCCTTTCAAATGTATTGTACTGTACCGTAATATATAAATTATAAATTGCTTATTATAGCTGTTAAGTATTGATTCTTTGTTACCTTTAACATAAATTATATAATCTAAGTCAGAAGTAATCCTAGGTTGAACTGCAAGTTCTTTTAATAAATTTTGGAAAACTGCAAAGATGTAAACTGTTTAAAAATACACCCATGGGACTCAGTGCCACAATAATGTTAATATATGCCAGCAGAATTGTATATAAATTTTAAGAATTATTTTTTGAAAAGCTAAAAATATTCATAAATAGAAGTTTTATTTTGTCTATTGAAGCAGATATTTGTTTGAAAAATCGAATCTGATAAACAGAGCGGAATTCACACACTTAATTTGCTTTTAAAACTTGTCATGTGAACAAACTGAATAAATAGAGCACATGAGACTATGAGGATATTTGTTTTTGTTTTATTTAAGTTTAAGCCATATTTTGCATTGCCGCGTTATAATTTTAAAAGGAATTCCCTTATCTCATCTTCGCTGAAAGTGGTGTTTTGTAGTACTTCTCTCGTTACATATTCGCCGTATATATTAAATAGTTGGGGAGACAGAATACACCCTTGTCGAACACCCTTTCTTATGTTAAATCCGTTTGGCTGCTGGTTGTCAATTTTTATGACTCCATGTCCATTGTTATATGGCCCTTGGATCAGTGGGATAATATGCTGTGGTACGCTCATTTCCTTGAGAATGTCCCGCAGCTTCTCCCACTTTACACTATGCCTTATGATAGCCTTATGATAGTCTACAAAACCAGCAAATAAACTTAGGTTGTATTCCCTTGCTTTCTCTACTATTTGTCGAAGGTTAAGGATGTGTTCTCGGGTGCTCTTGCCTTTTACGAAGCCATTATGTTGTCTTGCGATATGATGTTCTAGATGCGCTTTCAATCTTTCATTTATTATATGTAGAAAGATCTTGCTGATATGTGGTATCAACGCAATTATCCTGTAGTTGACACATTTGTCTTTTGGTCCTTTTTTCTGTATGGGTATAAAGACTAAATTGCACTAATCTTTTGGCTAGCATATGTATTAGATCGACTTCCGGGTCGCCCATAGCTTTAATCACTTCTACACCAATTTCATCGTTGACAGTTTTTTTCCTGTCGTTAGTTTGATAGCAGCATCCATTTTTTTCGCATGATGAAAGGTTCTTTCTTCTCTATCCTTGACTTTAGCTTCTCTTGTAGTTGCACATGGTTGTTATAATGTCTATCGTAGCATTTACTTCATTTAACTAGAGTCACTGTGATGTTAGTAATTTTCTCGTCTTATTCGTTTAAAAGATTCCAGTTTTGCTTCTTGAATTCTCTTATGATATGTTTGATTGCTTGGAAGAGTTGTTTGGTGATTTTTATTTTGGTCAACATAGTGTTGAAAATCTTGGCATAGTTTCTTGTAGCTATTATTCTTATTGATTCTGCATGAGCGTTGAATGTTTCTATCTGTTGATACAGCTATTGTTCCTGGGTCTTGTGCATTCCAGTGTTCTTAAGTTTTTTCTTTCTTCTATCAATCCTAATGTATTTAATGACATCCATCGTTGTTTAGAATTTGTTGACTTTGGAGTTGTTCTGGTTTCAGTTTCTGGATTATTGCATTTTTTAGATTTTTTCACATATTGTTTATATCTTCATTCTTTTGTAGTTATTTTAATAATGTATTGGTTAATGCTGCTTTAAACGCTTCTTCTTTATTAATTACCATTCTTCCAGTTTACTGCACTTGAATTTAATGGATATTTTTACTACTAAAAGTTGGTGGTCTGTGCCGCAGTCTGCGCTGGGGCAGGTTTTGACATTTTTTATAGTTGTTGGCCATCTGATCTCTATGTATACCGTCAGGATCTTTCTAGGCATAAAGTCTTCTGGGGTGGTGTTGGAAGAGGGTGTTAAATATTGTTAAATTGTTTTCTACGCAGAACCGTAAGAGACGTTTACCTCTTATGTTCCTTTTACCTAGTCCAAGTTTACAAAGTATGTTTCTGCAGTGATCTTCCTGTGTTGTTTCTCCAATTTTGGCATTGTAATTGCCACTCACCATGCTCATCTGCTAGAAAACTGATCTATTACATCTTGTAGTAAGTGGTAAAAGTAGTCTAGATCTTCATCTGTAGGTTGCGGTATAGATGCATATATTCGCACGATGTTTAAGTTGCATGGCTTTGCACGTATCTTTACAGAAATAATTCTGTCGATATGTATATTACATCCCATAATAAATTTTATGAAATCTTTATGTATTATGAATCCAGTGCCATTTATGCTGTTTGCGTCATTAGTAGCAAAATATAATTTATTCCCACTGGTGGAAGTAAAGTACCCGTTGTTACGCCAATATGTTTCTGAGAGGACCTAGATATTTTGTCTTACCATTTTCCTTTCTACTATGTTTAGTTTGCCCGTTAATAACAGGCCTCTCGTGTTCCATGTTGCTATATTCAGATTTTTTCTTATATGCACAGCTTCCCTCATTACCATACTTCCCGGAGATCCGAGTGGGGTATTGTTTTTAACTCCAGAATAATTTGTATTGAGCGAAACCACGATTTATAGATAAGCACAAAATAAAATTGTTTGATGCATATGTACAGCTTGCCAGTTTGACGCTATTATACTAATCTTTTATAGCTAAAATCACGTTACTATGAATAATATATTTTAAACTTCTAGAGTTCAAGTTAATGATCAATGACAACCAAGTTGTTATATAACATATTATATTCTACATTTTGTATCCATGCTTTTAGATTTGATCACCACTAAGATTATTTTTATATATAAGCGTTTTTTTCGTCATTTGTAAGTACTTGGAAATACCTATGCTTTTCCAATGATTTGTCGATAAACGTTTATTTAATTTCGAAACCTGGCAATATTCTCCTGTCAGACATGTGTATCCTTCAAGGCTTTTAGTTGGTATGTATGTAAAAACTCTATGAACCATGTGCAATTAAAATGTGGCTCTATAATTACTATATACGTTCTTGTATAAGGAGCAAACTTGTTTATCGCCAAGCCAAGTAATTTTTATGCTACTATTTCCCCTCTTTTCTTGAACAGCCCGATGAGTAGGTTGTTTACATTGAATACTTCATTATTATTCAGCTTTCTTAGTCTCTTAGGTTTGGTTCCTATATGTGTTGTGATATCTCTTCACTGTCACCGGGCGAGTGCTTCTCATTTATTTCGTAATTTTCATTTGCCATCTCTGGAAAATATTCTTGCCACCTGATAAAAATAAGTTCTAGTTGAGTTAATAATCCTTCATTCTTATGTAAACAGATTTGAAGATTTAATTTATTTTTTACTACTCTGAAATATTTCCGTTTTATTCTCTTACCTCATCGAACTGTGGCAAATACTAATTTAAAATTATTATTTTTTCTCTTATTTCAACTATAATTCTCTCTAAAGTCTTATACTGTTGTTATTTTTCCTAGACGATCTTTTAAAAAAGAGCTTTCTTACTCTATAGCTTTTCTATGCATATAATTCCACCAATAGTTGTACAGGACCTTCATTATGTATCGCAAACAATAAAAAAACTATCCAAATTAAAATTTTTTTATTATGATGACGAATAAATGTAATTCAGTGTATTATATTTTCAAAATGATTACCTCAACTACAGATGGTCATTTCAATCCGTTTCCTCAAACTCTCAATTGCGGCTTTTCTAATGTCCGCAGAAATGGCCAGAACCTCTTCTTTGAAATGATTCTTGAGTTTGTTGATGGACTGGGGTTTATTCCGATAAACCCTATCCTTCATATAACCCCTTAAAAAAATCACATGGGTTTAAATTGCGGGAACCTGGGGGCGTCTAGATTTATGATCCTCTTTCCAAAGATTTCTGTGAGGATGTCAAAGATGCCCTGAAACTGATGGGCGGTGGTTCCGTCTTGCTGAAATCAGTATTGGTTGACTTATCGTTTGTCTCTCAAAATTGGAATGAATTTCTCGAGAACTTCTGTGCGATAAACTTCTTCATTCATATATTTTATGAGAAACAGTGAAAATTTTATAATTGGAAATTGCACATACACTAACTTCTTCTGGGTAAAATCAACGGACTTCGGTCAAATTTGGGTTTTCGGTACCCCAATGTCGGTAATTTTGTTTGATAACATAGCCATCTTGTTGAAAATAGGCCTCATCCGTGAAATGGAGATACTTTATGACCAACTTCATGATTAGTTTAGCAAAAGTGAATCTTTTGCTAATATTGATCTTGGCCAGAGGCGGTTGCTTTTGAATTTTATACCAAAATAGATTAATTTTCTTGGTGAGCGTGGTGTGCATAGAGCCCATACTAACATCGAGTTGAGCTGCGCCTTTAAAAACCGAAGTTCATAAAGCTTCCGAGTTTGTTCTGCGGTCTCAGGAGTGACTGGTCTGTCCGTTCTTAACAAATTCTCATCCACTACACTTCTTGTCTTCTCAGACTTTCCAATCAGCCTATTATAACATGGTAAAATAGATAATTTAATTATAGAGCGAATTTTATTATGGTATTTTTTACCTTTCTATTGTAGAGATAGTGTGCTTGTCAAACTTGGTCTTGAAGGCAGTTAGCACTCTACTAGCACTTCGACCCCTCTTGTAAAAGGCGGCGACAATGAAAACTCTTTCTTCGTTTGAATAGCTGGTCTTACCTGACTCCATATTCAGTAACCTTTACTTGATCTATCTATAACTAACGTCACACATAAAATTGGCTGGAAAGTTTGACCATGGAAATAAAAAATCTTTTGGGTAATATAATAAAGGCCCTGTAGTATACAATAATCTCCAGTCCAACTGTTTTTTCAGCTGTTTTTGGAAGGATTTTTTGATTTCTTATTCTTTATTACCTTAACTTCCTTTTCTTCCGTCATCATCCCATACTTTTTGTTAGGTCAGGATTTGGCATTGGTAGTTCGAAATAGTTCACACGGTGTAAATAAAAATAATAAAGAAGATTATAGAGCAAGTAATGTAAATACCATAGAGGCAAATAAAAGTCATAAAAGCGGCACGAATATCAAAGATATCTAGGAGACTTTATCAAGAAAAAGGAATAACTAAGAATCAAAATCAAAACAAAAATATGCAGAAGAACTACTTCAAATCCCAGAGATGAATGAATTAAGAATATTGGTATAATTAAGAAGAGATGATATAAGAAGTGAAACCATAATGATATGATTAAATTTGTTAGGAGAAACGAAAAGAATAAAATGCCCATGTCCAAAGAGCAAAAGACAAGACCAAATGGAAAGAAAGATCTGGGCCGACCACAGAAGAAATGTTTAGGAAGTTGAGTTTCCACATCTACAGAAATTGAAGCGCTATAGACTAAAGCATGAAGGACAAGTGTAAACTTAAAAATAAAATAGGAAACAAAGAAGAAAGACTTTTTTATATTTTTTACTACTACAGAGAAGTTTGACCGCCATAGTGGTCCAAGCGGTTGAGGCGCGGGCTGCGATGCGGACGAACCCGGGTTCCATATTCCTGGAACTCTCTGATGCCTGGCGGGTGGCCTACTCTGTCACTATAAATAATTGACTACCTACGTTTACTTGAACAAGGGGTAATAATAGCGGTCGTCTAAGGCGCGGTGCTTGCCACATCGCCCCGTATCAGAGATGGTACGCGACGACCGGGCAAAAGAAAGCAAACATATGAGGGCCTTAACTTCTCAGTTTGCAGGCTATGGTCCGATGGGTTTAAAGCTTACCATCATCATCATTATTATTATTAGAGAGAATTTTATATTTACTTTCTACTAGGTTAATTGATCCATCCCCTATAAACATTTGCCATACTAAGAAAACGTTAAAGCTTTTAAGGAATTAGTTACTATTAAAATTAGAGGAGTCCTATTTACTATTTTGGGCATTTTAAAGTAAATACACATAATAAATGTATATTTGTTATTCTCATATTTATTCCCAGTAAAAAGCTTAAATAACTAAAGCAACCAAAAAACATTTTTATCACACTATCCTCAGTATTTTTGCCATTGTCAAGCCGCTCTGTGAATTGAATCTTATATAAATTTAAAATCATTCCTCTGTACTTCCAATAGAAACCAGTTTTCTCATGCATTTATATAGCAGATTAAACTATTATATCAAAAGCATTTTGCTTCCTTGATGCAAGCCTTTTTTTAAAATACTTGTTCATTAATAGCAAAATTATATTTTGTTTTTTGCAACAGTTTGTACACAAAAATAAGTATTGTATTAAATTGTTTAATTAATTGTAAGTATTTACATCTTTGTTAATGGTAGTCTCAAGCTGAAACATATAACGTTATAGAAATATATAAATTACATGTATTAATACTTCGTTAATGAATCTTTGGTTATTTATAATTATACTATGTGTAAAATCATTCAAGCACAAACTTGCTTACGTGAAAAAATACCGCACGCTTACAAGCGAATTTTCCGTTACATTAGTACAAACTCTCATTAATTACACGACACCAAGAAAAAAGACATGAGAACCCGGAAACGGGCAGGACAGACTTGGCAGCGGTTCAAAGTGTAGGATATCTCGCGAGGTCTCCATCAGGGAAGCGATAATATATTGCTATTTGCAGCTCCGCTCCTTGTTTTGTACCCACAGCTCACCAAATGGGGGTCGTGCGTATTGAACGAAGTAAGGAAACGTGAGCATCAGAGACAAATTGGCTTTTGTAGTCGAGCACAAAAACTAGTTTTGTGGTAACTACATTTAGGCCAGCTTTTGTTGGTAGTTTAGTTAAACACGCGAATGGATTCAAATCCATAACTGAACGAGGTTTTAAAACAGTAAAAATGATTTTTATATGCTGACAGATTTTATTATTCTTTTACAGTTGTTATCTATCTTTGAATTACTGCAATATTTTTATTTTTAAATTGAAGAAATTTTGCTTTAGAAAATGTTGTTTAACTTTACACTTATATTACAATATTTAACTGTACTATAGATTTCTGTGTCTCAAAACCTGTTTTTATAACAAGGAAAGCTTTGAAAATTAACTATCAATTTCAGTTCCTTTTTTGATAACTTATATACTCATCTGTATCATATATAGTATATCAGAAACTCATAAAATCATAGTTTGAATATGCCAAACATTTTATCGGAAAAGAATATGAAATTTTACTTCATTATCATACATACCATTTTCGTATATTACTTGTTTTTAAAATAATTAATAGGTTTTTTATTTCTCAGAAAGGTTACTTTTATTTACAGATTATGACTAGAGAAATAATTAAGCATTAACATTTTTTTTATATTTTTTTAATTGAGTACATGTGTTTCCATATATAAAGCCATAAATAAATAATGCACAAACAGTATGTACTTTTATACAAAATTTTAAATTTAAAAATTTATTTTTATGTTATCTTCATTTGGAATTTATTTCCACTTCAAAGAATTCAAATTTAAAATAAATAGTTTGTATTCTACAAAAAAAAGGGGCCAAAAACAATGGTGACTGAAAAACTAATTTAGAAATAACATTAAAAAAAGTGTGCAAAAAATATTACAAAAGTTGGACTGTGTGAAAAAAACCTGACAAAAAAACTGTTGTGCACAAAACGAATGTTACGAATGGGAAGTCTATAAGTTGGTAAGACAATTCAAGAACTTACGTGAGACGAAATTCCAACTACTGTCCAGACTTGCCTTCTTACTGCATTGCCGAAATTAAAGTATCTATAGGTCAAACATCATCTGTGCACCTTTCAAGGCCAACAAATTTATCGCATATTAGCCTGGTTAACAGAATTTATAAATACAACTGGGACACCGTAGACTGCATCACATTTCATTTTGCGGAAAAACACGGAGCTGCTACCACCACCAGACAATCTTATAAGTTTCAGCGTGTAGAAAAGAAAAACTCTGCTACCAAATTAGATGCTAAATGGACGGTAGTAAACCTTTTCGAACAGAAACTAAATCAGGATACCATCAGTGGACTGAGCAAAAGAGAAAAGTTGCGGTAGTACCTAAATTGCTTCCAGTTGAGGACAACATAGCTAACGTAGAAGCAGCCATACAAAACTTAACAGCGAATGAAGCAGAGGAAGTTTGGGTCAAGATTTACGTGTCTTCGTCACGCTAAGTTATACTGTCATAGAAAGACTACCAAAGAAGATGACCGAACTGCTCGATTCAAACACCTACACTGTGCTAAACGCGATCCCCAGTACGAATACTACATAATAAAAAGTTCTTCTCTGGATCACGTCATTATAAAAAGGCTAAGAACATCAAAAGCGCTGCTCCCAAATACGGGCTTAAAATTCACAAAGATGGTAAATTATTACAACCCATTGTCAATACATCGGTGTCCCTACTTACAAACTGGTCAAATACCTTTCAAGCCTACTAGAACCACATGTTAAACTCATCAAAAGTTACATTAAAGATTTTGCGCATTTTTTCAGCCACCTTTAAAATATTTAGCTACAGGAGTGATCAGTTTTGATATAACGTCTCTAGTTATCAAAGTTTCGATAATAACATCTTATAGCTCTTTTAACCATTTCTTACATCTAGGTATTTTGTTTGACAAGGCATGTATTACGAATAAAAAACGCAGTAGTGATGGAAATCTTACTCAGTCCTGTGATAGCCAACTATTATATGGAGAAATTTGAAAATATCGCTATCAATACATTATCATTAAAATTTAAAATATGGCTAAGATACGTCAATGCTACGTTTATAATATGGAGATACGGTAAAGACTCACTATTTTAGTTTCGTAAACACTTTAATTCAATACACCCCAGTTTACCATTACACTGAAATCGAATGAATCACCATCCATGTAAAAAAACAGCTATGGAAATAGTAGATTATGCACTGGGAATACATAAATCTCAGTTTATAGATAAGGAGTTAAGACATCTACAACAAGCTTTACAAGGAAATTGCTATTCAATGATGAAGATAAAGAAAGCAATAAAACTTAATAGATATGCACGCAAAATACAACCGGAATCGATCGCTGTAGGCGAACCGAATAGGAAAAATTCTGCATAAGAACAAAGTAGAAACCATCTATAATAAATGCTACTACAAAAATACGGGACTTGCTTTGACCAGCCAAGGAACAAAATCCAAAGGGTACATCAGGGGGTATAAGAACTGTGAACAAATATATATTGAAATAATAGCCCGTACGATAACCATCAAAATGAAAGAATATCGACATCTACGCCTCAATCAACCCGAAAAATTGGCTGTTGCTGAACATGCCTTAGCAAATTCTAGCAACAAAAGAGTTTGGCAAACACAAGTTTTGTCTAATTGTAGAAAGTATTACCCGCGGGTATACAGAGAAGCAATGAAAATTTATAAATATAAAAATAATTTTAACAAGATCGGCCGATTTCATTTACCTATATCTTGGTTTACCACTCTTAAGGGCCAAAACAGACCGCCATTCAATGAAAAAGTAAGTGACGTCAGTAAATGCCGAGGTATTACCTTTAGTGACCCGATTTACGTCAGCAGCTAACTTGATGACGTAAACAACAGCCCCTTACCAGTCTAGTTACAACACGCGCAGAAATATAAAAAATTAAAGCACACAGGACTATAACTTACCAGCCCCCGCCCCTGACACATTATATGTGTAATTGGTGGGACGAGACATCCACCAAATATTAACTCTGCCACTCCCATCACCGTCATTGGTCTCATCCAGAAGCTCAACATGCAAAGTGAATGGGGGCGCCAACACCAAAAAACTAGTGACCTATACCTTGTCCAGGATCTGTTTCAACCTCTCTAAATCACCCGTCAGGCCTGTCCACCTGCAGCTGATGTTCTGGAACGCAGACAACCTTCGAGAGAAGAACGATCAGCTCCTAGAGTTTGCCTACAGGTATTGGATAACAGGCTAGTCAATAAGATCCATCTCAAGGGTGACGATGTAGTCAGGTTGCCAACTATAAGCGCCTTCTGGTATCTAAGGGAGGAACGACCGTTGGTGAAATCCCGCCTAGAGCACCATTTGTTCCCGCTCCTAACCACCAATCAACTGGACGCTACTGCCTCCAGACGAGGGATCAGAAAGTTATAATTTACCGCTGCATTATCTAGCCCTCTTACTCAAAGACTTGGGCGTCATCTCTGAATAAGACGTCTCAACGAAACCTCAACGCAAAACATCCCTCATGGAACAATCGAGTTGTCAATACCAACGGCAGAACGCTGCAACTTCGCAATTTAGCGGTGGTGGCTGCCCTTGAACCCACCCACTATGGCTTTGCAGGTCATCCAGACATCTCTGATATAGCCATTTTCAAGGAAGTTTCTATGCAGCACACAATTCAGAATGTTTTTGAGCTGAACAGCGACCATAATCTAGTTTTTCTCACGCTGAGGATAAACGGTATGGATGATGTCTCCTTTTGCACTTTGGTCTTATAGCCGTCCATCTCCAGAGTCAGCTGTGGAAAAAACCTGGAGGAGGCCGTACACCACTTCACCGCCTCTATCTAAGAATCCATTAAGTTTGCCAGCAATCCGGTGCCTACTAGCAACGGAAGAGGATCTGTTCCCACCGGAGTTGAAAGAGAAGATTGAGAAAAACTCTGAGCGTACAAAAGACTCGTTGCCGAAGTGAAGATCGCCGTCAATGAACACTATTACGATACCTGGGAGAGCAAGCTGGGGCTCCTTGACGTAATCAATAATTCTCTCTGGAGAATGGTCAAGGTCCTGTGAAACCGTTCCTACCTCCACCATCAATTTATGGAAACATTGCAATTGCACATGTCATCAACGACAAACTTGAGGCCTTTGCTGACTGCCTTGAACGTCATTGTAACCTCGACCACATGGCCATCGTCGACCGGGTAGTGAGACGTCTAAGGGAACAAAAACTCTGGCCAACTTCACCATGATACCAACTACTCCAGATAGTAGAAAAGATCATAGAAGGCTTTACCAAGAAAGAAGTTACCGGCTCAGTCTTCATTCATATGGCTAAAGCCTTCGACAAGGTTTGGCAACTGATCCGGCACTACTTGTCAAGTTGCAAGTTGCAAGTTCTAGATCAAGATTGGTGGCGAAAAGTCATTGATAATGCGTCTATGAGCCGGCGTCAATGCTTTTCAACATTTACGTTGGGAACATACCCAAGACGCCCTCCACGATGATGGTCCGCAATATGCAGACGACGCAACGGTGTTCAGTTTACCAAGACCCTACCTGGCGATACGGTAACTCCAGAATGGTGTCACCGGTTAAGGAGTAAACTCAGAGAAAAGTTCAGCGGTAACGGCACTCAAGATCTTCGAATGGAAGATATCCTGAAAACGAGAGGAAAAGTACTTTCGAGTCAGGCTGGATAAGAAATTGACCTGAAAGGCTCATCTGGCCGCAAGTAAATCAAAGGCAGCTCGGCAAGCCCTGAACTCCATCTTCAATTCTAAGAGCCGTCTGTCTTATAGAAACAAACTGACCATTTATAAAACCATTCTGCGGCCCATTATATCTTTCGAAATAGAGAAAAAATTTAAAAATTTTACGTGTTAAGTGATGGAGACTTGTAGTTAGATGAAAGTAAATTTGACTTCATATGCTTTAGTGATTAACCGTAAGTATAATAAGTAGAAGAAAAATTTAAGGGTAGACTGTCTTCTTAGCACTACTTCTACTATGCTATTTCGAACTTCCTATATTTTGGTTTCTCTTTAACTGTTTTTGTCGCATTTAATTTTTTTATTCACATTTGCTTGTTTGTTTATTTGAGAAACAAGATTTGTTAATATTTTATTTTAATATTTTGCGCTGTGTGTCTTTTTGTTTTCCACACAAAATATAAATTCAATCGACTTCAACATACATGTTTACAAACGCTTAAATCGCCATTCCTGTCTCTATATTAAAGCTGCACGAGCGTGTAAACAAATTCCGCTGCAGAATCGCTACAAAAACGCCGCTACATTCCTGCTGCGAGCGAGTCACGTCTTCAGCTGCCAGCGAACCCTAAAATTCTGTTACTAAGCCAGTTCACCGTAATTCTATTTAGTGTCACCAGATTTCCATGCAGCTCGGAATGGCCGTGCATCAGCTGCGACGGCGCTCAATTTTTTCCAACTTCGGCTGTAATATTCCGCGCTGTCGAGTCGAAAGACGGCTAGACAACCGATTCTGCGGTTTTTTCATCCCGATATTCACGCTGCTCCCGATTAATCTCGCCGCTGCAGCCCCCAGCAGGCGCTGGCGTCTGCGAAGTTATTAGGTCAGCGAAACCCAAATTCAATCGGATTCAATTCAGCTCAAGATTGCGAGCTCGCGGCGCTCGAGCAAAAATGACTATCCGGATAATTTCGCGCGACTAATGCTGTTAAGATGGATCCCGCGGCTCGAGGAAATATGCAGCGGCTTGACGTTTAAGGCAAGTTTCGAGGAAGTCGGAGCGAAGGTTTAAAATGTTTCCGATAAATGTTACATCATTAGAAAGTTTTCGATCCATTGAACTTGCTGGAAAATCTAATAAAAGTGTTAAGGAGAAATCAATTTCACTCCATGTACACAAAAACGATGTAGTCTTCAATTATGCAATTTGTTTCTTAGAAATTCAACTAATTTGATACATCATTGCATAAATATGTTACATTATCTAACTCAATTACCTCATAAAGTACAAAGAATAAAACAAAACAAAGGTAACGATGATATGTCTTTTTAATCATCTAAATTACAGGGTTCCGCAGATAGTCTTCTTTTTCCGAAATAGCAATAGAAAGTACAACATGGATTTTGTTCAATGTGTTATCATACCATCACATAGAACAATGCTTGCCATTTAGTCATCAACCAGTTTTGAACATGATATTGTCAAATGTTTGCCCGCACGAGTAATATACCCCTGTAGCCTCAACATAAGTTCCGCATTAATTACCGGGTTATTTCTACGACTGAGTTACGAATAGCATCCTTTAATTTCTCAACAGTTTGCGGTATGCGGTCACAGCAGAAAGAAATCGCTAGGGGACCTAGCCAACAATGGAATGTTGACATGTAATGAGATGAGACGCCTGGAAACATTTCTTCTAGAACTTTTCGAGAAATTCTCTCCGTGTGCGTTAAAGCCATCTTGTTGCCATCGCAGTGGTGCATATCGTAATTTCGTAACATCGCAACATAGTGAGTAGATGTGACAATCATCGCAAGTTCTGCTTCTTTAAAAAAAAGGTCGCTCATAGAACGTTTTGTGGAGCCAAATACCTAAAATTCTGCTTATAAACGCAGTCCAATTAATAAAAATGAGCTTTTTCACTACTAATCACAACCAGCATTAGTTGGAATCTTTGCCAACATGTCCTCGCAAACAGCTTTCCAAGCGTGCCAGTCACATTATTTAAGTTTATGCGCCTCAATCAGTTTGTATAAATGGAACATGGGAGCGCAGTGTAGAATTTTTCGCACGTCCAGTCAGATATTCCTAAGGCAGGAGCATGTTTAGCCGTGGAACATTGGGGCCTCACTGCTGCAATATTCTCGGGTGTCCAAACGATACAATATCTTCTGGGTGATTTCTCTTTTAATCCTCAACCAGTCCGTCGGAAATTGTATTTTCACAATATTATGGTGTTCTTGATCGGAACTCTTCCATGAAGATCTACCCGGAATCACAATCACAAAATTGCTATTTTTAAAATAAGCTCGCGTTTGACTTTCCTAGAGCAAGGACGTGTGCCGAGTTTAGCGAAAGTGTGTACAACGCTATACTCACTGACCGCGGGGTCAACAGTACGTTATCTTTTTTGAATTTATATCTTATCTAATACTTATTAATACAAGTAAAAATACCAATAACTATTATTCGTTAACGCAATTATCACAGTAGCCCTTATCAGAGCCGCAACTAGAATTCATACGGATAAACAGCCAGGAAATTTCTCAATCCTCTTGTTAATACTGCTTATTCACTTAATAATCGGTCACATCTACCCTCAAATACCTCCGTCAGCAACTAACAATGTCACACCTATGCAAATCAACAACTTACCAGCTATGAATATGTCTGTTAACGATAGTAGCATCGAATCCTCTACAATATAAACTAATGAATGGCAGTGGGCATAAAACAGAAAAAGAAGAAGAACAATAAACCAACCAACACTAGACAAAGCAAATAATATAATGCAAAATAACAGATACAATCTTCTCTCTAATCTTAACAAAAATTCGAGCGAAAATACTATTACTAGTACGTCGAACACAAAATAAATATAATGCCTAAACCGCCACCAATATTTGTTTATATAGTTACAGATTATAATAAAATAATTAATGCGCTACAATAATTGCTGAAACTGAAAAGTTTAAAACAAAAGCAATGGCTAACAAGGTGCTTGAAATAACTGCTAATGCCTTCGATATATATCGAAAATTGATAACATATTTGAAAGACTCTAAGGTAATATACCACACGTATCAAGTGAAAGATAATAAAGCATATAGCAATAAAGCATAGAGTTGTCATTCGTAACTTACACCACGCCATGCTTACCCTAGAAGTAGCAAAGACACTAAAAGAGAAGGATTTATTGTTAGATCTATAACAAATATTAAACACAGGATTGAAAAAACATCTTTGCCACTATTCTTCATATATTTGGCGCCTGCTTCAAACAACAAGGACATTTATAATCTTTGGGAAAAAATTGTTCTTATTTTTATAAAACAAGATCCTTCTTTATAAGGTGACAATTAAGCCAATCTGGACCTGTGGCATTGAACTTTGGGGCTATTGTTGCAAATTTAATGTCAATATCATACAACACCTACAGTCTAGAACTCTAAGAATGGTTTGCAAATGCTTTTTGGTATGTCAGTAACATAACTCTGCATACTGACGTTGAAATACTAACAGTTTAAGACGAATGGACCAAAAGAAGTACTAACCATTTTCAGCGACTGCAGGCTCGTCTAACTTACACCATGACCTTCCTACCAGAAGGTTAAAGAAGAAATAGCCGAGGGCGCTAACTCCAAGCAATGAGATAACATCGCTAGAAGGATTCCCTTCATGTTATTATTGTCATCCCATTAACTCATAGGACGTAAATTGTTATAATTCATTCTGATTATTAATATTCTAATAAATCAATAATTTGTTTTAAATAATTCTCAGCACAAATGCACGGTGCTAACTACTCCACGGCATGATGTACTAAAATAGCACACTTTCTGCTTCTTACTTTCCCTTTTTAACTGTATGTGTCATGTGTTTTAACATATCATATTATAACTAAATCAAATTTTTTAAATCTATATAATGTTCGCAATGCAGAGAGAGGCAAAACTCTCACCCGTTTTCAGATTCAATAGAAAAGGAACTGTAGGATGTATACAAAAGGTATTTTACAGAGTAAAACCACAAAAGTGGAAATCCTCATGGGAAGAAGTTACACGAGGTGAGATCCGTTGAGTGGGCTGGTCATTCTGTTGGAAGCGCACGCTTTGGAAGGTTTTACTACATCCATATTTTTCGGTGTTCGCACATTTCGCTACAAAACCAATATTTCCAAAGTTCTCTACCCACAACAAAATCGATATTCGTTCGAGAACTGAAGCCAAAAGCGCAAGTTGAAAGCACCCCGAAACGCGCGTTGTGCGGCCGCAACAGTCATTATTCCGAATGCATGCTTTGATAGCAAAAGCTCTCTGTTGGTTTCATTTAAGACACGTTGACTACCAAGGGGTTCTGCAGGCAAATCTTTTCAACTACCTGCGTCTAATTAAATCACTTTCCTTGCCCTTAAATGACACTTTACTTCATAACCTTTCCTTGAAATTAGGGAAGGAATTTTGCCCCGCATTGTACTTTTTCATTTTTTATTTGTCCGAGTATTGAACATTGTTTTTTTAATTTATACTATCGGCTTTTTTTATTTTCCTATTACTTTTTAAAAGTAATCTTTATTTAAATCCAAGCATAAAATCACTTTACATTTTATAGCTTGAAGTCTATATTTTTTCCATAAAAGCTTTATTTAAAATAAAGCGTACTATGTATTGATAATTTCGATATAAACAAAGTTAAAAGAAAGTGGTTTATATACTGTCGCCACAGAAAATACGAATTATGAGCAGAAAAATTCTTGTACAGCAAATCTTAAGCTCCGGAATCTATACTAACATACCAAATTCGTATATATAAAATTTAACCTTAAATTAACTAAAATGTTTGCAGCGGCCATTTTTGCACCTGTCGTACTTGAAATAGCAATTTTGCAATTTTTGTAAAAATGTAGAAATATTAACATTTATAAGATATATGTTAAATGGTAAAGGGAATATTAAAATTGTTTTTCTTTATTTTATATAGCAAGACAAAATGCAAAATTGCCATTCAGAAAAATTAGTATTCAAGAAATTTATTTGTCATTTTGACGTCGTCTAAAACTCAACATTAAGTTGACACCTGTTTCTTTAATAACTCAAAAATTGGGCAAGGTGAATTTGTGTCAACTTTTTAATACCGCAAAGTATTATTGTGTGATATTTTTTAATTGGGAAATTACATTTATAAAGGAAATTTGTCTTAAGTTAATACATAAAATAAAAATTTGTTATAAATTGCAATAAATTTATAACAATTTGAAATCTCTCTAAAAAAACTTTTTCTTCATTTCTGTTTAAATCTTAATTTTATCCTTCACTCAAAGTTCTAAGCATACATGTAAACTCTTAAAATTAGTTTAGTTGACTTGATTTATGTAGGTATTTTTGTATTTTGTGGTAACATTAAGGCGCAACAATTTTTTTTAGATCAAGTTAATTTTGATGACATAAATAAGGTCTTGTCTCCATATTTCGTCAATCAATATGAAACAAAGGACAGAGACACAAAAAGCAACATTTCTGGAAAGTTACTCTAAATTTAACATAAACAGTTTTGGACATACTAAAATATAAAATCTATAATACGATAAAATAGCTAAGGTGACAGTAACTATCAAAGCACATTTAAATCAGCTGATACATATAATTATGCTTTACATGATATAAACAAAAAAATATTAGGTAATATAGACAATAAAATATGAAGACAAGTATACCAGCACTGTTACTGAAACAAAGTATTATACAGACACACTTCGAATCTATCTAAATTAGAACAAGGAAATGTGGCGTGGTCTGAGCTCTTCATTTACATCAGGAGGTCCGTGCGTTTGCTCGAGCACGTCGGGGTCGCTCTCGCTCCTTGCCGAATGGACCACTAGAGCCGGGTAATCGATTCAAGTAAAAATATACACATTTCCACCTTGCAAAAAATTAAAGAAAGGCGGGTGAAAAATTGTCAGTCTAGGACGCAAAATACACCTTTTTGTCGCCAACCCCTATAATTCGTCCCGAAATGTGAAAAACTGGGTAGGTCCGCCGATTACATTACTTTACTTTCCTTATTATAGGATAAGGAAATGTAATGTCGAACTTAGATTTTAGGTTTTTCTAGAAATTCTTGATATTTTATTGGTACATTGCCATTTGAATATATAAAAGTGTAGGCTCAGCTACCCCAAGTGGGGACACGCCTGCATACTGAGAGGTTAAGGTTCTCATATGTTTCCCCTTTCTACCCGGTCGTCGCGCACCATATCTGATGCGCCTTAGGCAACCGTATTATTACTCTCTGTTTGAAATAAACGCAGCTACTCAATTATTTTTAATGACTGAGTGGGCCACCCGACAGGCTTCTAAACTCTCGTAATGAACCCTAATTTTCCCGCGAAGCAGTCACGCGCTTTATTTGAATATGTAAATTATAGTAAAATATGTTCAGTTAATGCAAAAATTAACATTGTCTCATTTCATATTCATAGTAAAAAAAAATTACTATCAATCTGTAAACTTATTACATTAAAAATATTTTTATAGTTGCTTAACTGAATTTATGTTCCAAAAAAACTATAATTTCCTAATATTTATTAAAAAAATAGCTGCGCTACTGTTTAAGTTCTACAGTAGTCCAGGATGATAACAAAAATATATAATTATTTCAAAGTCCTCTAGAGGTTTAAACTATTTTAGATACGAGGTAAGCATCCGACCATATTCCAGGGGTGATAGGACTAAAACAATAGGATATAGTTTTTAATATAGTCTCAATATATTTCAACTCAAATTTAGTATTTTAGTACTATTGGAAAAATACTCTGAAGTTCTATCTGCAAAATGTCCCACAACAGGCTCCTGCAACTCTATTGTTAAATTATCTACCTGAAAGGCTTTTTCAGTTTTAAAAATAGATAATAGTCACTGGCGGTTAAATCTGGCCTGTAGTATGGATGGGATAGTTTGTCAAAACTACATTGTTTTGCAATAGTCTGGGAAATTGCAGTCTTATAGACAGAGACGTTATCATGCAGTCATCAAACAGTTCAGCTTAGCATGTCACTCTGCTTTCCCTTGATAACGTCGCTCGATTAATGTAGTAAACTAACGTAATACCCTTCGTACTACTATATTCTCTTTCTTAAAATCAATTAGCAAAATTCTCTTTGCATTTGAAATTGTTGCCATGATCTTTTCGTTGATTGGGTAACCCCTGCCTTTCTTGGCCGTTTCTCTTAACCTGTGCCATTCCATTGGCTTTCTTTTTGCTAAAGAATCACAGCACAAGATTATGGTTCCCTGTAGCAATGGATTGAAAAACATTTTCTTTGTTATTATTACTGAGTTACGAATTGGTTATAATAAATCAACATTTCTCTTTTTAAACCGTTGACAAAACTCAGGGTACCTACCCAGCACTAACCGTATTCATATAAAGCTGTTCATGGAGAATGCGTCGCATGGCTATATCGCAAAGCCCGGATAATTATTTTACTTTTAAACGCCTATTTTGCAGCCCCTCACGCTTCAGGAAAGCGACATTTTTCTTCAAAGTCTCTAGACGACCTGCACGTGATTTGTCTTCTATGGTTTCTCGGCCCAAACAAAATTGTTTTGTCCAATTCTTTATAGCTTCACCGTACACACCACTTTCAACATTGTTTTATATCAATACTAAATGCTTTCTTTAGTGTAAAATTTAATCACGACTTGATATTCGATTTTCAACATTCTGAAAATGACGCGGAACTACCAACTCAAGGCTTTGTTGCTAAGCAATTTGGACAAAACGCCGTTACATTTTTTATGAACGTTTAACCAAAGATCAAAAGTAAGTCAAGAACTTTACTTACGGAAAAAATTGTTTACTGGGGAGAAAATACTACAAAAATGATAGGCTTTATATTACACCTTTATTACGAACTATGTATTTTTAAGCCTTAAATATTCAAGTTTGTCATTACAGCATTATAGTCATAATATAATAAAGAATGTGTTAGAATGCATAAACTCAGTTTTTACCTTAAATGAGTAAAGCACTAACGAAGGTATACCAAAAGACAGTAATCAGAGATCAGTTAAAATAGTCCAGGATCTGTGTACGTGGTCTGTCTCAAAATTATCAAGCCTTATAACACAGAATATTCCAATTACCATAACAAAAATTTATATATTTAATAGGAGTAGTATAAGATACAACAGGACCTTGTATCTTGGCCTTAATTTTCTTTAAAGTTAGTACCTTAGGATCTCACATATTTTCCCAAGAGCCCTTTTCGCTGTTCCAAGCAAAGTGTCTTGTGGTGGAATCGTGAATAACCGCCTCGTCGTAGTCTAACGAATTTGATTCGCTGATAGTGGCCCGAAATTATGACCAACTGCAGTTTGATATTTCTTTTGCTCTTATAACAATATCTGCGGAATTAATTTTACAGCCACATGCTTTATTCCAAAATTTCTTCACAATTTTACACACTTTAGTTTTTAGAATCTTCAGTTTATCTTTCAACTCTCAGATTATCAGTGGCATACTATTTGTGCTCATTCCCAGTTGAGCCGGCAAGCGAATTTATCCTAATTTATGCACGCGTGGTTTTTCCTATCGGTTGATACGTTACATTGCAGCCGCACAACATATTTTCACATTAAAGAACATCTCAGTTTTAAAAATCAAACCATAAAGGTCTTAGAGATTTTAAAAACATAAACAGTAACCTCGAAGCTTTACTATCCTTCTAACAATATATTATTATAGATTTCAAGACAGTACAATAATAAATGGAAATATAGTCTACAGTTTATGCAGATACAATAACAAATTAACAAGGTCATTTTTGTCAATCCATAAAAATGAATAACTAGACAAATTGATTCTATTTCTAACTCGGTATTGTGTAAAATATATTAACTGTTTACAAAACGATATTTTGCTTAGACAAATTTACCGTATACTAAAAAGGCAATTGTAACATAAAGACACAATGAATTAACAAGCTTTTTTAACTTTGCTATTTCTTCTTAAAAGCGACGTTTTCCAAAACCTTTAAATAACCGTTAGCAATCTCCATCTTGTTATCATTTAATAGAAAAAACTCGAGAAATATAATGGATGCAGAGGAATTTTGAGCCATTTTGCACGGCTGCGATATAACCTATCAGCCGAAGAAAGTAGACTGTAATGCGCATGCGTAAGTGAGAACGACTTTAATCGGCGAAACTGAATTACATTTGATGCGAAACTCGGACATTTGTTTGAAAAACTATGCGACATGATGTAGGAAATTTAAAAATGGGCAAAAATCTGTTGAAAGTGATCCACTTTTTGGAAGACCAATGACAAGAAGATTAGAAAATGTACGGGTTACAATCAATAAAGATAAACGACTGTCAGTCCGAGAATTAGATTAGTTAGAGGTTCTAAAAACATACCTTGGAATTACGTAAGTTAAATATTTGTCAAAATTGTATTGTATAACCCTTAAAATTGAATCTCTTAATATTTTTGATTTTTAAAACGCAATTAGGACGAAAAAGACATATATACGAAGTTTGAGTTCTCTAGCTCCTATAATTTAGTCTGGATGTTTTGATAAATAATTATTAAGTAATAAAATAAATGAAATTAAAGCAACAATAATAAGTGGTTAGTGTACGAACCCCCTATATTGCAAAATTGATAAGTTAAAAAAATTGAACTGTTGCCTAGTACTCACAATGCGACATCTTGTATGTCGGTATTATTTATGCGCATCCATGACATTTACTGCGTTGTCGAGTAAAACGTTCATATTGAATTTAGCTTATTAATTGTGTAATAATATCACAAGCAGCAACATACTTGTAAATTTAATTTGACCCAGATCTGTAAGCGGGATTCGAATTAAATGCATTCTAACTATGTAACTTGATCTGATATAAGCTCCTAGACCTCCTATTAAGCATCCTCCATTGTTCTGCTGCGCCTGCACTACACTTACAAGAGTCTCTCATAACTTACTAGTTAACAATCCATCATGTCCTAAATAACTAAACCGCTCCGTACATGTAGCTTACAATGCGCAAGTTGCATCTATTTGAATAAAATAAAATTATAACTGCAACTAGTCGTGCATTTTGCTCTATTTTGCGAACAACACAACATTGTCTTAAATTCATATGTTCTATATATAGAGCTCTAACAAGGGGTAAATAACTGAACAAGGCCATGCGGCATTACAAATTCCATTACTGTGCTGTTTGCTAGTTTTATAAACCGTTGCAAGTTATTAGGCAGTCATTGTATTAACTTCATATTTATCGGATTGATTTTAAATAAAATACTCCAAATGGAAACATTTTGGTCTTCCTATTACTTGCGCTTTACCAAGTCTTGGCGGGGGGGAAATAATTACTCCCGCTCCCAACCGCCAAGAATCTCAAGGTTCGACATTATCAGACTGGCCATCTATTGATTCGCCTAAAGAGGAGTTTTCTTGAAATTATATGTTACGTAGACGAAGTTGCTGCTTGCGCGCAGCGAGGCTGATTTTTATTTATATTTTTCGAACTTATGATGCAAATCAAAATACATATTATTACAACAAATCTTATAGATTTTCTAACTTTTAGTTTTATTTTTAGATTGAAATCGGTTTAGTTTCAAAGTTATTCAATTATTTTAAATTTAAAAAAATAGTAAGAACTGCAGAATGAAACACCAGCAATTTGAAAAGGAACGCCTTTATGAAGTACACGTTTAGCACCTAGTTGGTAACGATCTAAATAGGTTAATGACATGATGGTAGATTTACGAGCAAAATGTCGGAGTTCAGTTAATGAATCTTAATATCACTTGCTATCTTGTTACTAAGAAATGAAATATTAAGACAAATAGGAGCTCTTGTAAATTCCATATTACTAAATAGCTATAATCAATTCTAAAAAGACATAAAATTTTCTTTAAATTTAAAGGTCAATATACAAGAAAGATACATGTACTTTTAATTTAATAATTTTTTATTTTACATCATTTTAGCCGTAATACTTCTTGCGCCTATGTTTAAAACAGTTTGTTGCGGCGGGCTTGGGAACGGACATTAGAGTCAAAAAAGTCAAAAGAAATCGTTTTACAATGTTGGCACACCAAAATAACATTTATTTCATACTACCATTGAAAAACCTAGAATATATGAGATGCGTCTATAAAATGCGTTTTAATTTGGAGTATCTAAAATGTCATAATATATTTTTGGAATGATACATCTTCTCTAAATTACATATGCACGCATTACTATCATTTATCTTTTCAGTTTTTATAATTATTAGAGCTATGGTTATAATGGAGAAAACTTATTATATTTCTGCACTGCAAAATGTTACCTGCTTTGACACTGGCATCTTCTTAAAAAGCTTAATTTTTTGTAATTAAACGTTGTTGTCCAACAATATATTTTTATTAATAATTAAATCATTACGAGAAAGAAAAGAACGAGACAGAGGCAATACAAGCTACCAGCATATGCATCAAAACACAAAAGTATCTGATTACTGTAGCAGCGGCATACTATCCACCTTGACATAATCTGAAAAAAGGAGATTGTATAAACTTCTTTCAAACTTTAAATTTAAAAACACGCACTAGGGGAGAGGGGGTAAGGAGAGGGGGCTATATTAACCACATCTAAAGGCAAAAACCCCTATTATGCAATCACAAAACTTACTGGTAGCTGGCGCTTAACTGTTAAATCCACGTATTGGCCGACGCATACCGAAAAAATGCCAGATCTACTAAATCTTTTTATTTCAAGAAAAGTACCGACAAACTTTTTTTGCGCACTTACTGGCGCTGCAGCCTCAAGGGCTTATTGTGCCTCCTGACATGTATTTATATTAGGATTTAAACTAGGACGTCACATACACTTATGAATTTTCAGTGAGACTCGAACTCACCTGCGCCGGCTCGCGGACAGAGGAGCAGTGGTCGTACCGACAAACTTTACATAGATCTAAGATTGACCTAATGTCTGACCACTCATCTATCTGGTTGATATTAAGGGAAAAATAACAACTGGGGAATCTAACTTGACATTAAGCATCAGGTTTACTGACCAAGAAGGCTTTAAACTAGAGCTCAGCAAAAATATTTTGTTAAATGTACCAATTCAAACAAATGAATAAATAGAATATGAATCAGTAAAATTTATGTTGGATATTCAAAAGGCTGCATGAAAGAAACACCAGAAATAAAAAGAAAGCCTACAAGGAATAACTACCTAAAATAAATTACAGATTTAATCAAGAGAAAAGAAAATCTAGAAAGACATGGCAGAGATCCAGAATAAGAAAAAACAAGCCCATGTAGGCCAATAGCATTGTTACCTATAATATCAAATCTGTTTGAAAAGCTATTTAAAAAAATAAAGAAAATAATTGAAGATTCTACGACTGATCAAGTACACCCTATTATAGATATGATTGAAAAATCCCCCGAGGAAAAGAAAATATGTTCGTCGATGTTTTTAGACATTACCAAAGCACTTGATAAATTTTGACACGAAGGTCTACTAATGAAATTAAAAAGATACTTACCTAACAAATATGTCCAGCTCGTGAACTTATATTCAACAGAGAGAACTTTCAAAATAAAGCAAGACATGGAGTTCTCCGAACTTAAAATAATAAAAGCAGGTGTTCCCCAGTGCTAACTAGAACAAAAGAAGAACTAAAAAGAATAGTCAAAGGCGTCGAAGAACAAGTAAGGAAAGCAGGGCTAGAAGTAAATGAAGATAAAACCAACTATATAATACTCGGAAATAGAATACAAGAAGAGAAACAACTACTGTCATTCCAAACAAGCACGAGAAAAACATACAATTTCAAATTAGTCAACAAAGTAGTGTATCTGGGAGTGGAACTAACAAGCAACGGTCAACAAGATGCTGACATAGACAGAAGACTAATGCTGGGAACGAAATGTGCAGCAGCCTTAGATAAAATACTAAGAGACAGAAACATACAAAGAAAAGCGAAAATAAAGCTGTATAAAACAATAATAAGGCCAGTAGTAGCTTTTGGTGCAGAAACCTGGGTGATTACAAAAGCATATGAAAGTAAGATAGGTATATGGGAAAGAAGAATACTGAGGAAAATATTTGGAGGAATACAAGTGAGTGAAAAATGGAGGAAAAGAACCAACCAAGAAATAGAAGAGCTATATCAAGAAACAAAATTAATTAGTCATTAAACAATGTCGACTACTATGGTTGGGACACATAAACAGGATGAAGAAAGAAGATCCAGTAAGAATATACTTAGAAAGAGAAGCAGAAGGAAGAAACAAGAGGGGAAGACCAAGAACGACCTGGTGGAACGATGTGCAACAAGATATCAGAACGTACGATTTAACAGATTTGAAGACGAAATCCAAAGATAGGAAGGCATGGAAACATGCCATCGAAGCCATGGGCCATTAGGCCTTTTAGTGCTGTTGTGACTGACAGGTGTTCCCCAGGGAAGTGTTTTTGGGGCAGTACTATATGTTTTGTATAAATGTGATTTCCCAGAAAAATAAAATATCAAGTTAGGTACATTTGCGGATGACACCGCAATACTAGCTATAGAAGATAATATAAAAGAAACAATGGCGAACCTCCAAGGCGCAATTAATGAAATAAATACATAAAAAGTGACATATAAGGGCTAATTATGAAAAATCTACTCACATTAATTTCACAAATAAAAATAGACACCAAAGAACGGCCAAATACCTATCCTTAAATCTATATACAAAGTATGTTAAAAAAATAACCGACTTAAAATTAAAATATAACAGCATATATTAGCTTATCCGAAGTAATTTCCAATTATTAGTTTGAAATAAAATACTGGTTTACAAACAGGTGATACGACCGGTATGGATCTATGGCATCCAGCTGTAGGGCTGTACAGAAAAGCGCAATTATTCTTTCATCTAGAAATTCCAAAATTAAGTTTTACGAAATATGGTAATGCCTCTTGGTATGTGCGAGACAAAGATCTGCATTGGAAACTTCAGATAGAGATGGTTAAGGACGCGGTCGAAAAGCTTGCCAGAGGCCATAAGAAAAGGCTTCATGGACATTCAAACCAAAAAACTCTGCAATTTCTAGTCAATCAAGATCTTGACCGCGGGTTCAAAAGAACGAAACTTGTTGTGTTAATGTAGTGTGAAGTATATTACAACAATGAAAATCAAAGTATAGTTCAAGCGTAGCCATGTCAGGGTATGTGGAAAATGTTTTAGAAACTAGGATGGATCGATGGAAACATCCGGACTAATAAGTATTCTAGTAATTTAGGACAATAAAGAAACATAAAAACATTTTAAGGTATTTAACTATGTTTTTTTAATTGAAATTTGTATGTCCTTTGTGATGAATGTTATAATAGTTGATTTAATTTTATTGGTTTTTATGCGTCACTTATTAGACCATACCTGATGTTGCTAAGGCAACATGGTAGAATAGAGTCATAGTTGTGCTAATAAAGCAATGTTATTCGCATGCGTAGCTGTAACTGCGAGTTCATGACGTAGAAAGTCAGCTGTGAAGAGCTTAGGTATATACTAAAGCTCATGATGCTCCCTGGGAAATACTTGTATTAATTGGGTGATGACAAGTTTTCTACAAGTTTGGACTGTTAGTATTTTTCGCTTGGTTAACTTATAATGAGAAGTTAGTATTGGCATAACAGTGACTGTTTAATTTTGGTCAATAAACCAGAATACCAAATTCTATTAAAAGCCGGGCTGACATAGAAAAACGCTGATACACAATATCTATTTTATTCGAAATTCTGTTTTATAATTCTGCTCTGTAGTGAAGTGTCTAAAACTCAACTGATATTGAGGAATTAATTCTCGATCTTCTATTATGGACGCCAATCTTTTTAGTATTAACCTTTTCAAGGTAGCTTCATGAGTGGTTTGATCGGTCTCGGAATAAGAATTATTTTACGAAATTGAATTAGAAAATAGGCTAATCTTATGACAGCGTTAAATACTTGTGTTATATTATTGCTTTTCGGAGCAATTTTTTCAACATTTGGGGGATGATAAGATTATGGTGTTCTTATATTGTTTAAATTTTTAATTACATTATTATTTCTGCAGGTTAAAAGCGCTGAATGGGTGAATTTGGTTGCAAAGGAGCTTATAGGTAGTTTAGAATTTCACATTCTTCTTCAAATATGGCAGTAGAAGCATGCGATTGATAAATAATCCGCAACAGCTTAGCTTTTTCATTATCTGTTCTTGCCTACGTGCCATTCATTTTAAAAATTGTTGAAATAGGGCATTTTGGGCATTTCTATTTGTTAATAGCTCTCCATAATGTGTACTCATCATGTGAGGAGGAGGAGATATTCCTTGCATATTCTTTAAATGTTTTATATTTCTATTTGTAATGCCTATTTCTACTATTTAAACTACTTTTGTTAGTTGGATGCCTGGTTCATTGCCAAAAGAATAACACGTCGGAAATTAGATGTGTGATTAATGACAATTTGAAGCAGCTACAGTACAGTACAACCACACTTGTTAGGGAATCACGGCTTTCTACAACAATAAAATAGTTCTATTGGTTATTTACAATGATATCTAATTGGTAGATCCATCAAAAGAGAAAGTTGCTCACAATATTGAAAGTTAAAATGATCTTACATTTTGTTTTCTTATCGTCTGCTTCTTTATTAATATATTTTGAGATCTCTTCTTATAAACTTTTTCATGGCCGCGTTTATGGTCCACCGTTTCAGTATTTTAGTAACTTCAATTTCCTTATTAAATATTGATATAAATGTCAGCTTTATATTTATTACATTAAAGAAATAAATAACACCATATAAAAGAAAAACCACTAGATTATATTGAACATCTCAAATACAATATGGGACAGAACTAGGTAAATACATTTGGGGTGCTACAAATGTTTAATAGATGAACTGAAAGACTTGCCTTTTTTAGTAACAAGTAATAACTGAAACATTTTTATTAAGCCTCAAATACTTGCTCGGAATATACACTCCACTTTTTAATACACAGTGGAATAATCGATCAGTATGTTGTTAATAATTTTGGATAGCCAAGCCTCTAGTTTCGAGACATTCTACTGTCTTTTAACAATTTTCTCCTATAAGAAGAACTCCGGAGAAGTAAATCAGAGATCTTGGCAACCATTCAACCTCTCTTTTATAGAAGATTAATTTTTCTAGAAACGTTGCTTTTACCAGTTCTATGTTATGGAAGCTTTATGGATTATGTTCTGCTGAAACCACATCATGCGTACAACCATGTTCTGTTTACGTATTGAAATGACAAAGTCTTGCAGTATAGTTACTCAAAGAAGTAAGAGCGAACAAGCATATCCGCACAAAATTTATACTAAATAGTAACCTTCCTAAAAGCCTAGTATCTTTCTCTTCTAAAATTGGAAATTTTACTTATTTATAAACGACTCAATGAATGTACACATAACATTCATCAGATAAAAAAAATACTAAAGTTGATTTTACATCTTTCAGTCATTTTCGATACTTTTTTATAGTATTGAAGTATTGTTTGTGTTAGCTATTGAAAGAACTCAATTTAATAGGGAAACAAAAGCAGCCCCCGTCAAAGGATTCTTGATAACAATTTTGTTGATGTGCTTTAGGGCTCTATATTATATTTCATCCCACTCACTCTACAACTTCGTCTGCCCCGTACACGGGGCTTTACATTCAGCTGACTATTTAAGCTCCGCACTTTACGGAACTTTCTCATAAGAGTTTTCTGCAAAAAAATTGCACTTTTCCACAATGCATTCACTACTCTTACTTTTATAATCACCATATTTAATTATCGTATTACCGATGAGTTTACAAACTTTTTCGTAACGAAAATTTTTGAACTACTCTTTAAATTTAACAAATGTTTATTTCAAGGTCATTTTTTACGGCTTTATAATATAATACATCTGTATTTAAATTTCTTACTACTTGAACAACAATTGTGATTACTTACAGCACATGTGTGTAAGTATACATGTACAAAAATAACTATATATATAGAGGAGTAAGCTGTTCTATACATAACCAGCTATTTTCGTTACATTAATGTTTGGGGGTCGAATTATTTTTAGATATACAAGGCTTCTTTAAAAAGTTCAATACATTAACAGTAAGTTAGACCAGGTATGGTTATCCAAAAACACCTGGAAATCGTCACCTAGCATCAAGTATACGTAACTCGGAGTAAACTTGCTGTAAGCAGTCGAACGTAGCCAATGTGAGAGGTAGAGTCACAGTCCCATGGAGCAACGAGTGAACGTTAAAGTTCTGCTACATATTTGAAAAATGGAAACGGAAATACATGAAATATTGGTGTAAGTGTATGGGACTGAAACCATGAGTAGAAAATTTGTTTACGAACAGTTCAAACGCTTTTGAGACAGAAAGGAAACGAATGAGGATGAGCCGAACCCCAAACATAATCGAGCGAATGCAACAAATGCTGATACGAGATCGGCAACTGACTTTACGATTAATAGAGAAGGAATTAAGCATTAGCAGGGACACAATGGGTACCGTTGTTCGTGAAGATTTATGTAAATAGAAGGCCTATTTCTGGTTTGTACCGTATAAGCTAAAATATATCCGATTCATAATGGCAAAATGCCTCCTTCTTGTGGCACTACATCAGCACTGTCACTGTTATTACACTCTAAATCTGAATTTTTACAATGCTCAAATTCCTTAATATTTATCGTGATTGCAAATTTACCTGCCGGCATTCGCTAATGGCTCCGAGTCCTCCTAACATTTACAATTCCACTTTAAGAAACGAATCTACCTTAATGTATGCCGCAAGTATCTGTATGTTTAGTTCATTTATCTTTGAGTTTACATCGCACATCTGCACTATCTTTCCCGAACCCCACGCACCCTTTGCAAGTTCACCTCTACAAGTAATTTCACTGCTCCCCTAATACCGTAAGAGCCGTCCACTCATGCACTTCCACCTCCACCCACTCTCTGCTCTGGCTCTGGTCTCCTTTTCCAAGTTACAGGTCTGCAGGACGTACATGGTGTCGCTGACTTGCCCACTCGCGCTTGCCACACTCGTTGTCCGAAGTGCCGACGTGTGCCTTGATCTAATGGAATTGGATCTCCACCTTGGCCGGCTGCGTTTCGTACTTCTGAGAGCAACTAACGCTAATTTGCGGTTTAGATATTACAATGCATCTTGGAATGACTGCTCCGTTCCTGTCGATATACCTTTCTTGTAGTCTGCTTGCTATTCGTCAGCGATTTGATACAGTTGTGGTGCCTCAGGCTTCTCCTCGCTGAATGGGATACCATCTCACTCGCTCCGGTGCAGCATCTCCTCCATGGACCGCTTTTACTACCCCTACTCCTCTCAAAGTTACTACTCTGGCTTGGTTGTCAGGCACCTCAATAGTAACGCTGTTTCTCCCATGATTTGGGACCCGTGGACTTTCTTCTGTTTCTTCATCTGAAGAGAATCATGAAAAGCTCACGTTTTACTGACATAGCGACAATTGAAGAACGTAACAGGGGTTTTGCGTAGACTTTGCTAACTTATTAGACAAATTCAGATTCTACGTACCTGTACTACGACAAGGAAATTGAATATCTTAGCAAATTATTCAATCTAGAATCTGCCTAGTTATAAGAAATAAAAATTTACGTCAAGCCTACTTAATTTACCTTTAACAAAGTGGCAAAAGCCAAATGCTACGTTTGGTTATTTTTTTAAAATATAAACTATAACAGGAAAGCTAAACCCTATAGAGGCTTCTAAAATCCGGATCAACATCGCATAGATGTTTAATATCGAACATTTTAAAAAGGACGGCGGTACAACCCAATTTATTGGTCGCCATAAAATGCGGAAAGATATCTGGATAAATTATGTGAGAATGAGGGTAGGACATATAGCATATTATCTCCCTCGATTAATTTGAAAAATAGGGCGAGAATAAATGCAGAACTATTTCGCTCAGTTTCAGGTTTATTACAATAAGGTTTTGTAAAGTAAAGGAGACCGGAAAAGACACGTAAAGAGAGTAATTTAATAAAAAGTGTTGTTATTCTATATGAAACAATGCACTTTCGTTTAACAGTTTTGATATATTTTTACAAAATTAAACTAAGAGAGAAAAGAAGAACAAAACAAACTTAAGTTTATCAAAATGACATAATCTATGGTTTGTCTCAAAAATGAGTATAAACAAAGAGAATAGAATTATATAACCAATGCATCGTAATGATAAAAAAATAAACTTCCGTGTAAACATTAATGTTAAAAAAAATTGGCCCTAAACTTAAATTGTAAATTTATTCTAATAGAGTTATTTGATTCAATGAGTTGGAATTGGAATTTTTTAGTCGGTATGAAGCAACAACTGGATACAGCCAACTCTCAAACATGGCAGAAATTGTATGTTATGGGGCTATTTTATTATGTAAATCTAAGCTAATATTTGATTGGCCAGCCACTGATCTTTATAACCAATTAGTATCTTTTGGCCATGGATTTTACCACTTTCTGTAACTTTCCCTGATATGAATGATGCGAGGCTCGAATTAGACATTGAATTAACTCCGTTTTTATTATAAATGTAGGAACAAGATTTAGGAATTGTTTTGTTATTTTATTCTATTAATGTTATTTGCGGTCATCCAGGATTGAATTAGTTTTGTTCTATAACAAAGTGATTTATTGTCTTGGAAAATAAAATCTTTATCATCAAACTATTTCCTTATTACTAAACAACACGTCACTTTGCAGTATCTCATTGGGAAGATATGCATCTCCATTTTATGACAGCAGCTAGAATAATCGCTACTACTTTGCGCTCTAATTTCTGTAAGTTGACGTGGAATTTATTAACATGGTAGAAGGTTCCTGGGATGAGCACCTTACCTCCGTTCTTCTTGGTAATTTCTTATGGAAGGCGGTTGATTTTATTTGGCTTTGTACCTCCTACCGCGGAAATCAAAATCTTCGGACGCTTATGACGGTCGCCTATGTGAACTACAAACCATCGAATGAATGGGTTTCCGTGGTCTTGGGCGTTGTAGTAAAGTTATTCAGGGCACTGGGAGATGTATTCCTAGATTTTAGGCTTGTCTGCGTTTCTGCAGAATTAAATTGCGTATGTACTGTATGACGGTCCTTAACGTCCGGTTCTGGATAACCTGAAGTTTGTCTATGTGGGATTTTGCGGTATAGCCCCCTAGGTCATAGTGGGCCGCGAAACGATCTCGTAGATTGTGAGTTTATTCCGGAATAACCGCCAGCTCCTGGGGTTGATGATGGAGCTCAAAACTTTTCCAACTGCCTTTGACTTATCTGTAGCCCATTCCGCGTTTTTTTGCCTCTTACTTCCAGAGCATCTCTGGGTGGTGTTATCTCATCATGCTAACGAAGTCTTGTCCTAGTGAAGAATAAGACCATTAAACTTTTTCCTGGGTTGACACTCATTCTCCACGGGTAGAACTATTCTTCTATTTGCTCCTGGTAGTCCTGAAATAGCTGTATCACCAAATAGGGTCTTAGTGAGCTGGAGAACGCCGTCTGCATGTTAGGCCATCGTGAAAGGCGTTTGAGGAGTATTCCTGACATAGATGTTGAAAAGTATCGGGGACAGGAAGGGCTTGTGGGACACTCGCTCGGAGACACTTTTTCATGTTCTTTAGACCACTGCAGACAAAAGCGTTTTTTATTTTCAGAAACAAGAGGTTTTTTCCGTAAGCAATCTCCACTTACATTGGTAGCTTTGCGACATAATTTCTGTTGAATGCAATTAAGACTTTTATTAGTCAGACTTGTTCTTTTTAAAAGAAACATCTTTTTACACAGATGTTTTTCTTGGTCACCCACTTCATAGTTTGTCATCAACTGTTTTATAAAAAGAAGAAATAAAGAAATTATTAATATAACAATAACTGCCAACTAATTACACAAAATTAAGGAAAAGAATAGAATAATGTGTATCATATAATACATATATTGTCTTTCATAATATAATATAACATATCGTATGATTTTACGAGAGTGATGAAGAATTTTGACACCGCTGTATTATGTAAGCTTTACATATACTTTTGTATTTGGTAGCAAGGGGTTATATGATATTGTTGTTTCCCACAAATAATTCTTACGAGTTGCTTAAAAAAACAAAATAAAATTGACCCATTTTTCTAGTAACTTATTTAAATACCAAATCGAGCATTTGGTACTAAAACTAACTATAAATAGTAATAGCGAATGACTATCATAAATTCAATCGATCAAAATTTCTTACAACTAAAAATAAAGTTAAATTTCTCAAGAACAATTCGATAGAAAACTTACTTTAGTTGTAAAGTGTTACGTTGTTTACAAAGTAGCAAATACTTTGAAGCGCAGCGGACGATATTTATGGCCAAGATTGTGGCAATTTAGCTTTCGATGACATTGCAGCACCCTCGCGCTAGCCAATACCGCGCGTATCCGCCTCCCCGGCTCAATGATTAAAGTAAGCGGAAATTCGAGGTTCTCTAAGTTAGATAGGAAATTGAATGTGCTTCCTCTGATGCGATACACCGCGGCCTGATGCGATAGTTATGCGCCGCGCTTCCACATACGTTCGCCGCCCGGCGTATCGAATTTATGCCCTTCCGTGGCGAGCTCGCATAATTTATGGCGTTATTGCAGTTTGATATTTATCGGGAGGTTTTATGACATCTCAGCCATCGGGCCGGACATAAAACCGAAGGAAACGTCTAATGTCGCTGTATAGAAAGCCCGACCCATTAACCCGGGCGCAGGGCGCTGCCGTGCCGTTAATCGCGAGTTCGCGCTGTTTATCGCTTTTTATTAACAATTGATCTTATCGCGTGGCTGGCACGGGCACAATTTTTGGCCGAGGTATTAATAAAAAGTATTTATGTCGTTTTTTCGGTTATTCTTGGCTGGCACTTTTATTACCAGAAATTCCGATGCTTCAAGTCGATAGTAAACTTTGCTATCAGTTCGGTCCACTTTTTATAAGTTCTCTGTGAATCTGATCAGAAATATTTATTAAATTAGTAATTTAATATTTAGATACAATATCTAACCAAATGGCCACATGCAAGAGAGTTATTCTTCGTAACGGTAACAAAATATAAAAATTATCTATTTAATATTCTAAAGAAGATGCAAAATTAAATTCCAAAATCTGTGCTACTGTGTTGACACTTTTATGATTTGGAGTCACTAATCTGGCGATATTCTTTTATTTCTCTAAGATTGTAGAAACAGCGTTCGTCCAATAAGCGAGTTTTTTATCGGAAGAGATGGTAATCCAATGATGCCAAATCAAGATTATAAGCTGGAGAGGGCAATAATTCGGTTCGATTTTTAAGCCGTATATACTTCGGCGTTATCCATCTATAGCAACACCCATCTTTAATTAACCCTATCTTGATATCGTTGTTTCAATGCAATGCACATTCCGCTTCTTATCAGTAAAGTTCGGTGACCTTCAAGAAGCAGCTGAAACTGAATAATACCATCGTAATTCCACCAAACGTAAAATATAACTATGGCCCCAAAAAGGAATTCAACAAAATGGATGATTGTGGAGATTTTCAAACAATTGTCTATGCATTAACCTGGTGTTTAAATTGTTCTTGCTTTAAAACATGAAACACTTCTTTGTTTATACAAGTGACGGCTTATTGTGGATCGAGATGGTCCTAGCATTTTATTATACTAGTCTGGAGTGCTTATAGTTAGAAATGTTTCAACAGTTTAAAGTTAGGCTTCTCGATTTACTATAGAAAGCCGTCCGGATAGAGACCGAAAACGGATCTCAATAATAAATTTTTAAACAGATATTTGGGCATGTCGCATCTTCACCTGCAGCTTCACCTATTTTTCGAACCGCAGCAGCAGTATTTTGTCTTAACTTCATGTAAAGAAAAACGGTCAATATCAGAATAGGTATGTCGGGTTTTTATGTTCAAATTTAAGAAATAAAATTCAGCACAGCAAAAAATAATCTACGATATTTAATGTGACGTATAACTTGTCAAAAACAACTCTTGCTTTAAAAATTTATTTATGGTTAAAACTAACTACACAAAAAACGAAGGTATTGAAGGGTGCATAATGGAGCTACAAAGTGGATATTAAATTTAGATCAGTTACGATTTGAAAGTCACGCAAAAAAAAACATTTTGTTTGAAAAAATCTTGTTATTGACACATATTGGTTACATTAATTTCTAATTTTTAAATAATCGTAATATTGATGAGAATCTGCCTTCCACCATGGAATATGTTCACCCTCACTACCCGGTTGTCGGGCACGATTTTTGTTACGGAACGAAGTGAGAAGCATTAGACAACCACATTATTATCCTTTCTTCAAAACGAAGGTGCACAAATTATTTTTAGTAAGTAAACATGTGCTAGATACTTGAAACCCAGAATCAAACCTGGGTCCGTCTACACCCCAGCCAAGCGCTCCACCGTCTCGATCACAAAATAGCTAAACCTTCAAGCATAGTCTTTAAATTAATCCATTAGCTTCTGACTAGGTTTACGGTTATCGAAGTTGTTAACACATAGCCTTATTGTTATACTTTTGGTTGTCAGTTTAGCAAATCACATATGAAAGTATGAAAAATGAGTTAAGGAACCCTTAGCAGCCTATTTTCAATCTTTGTGTACTTCTATTTAACGCAAAAAGTTAATCTGTTAAAAAAATGTGACTGTATTGGTAATAAACAAAATACTGGCTCGATAAAGATTTTAATACTAATAAAATCTAAAAAATTATTCAAGACCGCTTGTCAGTGACGTTGAAATTACTATTAAGCCATAGTTCTCAAAAAGGAATCTATAAAAAATTTTTTGTTAAAAGAGAACTTCACCGTCGATAAAGTATGAAAATAGGGCACTTTTGACCTTCAAGGTATCCTGCAGAACCGCTTCGCAGCTCGAAAACAAGGGACTACAATGTGGAGATGAACCACTAGTCGGAAGCTATTTCTACGCGAGTTCCGTTTATCATCCTATAGGACATGATCTGCTGCTACACCTAATAAATGAAAATGAGTACCACTTCTTATCATACTTACCCACTGTCCTCGAAGAAATCCAGTAACCTGGTTAAAGAAAATCTTTTATTCCAGAATTACCAGTATGAAAATTGTAAAATATGGTGTGTTGGTAAGAATGCATTTCACGTGCTAGATGTTACGTAGATTTTCATCAGTTTGCAATAACCTCACCGATAAAAGATCTTTGGTCTATCAGTTTCAGGTATACTCAATTCAGTAGCTATGCTGTCTCGCAATGCGTTAGATGCGTGGGTGTTATTACTCAGGAGATTGTATTTTCATCACCCAACTTTCATTTTGTCAAAGACCCGGTTAAATGCCAGACGCTTATAATTAACCCCAGTTGCATATATTTTAAAGTTAAAAAAAGGTAATTGAAAAGAAGCACCGCATGTTATGAAGCATGTAGTAATTTATACACCTTGACTATCAGAAATAGAAAAAAGGCTAACTGCTAAAATCAAGGTTACCGTTGATAGAATCTAGAAAAGCAACCTGAAAATCCCCAACTCAATATTTTAACAAACAGTTCCTCTTTGACTTCACTGCAATGGACAAATCAAAGGATTTGCTAACAGTGCTGGCACTAGAGTTTAAACGACGCGTCATTAGTTTTAAGATAAAATTTATGGAGTATAGTAGACAGAGTTAAAACACTTTTTGGCATTTTTTTATAATTCTAGTCTGTTTATGATACTATTTTTTCTCCCGCTTGTAAAGCATACGTTTAATTAACTAAGTGGTACATATAATGGTAAAAGCTTTGAATTTGTAATTAGCAACAAGACTAGATACAACATATTTAACAGGAAATTACTAACACAGATAAGTAAGCAAATTAGTGAATGAATGTGGCAACGGTTATAAAATCAACAAGATAGTGATAAGCACCTTTATCTACAAAAATATTGATAATAATATTGTCTGTATGAAAAAAGGTTTAAACGAAAAGGTATAAGAGGTCAATGTTATATAATATAATAATACAATTTATAGCCGAGTCCAGGATATTTTTTGTTTCTGCCATTTTGGTAGTCGACTTTTATCAGTCGTTTTAGTATAAAAACGACTTTGTTTTTTCTTTTTTTATTTAATATTGCTTATTTACAATCTAGAGCCGTGGTGGTTTAGTGAATAGATCGTTAGACCACGAAACCAAGAGTTGCGGGTTCGAATCCCGGTCTCGCCAATTCTATCGCTGGCATTTTTACGACTCAGCTCTACTCAGGCTGCAATAAATGAATACCTGGAGGTCAAACTCTGGGGTAATAATAGGTTTCGATAGTAGCGTGCATACTATTGTGTACCGTAGGCTCTAGACTGGATCTATCCTGTTACGACCCCAAAGGGCCTTCGAGTCCTATTACGGGAACTATTATTATTATTCTATTTCTTCAGCCATTTTTGTAGTGTGTTTAAGTGGTTTTGTTAGTTTTCTGATGCCCTATGTGGATCTCCATCAGTTGATAAGATGGCCATGTCATCAGCGAAAGTGGCCATTAGCGTTTCGTTCATTGATGGGACATCATTAGTGTGCACTAGGTAAAGAAATCGGCCAAGAACACTACCCTGCAATTCTTCCGATTTGATACAACGATTTTTACTTTAAAATATTGCTCGCTAAGATAAGACTTTTGGAAAGATATATTTGGTCAGTAAAGTTATTTTTATTTTGGAAAGTACGCCTATGTGCCAAAAGCTTGTTGAAATTGAGGAAAACAGAAGCACACACTTGCTTTCAAAACTATATTTGATTTGACTGACTAATCTGTGGCGCTGTTGTATGTTCGAGTGGAATCGGAATTGATGATTTGGAATAGAATTGTCTTCTAGTATTATGTTGAAATATAATCTTTCAAAGAGTTTAGCCGTAATAAGTAATAGATTTATAGATCTGTAAGAACTAGATTTCGTCGTAGTTTTCTCGTGATGTCTCATCTTTTCTCTTCAACTCTCTGCATTGAATAATGAGACGGAGAACTTTGTATTTTTGGTCTTCTGATATGACCAAAATATACTGTGTTTTGTTTTTAATGGTATTAATAAATATATTAATTATTAATAAAGTTTGGTATGTGCGCATTTAATATATGACGCCTGAAATTTTCATTATACTAAGATAACACAAAAGCTTAAAATCTTCTAGTTTATTCGTGATTGCTATTGTCTTACAACCATAAAATAAAACAGACTATATATTAATCATAAAATTCTTATAAAAACATTCATATAAAAAGCTGATCCTCTTAACAAAATTCTGTATATAGGATTTGGATACATACTAATATTTCTTCAGTTATCGTTATATAGAGAATTCAACACTTTATAGATTCTCTAGGTTGTTTAGTATAAGTTGCGTACTGTGAAAATTTATTTTTAGTAACCTTCCATTTTGTTCATAAAATGTTATAAAATCTTTATGACGATATAATTTATGAAAGTGTGAAGATCTTTAAAATTTTCAGCCATATTAAAGTGTCATCGTTTGGGTACATAATATTGTTAATTGTCACACCGCCAATTTTCACCCTCTCCCTTCTAGTGCTTAAAGCCTCTTTGAAAATGCATAAAATTGGTGACAAACAAAACACCCTTTTCTTTCGATAAGGGTATCCTTATAATGCTATTTAAACACAAATACACATTTTTCAATAACTTATTGGGACAGTTATTTACCTAAACGTATTGCTTTTTGCCACTGAAATAATATTGTGTGTTGTATTTTATCGAATGCCTTCCCAAAATCTATAAAACACAGGAAGGGATTTCGATATCCGTAGCTTTTATAGAATAACTCCGATACAAAACCATACAAACCAAATTGTTCGATTCCCAATCTTTTCACAATTCTAAAAAATGTTTCAAGTGAATAATTCATTAAACTTAGAAGTCTAAATTCACTACACTTAATGGCTTTGCTTTTTTTGACAAGGCAAGAAATTGAGATTGTAACAATTTTTTTGAGATTTTGCTAGTCTGATATATTTTATTAAAGAATGATATTAAGACGTTCGTGCTACCTTCATCTATAAGCTAGAATTTTGTCTATTTTGACAGTTTTTTCGATTTTGAATTGTTCTGTGGCTTTCTTAACTTCTAATTTTAAAATAGTTGGACCTTTATTTAGTCCATGGTCCTAGAGGATATTCTTGATTCTTACTCTGGGCAATATTATTCCACATCAGTGAGTAAATTTCCTTCAGTACGCTTATCTTTTTTAATTGGCGGATCCTTTGCTTGTTTTAGTTTATTTCGTTGTTAAAAATTATCGTGCTTCTTCTGTAGATTTTCAATTTCATTATGTTTTGAACCATCCCTTATTCGCATCTTTAATTTTATTACATATGGTGCAAGAAAGATCTAAGTATTTACTTTTGTTTTTATTTTTATATTATTTTCTTTGTTTTATTAAATGTTTTATTTTTCTGGTAATTTAGCCTTCTTTTAATGTTATTTACTTCTTAATCGGCATTTTTTATTTTAGATAGATTTTTAATTGTAGTTCATTTACTATTAACAGAGTCGCTTTGAGATGTTTTTATATTTATTTCATGTAGTTCCTCGTTTGCTTCTTCAAAGACTTTTAACTTAATTTAGATTGCAGAGATAAAAATTAAAAATCAAGTTAAATAAAGAGAATTACTTAATATCACATCATTTCACAGGTATCTCTAAGAGAAACGAATAAACAGAAATCTCTTGGGACAAGGCACTCAAAGGCAGATAGACTTGATGTTGATATAAATCAAACCAGAATTTAATATATAAACTTGTAACCATATATCCGCTTCTCTCCAGTTTTACATCATACCTCATCAAATGTGGTAAATTCCGATATTCGTTATGGGTTGCATCAATATACAATCTTATTAATTATACCTCTGTAATTAAAACACCGTGTGCTACAACAATTAAAGTGACGGGTTTGGATTTTCAACAAGTTCTTATTTCGAATCTTCAAAGAGACGCAAATTTTCCGCGATTCTGGAGTAGATGCTATTCTCAATTAACTGTATATACAGAAAGAAGTTCAAATAAGAATTTAGATTATGTCTTTCATCTTTACATATAAACCTACTTTATTTTTTCATTAGTCCTGGCGTTATTTACTTGCAACTTGCTGGCTTCAGACGAGATATGATTTTGCGTCGATATTCCTCAAGCACAGGAATATGAAGCCTTCAGCCGTCCCGCTTTATTACAAATATTGGTTTCAGAACCGCTGAGACCTAGCATATGGAGGCAGCGTTTGAAGACGCTTGCTTCTAAATACAAATACTATCGACCAGTGCCGCGACCGAGCCAAGAAAGCGAAGTGAGCAAACTGCAACCGCTTGCGATTCGCCGCCTCATCAATCTGAAGCGCATTTGAGCTTTATTTACTCAGCTTAGAGCCAGCACGCTGCGCTGCAACTGGAGCCATCCTCGCGGCCGTCACATCGTGGTACCTGCAGCTCCTTGCCTTTATCGACTAAGCTCTGTCACTGCAGAGAACTTAGCCAATAACCTGAAATTGTCCAAGTAATCCCGTGTGTGCATTGAGTCGTCTCGCCGAATTTCCAAGTCAACCAGTCATTGTTAGTTTACAAGTTGGGACTGTTGTACCAGATGCTGGAAAACCAGGCCTGGAATCGAGCTCACTTTATTTACAAACGTTTTGCAAGAACATCGACGTTTTAATTAATTATGGTAACTCGCAGCATTGACACTATTACGATAATAGGGACTACTGTTACTACAAAAGGGGTATGGGAGGAATAAGTTAAATCAAAATAATACGTCACTAAGATAAATGAATGAATTATATGTTTGTCTAGCTTTATCAAACTTTCTAATTAACATCGTCTATGATGTATTATATGTGCAGTTGCATATTCGAAATACATTAAAGATCATTGTTATTGATAAGATCAATTGATTAAGTCGGTTAAACAGGTATGACGTGAAATTATTGTGGGTATACTCACTATTTATTAAATGTTTAATTTTGTGCCATTGTTTACGTACGATAACACAACATAATTAATGTTTACAATTCAGCCTTATAAAACATGGTTTATATAGTAATTTAACATCTTTCTAAGTCTGTCTATAAAGATTTTTCCAATTTTACAAAACGTACCTTGTCGTTTCTGTTTTAGTTCTTTTATACGATTCAGCTATATTCCAATATATTTATTTATCAAGTGTCCCTATTATATCGCTTACACATTTTAAATTAAATATATTTGTTGTTGATCCAGTCAAGAGATAAATTTAAGTTATGCGTAAGAAAGTGCAAATTGGTGTAGAATAAATTACTTGTCACCAAAAAATCAATCTAAAGGAAAACCACCAATCGCTCAAAAAGAAGGCAAAGCTGACACTAGTGTTAGCTAAGAGAGTTTATTAGGTCTAAACTGAAATCAATGTATTGGATATATACCAAGGCGATAAACCCATAAACCTATATAGTTTAATATGGTGGACAAAAATGACGCAAAAACTGATGTAATCGTATCAAGATAAAAATACCTGCTTATTTGAGAATGACGGGTGCTATAAAAATAACAACAATAGCAGCAATCTAAACCTCCCTTCTCTTTACCTTGAAAATTATGGAAGAGCATGAGTAGCTCTTTATAGACGGCGCAATGCACCCATTCTCAGAGGAAATATGAAAGTATAATATCTGAAAACTGGATATATGGGTTGGAGCCATATTGGATATGAAGTCAAAAGTCACGTTTACCATGAATTTCCAAGTTAATTTTATGCATCGAAATAAATGTATAAACGAAATTAGAAACAGAAACAGGTGCAAACATGTGAAAAGGAAGGCTGCAGTTAAGCTTTTTACTAGGAAAGTATAAATTCGTTTTTTAAGCGGAAATATTTGCTATACTGCAGTGCGTTAGGCAAAATAATGTGAGGGCTTATCGAAATAAGCGAATCAACATATTCTCGGGCAGACAGGCATCCCTGAATACTTTAAAGAACTCGCGAAGAACTCAGTGTTTTGGCAGGCCATAACACGTTAACAGTATTATGGGTACCAAGGCACAAGCAACGAATAATATGATGAGCTAGCGCAAAAAGAATCATCAACTTCATTTATAGGTCCCGCACCGGTCTTGGTACAATACGAAACCAGGTGAAAGAATGGGTCCGGAAATAATAAGAAAAATACTGGGAAAATGTACCGGGACAATACCGGAAAAACATTCATAAAAGAACCATCTCATAAACGAACCGAAGAACTGTTAATACAGAACAGGAATCAGTTACGAGCTTCTACAGTTCTCCTTGAGGGTATTGTTTTCTTAGAAGACAGCTTAACAAAATTGGGTTATACAATAAAGATCTGAACTGCACGCAATGCAACAGAAACCAGAGACAGTCATTCACATCTTGTGCGAGTACGAGGTTTAACTCGCAGGAGTAAGTTACTTATAGAAAACCAATAATGAATTCAGAAGAATATAGTAACTATCCAGTAAGAGACTTGTACCAGGAATAAAAATGCTGGAAAAGTGTTGTAAAGAAAATGACAGTAGTACAATGAATATATAAAACTAGAGTGCTACCGAAGGCAAAGGTCAAACGGCTCTCAGGAAAAACACCAAAACAACTTCATTAGTGCTGAATGGAATCCCGAAATGTGGGAGTATCGTTGCACAGCTTTGAATCCCCAGGTGTTTGCTGCCCGTGCTTATTTATGATACTCTGCTCATAGACTACTACCGCGCACGGTGCTTTATGATAGTCTTTTTCATTTACTACGTTATAGTATGCAGAATAAGTTACTTAACGCTTCGAAACCGTTTGGTATATAAACAGGATACAAAAGTCAGAACTTTTACAACAACCCATTAATTAAGCTCTGATTTTAACAGTTGAAAATTTTCTTCATTTACTTTTAAACCAACTTTAAACTTGTTTTATCACTAAAAGTGTCAATATATTAGTTTTCCTAACTCTTAAATTTTGTTCTGTACCATTATATATTAATTTTAGCTTCTATAATATTATGATTAGTGTAAAGGTGGCTACGTAGTTTATTTGAATTCGTAATATTTAAAGAGCAATTTGTAAACGAAAGCACCTTATTTTGATAAAACTGCAACATTTGAGTTCTTTTATATTTTCTGTTATATAAATTATAAATATTAATTTTCTTTTTATTATTTATTTTTTATTTTTATTGCCTTTTATTCACGCTTGTAATAAGGTCGTGTATTATTTAGACGATTTTTGTTTTCAATTGTTGAATTGCTATTCTTTATCGGTTTGATTCCACATTAAAATCTGTGTTAACTGTTCCTATTTTCTAAATTATACATTATAACATTTTTTGTCGCGAGGGTGCTACTTCCTAACCATCCAACATCTCCTCTCATAAGTATTTTTCTTTATTTTATTTACAGGTATTTAATTGGGCTCAATTTATCCGATATACTTTATACTTTATTATTTGTAAGACTTGCTAATTATTAAGTGGCGAAGCGAGGCGGAATCACTTAATAACTTCATGTTGTCCGTCCGTTTGTCCGTCTGTCCGTCCCTCCGTCCGAGCAATAACTCGAGAACGGCTGGGAATTTCCAAATTCTGTTTTGACCAATCGACAGGTGACCAAAATGGCTTGTTTGCTAATGATTTTTAAACTAATTGGTCAAAGATCAACTAGAGGGTTCTCAAATTTTGGAGACTGCTTTGCCATTTCGCTATGCGTTGCAAGCTTTGCAGGTTTATTACTTTTCCTCCCTCTTAAAAAATACAATTGAAAAGTACTTTGAAATATTATGTTCTAAGACTTGTCGCGATGCAGATTATATATTTCCCTTATTTTACACATTTTTGTGTTATTAGCCACCTATGAGAACAAGAAACTCTTGCATTGGTAGTTAATAATAGAAGAAATACAGTACATCAAAGTGCAGATTTTTGAAACTAAAGGTGATAATTGGAAAAAATCTTATATATTCTAACAAATAGCGACTATTCTCATATGTAAGCACAATTTTTCCATGCAACATTATACACTACAATGTCCAGATACTATAAGATTTTTTATCTCTTTCATGATGATAGCATCCATAGTAATAGTCTGATTTCAAATAATAAATGATTTATGTATGATATTTAATATTTTTAACTCTTAGGTATAATTGCGTATTTAATTCTACTTGATTTTCATAAAAATGAATTTGAAAAAAATGTATAATTTATCATTTTCAATTTTTTATAGGCATCTAAGAAAAATTGAATATTTAAATAATCCTATTCTACATAAATATTCTCGTCTTTAAGTTACTTGTCATGTATCTGTTTTCTAAATTGTTGATCGAAAATGTTTATGTACCAAATGAGTCTAGAACTCAAAAATTAATCTTAAAATTCATCAAAACATTGAGGAAACATGTTGCTAAGGGTTCAAGAATATCGATTTTCCACCAACGAAATGAATCTTGTAACGAATTCTTACGATAAATTTGGGCATGACAAGATCCAACTACCACAAACACTCTAAGCTAGAAATTATTTGCAGTATCGTGGATGGCACAATGTGCCCGTAGCATTGAGTTATGAGAAAAAGTTTCTGCATATGTCTTCTCACGCAATAGTGATAAAAATTGGGCAGCGAGTCAAACAACGAACAGTTCCCAAGCTCAAGATATTATTCAAAGTGCCACGAAAATTTTGGTTAGATTGAAACTGCGTTATTGGAATGGTGGCGGACAATTGTTGAATAGTGTGTTTCATAATTAATTGCAACATAATACTTCACACAGAAATAAAATAACAAATTTGAGTGATTTATGAATTACGTTACAGCATTATACCCGACGCTTTTACTGGAAGCCCTTTATGTGTTTGAAATAATTGAATCATATATATGCAATTAAAAAATAGGAGAGTTAAAACATTAAAGTCTCTTCTGTTTATTAATTATTATTACAATTACAAAAGTTATATCATTTTGGCACATTTAAAGGATTGTTATGCTTTCATAATTTTATTTTAGGTAACTAAGAGGCTATATAGTGCTATAGAATAACTGTAATAATATACACATCAGCTCTGTAATCAGGTTCTTTCCTCCTCGATGAAGCACGTCAGTGCCATTTTCAGTAAAATCAAATGTAGCAAATCAGCAAAATGACTGGACAAATACAACAATTTTTATATATAAAAATCACAAATACTTAGATTGAGGGAACTAGATAGCCATGTCATTGGTACCAAATGTTAGTTTTGCATCTTGTTGGAACATGAAGTCCACATTGTCAGTTTTTAGCTGTGTCATGAGTCATTTTTCGAGTATATTCAGATAAACTGCACTTTCCAAAAGGTCACTTTCCCCGTTTGCACATTGTGCTTATTTATTTTGCCCCTCAAAAAGCTACTGCCTCATCACTAAAGCATATTTATCACATCTCATTTTACTCTATAAGGTCTTAAAGTTATGTACAAAACTCAAAACAACACAACCGGTGGTTGGTTATTGCTTATAGTAACTGCAAATGGCAAGACATTCCTAAGAAACGGGTATTGAAATGTCAAATTCACTGCAGACTATGTGAATTAACTTTTAGGAACTGCGCAGAAAACTAGCCCACATGCACTCAACTGTTCTTTTTCTGATATAGGAAGATTGCCCGTTAATTGTTCTTTACAGAAGCATCCCGTAGCTTTAAATTGTTTATATCATCTCCGAGTAAAACTGAAACCGCATTAATTTTTATAAAACTTTGTTTCTAAATTGTTGTTAATCCCTTGTGATACTGAGTAAAATTAAATTTGGAAATAGGGTAATATATTTTACTGTAGCGTTCTCTTGGCTATGAGCGGAACCATATGTTCATTAGTCAACTCACATAAAACTTTGAGAGATAACTGTCTCGTAATATCAAAATTAGATAACTATAACTAAAACCTTTAAACGCTCCAATTATTTGTAGATATCCGGAATTTAAATTTAAATTTAATACCTATACAGAATGTAACAATACCTCCTTCGTAGTTGTAATCGTCTTCGGTACTCAAATTAAAATCCACACATGAATAACTAAACAATAATTTAAAAAAGTTATGTAGAAAGAAAACTCTTATAGTGATCTCTTCAATATTATCTTTGTTTAGACGAAGGTTATCTGAAATGTTCTGATTTATTTTACATTTTTTTCTTTTATGGAATCTTAGGAATACAAGTCCAACAGAATCCAAACAGTTAAGCATACAAGTCATTTTCTAAGATCCCACAATAAATTCAACTGTAATCCAAAAGTTTATTTTACGTAGTACAGAATACTAGACCACATAATTTATATACCCACTGTAACTATTAAAAAAGCATCTTCCAACAAGAAGAGTAACACCATTTCCAAGAAAATTGTTAAGTATTTTTTTATAATAGTATATATTTATAAGATTTTGCTACATCCTGTAGCCTAAAAAAATAATTATAAATATTCCAAATGTTATACTAAATAAATAATTGTAAAGAGCGATCTTCGAAATCAGAAACACCTAACGCTTAAATGACGAGCGCATATTAAATCCCGAATACTTAAAGTTTGGAGGCCTTAGCGGGAGCGGTATTTATTTTTCTGTTGTTGTTTGTTTTTATTTTTTTGCTTTTACAACAGGCCGTTCTCCAAGTTACGCCGAAAATGTATTTTCCGCGTCATCCGATTAAGTGCGCGGTTCTCGGAAAAAATAAAGCAAATACTCTCTCTGCTTATGGAGCTAGCAATTGTATTCCTGAGTTTTAAAACCGACAAAGGACTGTTGTGCTATTGTTTGTTTTAAAAAAGTAAATATTGTCCGCTAGCAACTGCTATTTGCTTGCTCCTTAAAATGAGCGGTTTCAAAAATATAAACATTTTATTGTATTTACTAAAATTGCATAAACAAAATTTGACCTACCCTCTTGCATATACGTATGTTTTAAAGTATATTCAAAGTAATTAAAAAAATAAACAACTTTACACAAACTTATACTTCAAATATGACCCAGATCATTGAAAATTCACACTGTGCAGCTGCTTTTATATAAACATGCGATCTTATCTCTTGACGGTGGATCTCATCTTTTATTATTATACACGTCTCAAGTATAAAAATAAAATGGTACACTTACAACATGTAATGTTGAATTTTTTCATAAGAGATCAGTGCTAACGATACCCTAAACAAGTACCATTTTGTTTGTATAATAATAAGTGCGCACTTAGTTTAAGAGATTTAGAAGCTAGTCATTTTGATCTGTAAGGTGAAGACCGCCCATCCACTACATCGGCTGTAGTACATAATCATTTCACAAAGCTCGGTTACGTCAATCCGCATCAGTTGGTAAAGAATAACTTTCTTAACCACGTTTCCACGTGTGATTTTCTTTTCGTTGAAACTAGAAACATTTTTAAATAAATTAATTACTGAGAATAATACTGGAATCGTCTATGAGATCGTTAACAATAAATGCTGTTGATACAGCCATAAAAAGAGCAAAAACTGGTCGTCACCTGAAAAAATATTGGTGTCTGTTTGGTGGGTTTGGAAAAGTATCGTTACAACGTTAAACCATTTAATCGGCGAAATACTGCTTCGATTGAAAGAAGCAGTCGGCACAAAAAGGCCAGAATTAACAGAACAGACGAGAGAGGCAATGTCAAGCTCTTTATCTTTGACCGTTAAAAACAAATTAATAACATTTAATTGGGATGTTCTGTCTTATCCTCCGTATTATTTTAATATTGTTTTGTCTGACTATTATCTATTTTTTTCATTTGTTAATTCACGACATAAAAGTACTTGGAGCAGTATTTTGCTAGAAAACTATAGAAATTTTAGAGAGAGATGTCATTATACTATGCTGTGAAAAAACTTTCTTAACTCTTGCAAACATATTTTTCAAAATACAGCCCATTATTATTGATTATTTTTTGCTAGTGCTTTGAAAGTTGTCGAATTTGTCTACAGTGCCACTCTAGCGACTTCGAAACAAAGAGTTCTTTAACTTGATTAGGCAACTAGAAAAGATTATTGCGCAAAAAGTAGTTAGATAGTGCAAGATTGGAGCTGTAAGTTGGATGCAAAAAACTTAAAACTTTAGTTTTATAGGTTCAGCAATTTTGTCTGCGGACTTTCGTAAAAATATCCGAGTTGCTCACTGTACCAAGCGAGCCATGGCATTTCAATTTGGAACCAACTCGAAATGCACAATCAAGTCAACATTCCACCAAAATAATGAAATCATGACTTTCTTGCCAAAACGATCCCATCCAGCACCTGGGGGGCGGAATATAGCCTCAAGCGAAACCCATTTTTGGTCATAAGTAACAAAGCGCTACGAATCGGCTATCTAATTTTCAATTAATTGACGAGGAATTTTGACTTGCTTGGATTCTTCTGTCATCTGTAGTATGTTTACGCAGATGACTCTAGACAATCATGTATGATGGAGTTCAGGCGATAAATTATAAGTCCTTGATGCAAGGCCAATTAATCTTTCGAGGGTAAAGTTACCTGGATCTAACCGATTGCACCATGTTTCAGTATTCCTTATCATTTAGCTTCGCAAATCTTCTTTGTAACATCCCTTGCTAATTGTTTCTATTTCTAGCAGTAGCGGATCAATACTCGAAAATCAGTTTTGTCAATAAACATCTGGTATCAAAGGATAAAAATGGTTTCTACGCCGTTAATAGGAAAAACAACAAAAAATAGACAAAATCAAATTTTTCTCAAGTATTCAAAAAAATTTTATAACGTAGTAATAAAATGTTTCTGATATTTTGATACTACAATTTCTAACATAATAAAGCGAAAATTAATACATTGTTTTGAAGTTATATAACATGCATGTGTCAATTATTAAATTATTAATTTAAATTTAAAAATATGTTACTCCTGCTTCAGTATTATTTTTAGGTAAAAACTGCAATTTAGAACTGTTCATATACTAAACATTTATACACTACGTAATCGTTTTTGCAATGTAATAAAGAGCCTAAAAAATTTATAAGAGGAGTATTTCCCAAGACATTTCAATATCATGGGAAATTACATTTTCTATAGCTCCCCTAGGATCCAAAAAACGTTTGAAATTCAAATCGTTACTGAAACGAATTTATTAATTTGATGCCCATTTTTATTTCTAATTATCTGTTGATCTTTTTATAAATTAAACTTTTTAGGGCTTACACTTGCTTTGTGTTGACTTTTAATTACAGTGGAAGAACGCAATCAGCCTTCATTGAAATATTAAATTAATAAATATGAAAGCAAAAAAAATTTAAACTGAAATGAAACATTTTTAATTAGGGACTGGAAATTACTTTAATTTCAGGAAGGAAATGAAACAAATTTAATTTTCTTGAGGTGAATAGAAGGTTTGCAACAATGGTTTGACACATAATACAAAAAATTTAAAAAAGCCTAATTGGGGAGAAAGTTTGATAATTTCTCCAACTTCATTAACGCAAAATCGCGTTCATAAGCTGCTTTAACTCCAAATTATGAGCGAGGCGGGCATCTCGGCTTGAAAAAATAATTACCAAACTATAAATCGCGGTTCATTGTTTAGTTACTAGACAGTTTTTAAATTAAAATTTAGATAATTAGCAAGCCGTACTTTTAAAGCGAACTTTTTGCAAAAAGAGCTGGAGGTTACAGAATAATTTTATGATTAAATGTAGTTTTGCAAATAATTTTGCAAAGCTTTTGTTAGCTAATAAATGGTATAAATAATCCCTAATAAGTTTTTTCCAACAAAGTTCTCCGGACTCTAAAAATCTATGGAAAAAATAATTTAAAAAAACTCGTTTAGACCAAGTTGAAATAAACTACATTAAGGTAACTAATTCACGTAACATAATTAACGTCTGAATGGTAATTAATTTAAAAAACTTTACTCTATACTACTTTAATCTAATTTACGCTCTACAACTTATAATTAATTACAGAATGGGTCATAAGTCACACTACCATTTAAACAGCGAAAAACTTAAATACTTTTTTAATATTTCCATCAATTTTTCTACTTAAAAAATTATATTATTTATTAGAGGTTTGTTTTTTCTGCACTTTGAAAATTATATTGCACAAATAGCTTTCGATTGTTTTTCTTGAGCTTTTGAATATTGCGGACTTTATTGCCATCTTTTAAAAGATCTTATAAAAACATCAGGAACTGTCAAATCAAGCGAACGTGTGGGCTGTTCAAAATCGCTATTGCGTAAAATTATTCGTTCATCAAAAATGTTTCTTAAAAACCGTCTGGACTCTCTTGTATAAACAATTGCTCCATCTTGTTGCTACTGCAACAAATGAATGAATAAATTATTAATATTTCTTGCTAGCGAGCTCTGATAACCGTCACAGCATTCTCATTATTATCCCCAAAATAATAAGGTCTCATTGCCTTTTATGATGTCACCCCTCACCAAACTGTGATTATGAAAGAATTTATACTACGCTGACGTATGACTCTCGTGTTTTAGATACCCCAAAAATGAGTATGTTGTTTATTCGCAAAGCCATTAACATAAAAAGGGTTTCATCACTCATCAGAAGTTTTTGTAATCGTCGTAGTGATGTTTTTGAGGTTCCAAGTCCCTATTTTCTAACATGATCTGCTACTTCGTGGCAGGTGACCCACAGGCTTCTGTTGCCGAAAACGACTAATTAGTTTCAGTATAGTAGTTTTATGAGGGCGGATCTCTTACTTAAAAATGGTGCATCAAGCGCGTTGTGTGAGAATGATAGACCTCTGGTTTTCAAAGAAGAGTTCCACCATTTTAACCCTTTTGTTTGAGCTGAATTTTGCATAATTAATTTCCAAATCCTACACTTTTAAAATTAAAAAAAACAAAAACGGAATTATAACTTTGTTATCGATCGTTTAAATAGTATGGCTCTCACAGTATAATATTATTTAAGAAAACAAATTAACGATATAAGAAAAGTTAGTTTATTTAAATGGAATTTGTAGATTAATAAATTTTAATATTTAACTTAATGTTTTTTTTATTGAGAACCGCTTGGTCCATGTCTCTGCAGGTACTGCGGACTCACGAATTTATTGTGCTTCTTTCATTATATAGTTGCGGCATTCTTCTTGATCAATGTTTGGTTTTCCATAAATAGCCTGCATCCTGTGAGTTAAAGCCTCACACTCGCACAAGACATGGATGCTTGTCCGATTTTCTGCCACATTGTCTTCAATTCAAGTCTCTATTATACAACTCAATTTTGTTAAGATATCCTCTGAGAAAAAATATTCTGCGAAGAAACGTATAATAGTTCGTAGTTGACTCCTGCTTTGTACTAACAGTTCTTCAGTTTTTTTTACGAGGTGGTCCTTTTATAGATGTCTTTGTTTCGATATATTTTTCCAGCATTTTTTGTTTAGTTTATAAGCTTTTTCGTTGTCTACAATTCCACAATGCTCCAATACCCACGGAGTTAATTTGTTGTAATTTGCCAGTTCCTTGCGGCATTCTCATATCAGCCTGGATGTCACTCCCTAACACCTTCAGGGATCCCCTTCGGGGATTCCTGACTGACCGTGAATATATAGATTCGCATATTTCGTTAGCATGTACATTTTTCCCGTAAAAATCTGAATCACAAGTTTCTTTTTTACAGTAAATGTCTGCTTCCGTACTAGGCGCGGCCTTCGATCTATCTGTATAACCAGATAATTTTTCCGAGTTTGTTCTTGTTTCTTATTTCGTATGTACGTTTATTTGAATCTACAATACTAACCTTGAAATTCATGTTGAATGTGAATTTTAGTGTTATAGAGTTTGGTCTTATATTCTATATATCTAATTTTCATATATCCCACTTCCATACTATCTTTGCAAGTAGGTTTATTGGGCAATCTATAAAGAGCTACTCCTGCTTCTGCGTAATTCTATTGTTAATTCTTGATTAAAACACAAATTTTAAATTTGTATATAAAGACTTACCTATTTAATAAAACTTATATAACCTTTACTTTTAGTTATTTATTTTCTCGAAATATTTAATATAAATCAATTTGATTTTTAAATACAATATTCAAATTTGCTTTATATTAGTACGTCAATACAACGATTGATTCTAAGGGGCAAAATGGGGCATAATGAGGTGCTCCAAGCTACTCCCAAGTGGCTGCATAATTAATTTTTTGCCCCAAATATCTGCAGAGCAATTCCATAACGAGAATGTACCTTTCCACAACAGAATCCCCATTAACCTCCCCGTCCAGCTAAAGCGCCATTAGCAGCCAACCGAACGTTAATTGCACCGCTAACGCAAATTCCTTTCCAGGTCCGCTCGAAGAGTCTCAACCATCTGGACGAAATAGAGATGAGGCAGTCGACGGAACCTGCCACAGACTCCGGATTAAAGGATTCCAGATCCGAGCCGGACTGCGCTAAGACGCTCTTGGCGCCGCCCGTGCGAGCGATCCCCACGCCGGAGCCATCAATCACCTCGGCGGCCGATCCCGCCGCCGACCTTCCCGCCAAGAAGCACGTCCTCACTCGATCGCAGGTAAACCTGAAAAATTAACTTTCAGCGGGGCGAGAGCTAAAGCCGCCGATACAGCGCGGGATGATTTAATGATGGCCGCCAACTCGGGCGAAAGTGCTTCGCGGCTATTTTTAAGCCCAGAACTGTGATCCTCAAAGAATAGCTTCCGACTTTGAAGATTTTGATATGATAAATGCGAAATCCCCTGAAGAATAATTTGAAAGGCTATTAAATAGTAATAAATTGATTTTGTATTTAAATAAATTAAATGACTAATTACCAGAAAATTGTACAAATTTCATTTTTATAAAAATAACTTCTTTCTACAAAAAAAATGTATAACATTGAACACACATGTGTGCCATTTCTCTTTATTTATTCATCCGAAGGTGATAGTTTGATGGTACAAGGCTTTGGATTACACGGAGGATAAACTAATGTATCAAACAAATTTTGAAAAGCGTTTTTAACATCGTAGGCAGAGCAGTGTATTGCCAAGTATTGCCTCCCATTTCTAATTCTCTGAATTTACCTCGAATTACAACCAATACGCGTCGTACCGTAATAAACTATTCTGAATATTAACCCCTTTTCCTGATAATTTTCTCAATAAAACTTGTACTATCTCGTGGACAATTATAAATCGTTTATAACGACTACTCTACTTTTGATTTTTTATATTTTGCAGTGTAATCAAGAAAAATCTGGTGTGAACGTCACACGACTTTCCTTATCCTATTATTATATATTATACCGGGTCCATCGTCTCGTCCCTTGGCTGCTCTCGTCCCGGAACTTGTTATTTTAAAAAAGGACGAGGCGCGAGTCCAACACTCGAAGGCTGATTAAAATAAACAGTACAAGACAATAATTGACTCGTACTTAAAATTTTGCTACGACACTGAAGGTAACCGTGCGAACTCGGTCGCACGGCCTTTCCTGCGTGCTCCCTCCTAGCGGCCAAGTGCTCCCCCCCCCCCCCCGTCCTCCCGCAGTAGACCATGAAGCTCTCCGAGCGCGCTGTGATTGGTCCGTTTAATTAATTTTTAATCGGCTATAACTTATTTATTTGACCTCGGATCAAAAAATTTCATTGTAATTTTTTGTTCGTCTCGGTCTATCCGATAATATAAATTTCCCGGAACATTTTATGAACACTCGGTATATTAAAAATCCGGAGCTTCAATTTTTTTTCGAGTTCCTATTTTACCAACTTTTAATTTAAATTCATGTTTATCTCGTGAAAACAAATAATTTTTATTCTCATGAATGTTTTGTATCTTCAACCGTTTAAATTCGCGACCGCTTTGCGACCGATTTTGCGACCTTGCAACGAAACGACTCTGCCGATTTTTACCAAAAGCTTAGCACTGCGTCCGCTACCTACAAGTAACTTGCATACCAAATTTCAAGTCTCTAGCTCTTATAGTTCTCGAGATATCCTGTTTACTGACAGACCGACAGACAGACACACACACACACGAACCAATGGCTAAAACCAACTTTTTTGGTGTCCTGAGGCTATATTTCGTCCAGAAATGTGAAAAACTGGGTAGGTCAAATTTCCGCCGATTACGTTACTTTCCTTATTATAGGATAAGGAAAGTAAAAATTATACAGGATTATCAAGGTAAATTCGGACAATAAATAAACAATGAAAACTACATTAAAATGCAAGAAAAATTAAATTTATTTACATTAAACTTTGTTAGTAAATGACATGACGTTAATATGGTAGCTAAGTATTGCTTACTACGTAAAATTTATAAAAAGTAGATAATTGACATGATCTTCCAAATTCCCAACATGTAAATTTTTTATGAAACTAATGGTAACTCTAATTCTTAGGCGACGAGGTGGTCATTTCAGAGCGAAACACCTTGAAATGTTGTTGCCCTTAATACATATAACTTTCCGGTTTAGTACACCATTACTCTAGCTATGGTATAAATCAATGAAAGATCTCCATACTTCAATGTAACCGACAACGACTCTGTTAGGAATGATTTTGACTTATTTTAAATTATGAAGTGGCATACCAATATTCAAACGAATCCACCGCTTTTTGCAACAGGTTTAGGATTTGCAATTGCACAAAAGCAAAACTGGTCTTGTGGGCCATTTTTTATTGAAACTTTTAGTAACGGCCTTCTCTAACTACTGACAAAATATGCAGATTGGTTAACACTGTTTATCTTTATTAAAGTTATATATTACTATTTATTATTTTTCCCATTACCTATCAATATAGAGCTGATGAAATGTTTTTTTTTTATAAGAAAGATACTAATCGATCAAGTCTGGGTAGTATGACAAAGATATAGCGTGAGTCCGTGAGGCAGTGAGAGCATGCTGTTATATTGTGTTTTAAAATTTCTGTCCTTCGCAGAATTAGATTTACAACAGAGGCGAGCAATTTTTGGGGCGGCAATAAAAAGCTAAATATAAAAATATTTTTAGAACTTACTTCAGACGTAAATGTTAAGTATCAAGTGGAATTTGACGTATCTTGTCTTGTACTTACAATTGTGTGGGTGACTCTAAACATTTATATTACCATAAAGCCAGGCTTCCATCTTGTATGAGCAGAATTTCCTATTTTTTTATGTTCTGATAGTGAGGATGTTGCTGCTACCGGTAAGAACGCCCGTTTTCTAAAAAATATTGTCTTCGTTGAAAACAAAACGATGACAATTCTGGCCACAAAGTTCTTTTACAACATCCGATTTTTAGCCATAAGTTACAGTGCGCAGTAATTTGGGAGATACTGGCGACTTTCAGCCATGTTCTGACTAGAAAAAAACACCTTAGCTTTTCTTATACAAAATCTCAGAATAACCCTTGTGTTTCTGAAAGTAAACTAAACATGTAAAAGAATAGACCACCTACTGTATGTTATGTTGATTGGTGTGGCGGACTTTTCGCCCTTGAACCGCTTTATATCGCGGCGACATGCCGGGGCGGCTTACATCTGCCGCTAGGTTTGCCGTCGCACACACAGAACGGCATATATGGGCTTTGCTCAGTCGACAAATACACGCATTGCAGCGCGGCCGATTCGGTCGTGTCTTAACACCCCGCAAATATTCACGCTCCGCAGCTCGGCCAATTCGGTCGTGTCTTAATACCCCGCATATATACGTTCCGCAGCGCGGCCAATTTGGTCGTGCTTAACAACCCGCTTATATTCACACCGCATCACGTCCAGTACGGCTGCATTTAACATCCCGCAACATACAAGAAGACAGCGCATCAAGGTGGCCACCGTGAAACCATCGCCGACGAAGCCGAAGCCGAAGCCGATTCAGGTGAGCGATTTGGCTTTACTTTCGGTGGATATCGGTAGCCGCCCCCATCCGCTTTCGCGCTGGCCGTTGGAGGCGTGGAGGATTTGAGCCTTATCGGTTTACCTTCCAAAACAGGCCGTACTACGTATCACACACCGCATCACGAGAGCGGCTATTTACACGCCTGCCTCTCCATCTTTTTTGGTCCTTACGAGCCGTATCGGTATCGTATCCCACACCGCACCACGACAGCGGCTATTTACACGCCTGCCTCTCCATTTTGGAAACTATCATAACTTTATCATAAGAAACTTGTCGAACTGTATCACTGCTGTTAGGACTTGCATCATGCTTAATTTGATAGTTATTCTGCCTTATATTGTGTTAAGTGCACGAGTAATCACAACTTATGAGAACGCACTAATAGTATATTTTTATCATTTACTTTAAAAGTCCATATCACTCAATCCGTTTTGGTATAAACCTAACTTAACTAGTAAATACGCCGTTTTGCCACAACGCTCCAGATTTAAAAAAAATAATCTACTGTTAGGAAAATCTGACGAATAAAGCTGAAGAACCTGGAATGAGTGTCAATATTAACGGGTGTTTTTTATAGAGGCATAAAACTTTAAGTTGGCAACACTTTTTTAACTGGCGGCAATTTTGTCAATTGTCAAGTGATTTATGTTTAGTTTGGTTTGGCTTTTCAACATGAATAGACTGACGTCTGAACAACGCTTCCAAATTGTGCAAATTTATTTTGAAAATCATGGTTCTGTTCGAAATACGTATCGCGCACTACGTCAATTTTACGGTCAATATAATCGTCCAACAGAGCAATTAATTCGATTAATTATGGAACTTTTTCACACTACGTTTACTCTAAATGATAATACGCATCAACAGAGACGTCGTACAGTGCGTACAGAAGAAGTCATTGCTGTTGTAGAGCGTAGCGTAGAGGAAGACCCGAATCAGTCTATCCGCCATCGTGCACAGGAATTGGATATGTGTCCATCCACTTTATGGAAGATTTTGCGGAAAGATCTTGATTTGCGTGCTTACAAAATCCAACTCGTGCAAGAATTGAAGCCACACGATCACCTAGCAAGGCGTAGATTCGGTGAATAGGCCCAAAACAAGATTGCCGTTGATCCCGATTTTCATAAGAGAATTTTGTTTAGCGATGAAGCTCACTTTTGTTTGAATGGATACGTCCATAAAAAAAACTGCCGTATTTGGAGTGATAGTAATCCTCAAGTGTATGTTGAGACACCGTTACATCCAGAAAAACTGACTGTTTGATGTGCTTTATGGGCTGGTGGAATCATTGGTCCGTACTTCTTTAAAAACGATGCTGGTCAGAACGTTACAGTCAATGGTGACCGCTATAGAGCCATGATTACTGACTTTTTCGTTCATTAATTGAACAACCATGATGTGCAGGAGCTGTGGTTTCAACAAGACGGCGCAACATGTCACACAGCTCGTTCCACAATTGATTTATTGAAGGAAACGTTTGGTAACCGCATAGTTTCACGGTTTCGGACCCGTAAATTGGCCTCCAAGATCGTGCGATTTCACGCCGCTAGACTATTTTCTGTGGGGATACGTGAAGTCGCTAGTCTACGCCGATAAGCCCGAAACGATTGACCACTTGGAGGACAACATTCGCCGCGTTATTGCCGATATACGGCCACAAATGTTGGAAAAAGTCATCGAAAATTGGACCTCCCGATTAGACTACGTCCGAGCCAGCCATGGCGGTCATATGCCAGAAGTCATATTTAAATTATAATGCCATATCTTTCGAATAAAGTAAATTTCATGTCAATTTCAAAAATTCATCTTTGTTTTATTCCATTTCAAAGTTCTATACCTCTATAAAAAACACACTTTATTTAGAAACTAACCAAAATTTTACTCGTCCATAGAACAGCATTGTAGACACATACCGTTATGAATAAACCTGAAGCACTAATGTTTATATTAATAATATTCTGTAAAGACATCAAATGCGATATAACACTACTAGAGAATAGTATGCAGAGAAGGAATTGAGAAGCCAAACCAGTATATGGTTGCGAATATATTATTAAGTGGCGAAGCGAAGCGGAGTCACTTACTAACTTCATGTTGTCCGACTGTATGTTCGTCCGTCCGTCGGTCCGTCGTTCCGTCGGTCCGTCCGTCTGTCCGAGCAATAACTCGAGAATGGCTGGGATTTTCCAAATTCTGTTTTCACCAATCGACAGATGACCAAAAAGGCTTGCTTGCTAGTGATTTTGAAACTGATTAGTCAAAGGTCAGCGTTAGTGCTTCGCCACTTCGCTATGCGTTGCAAGCTTTGCAGGTTTATTTTAATTTAATTTATAGGTATACACTAAGCAATTCAGGTCATAGACTTGTTAATAATACAAAAACCTGGGAAAGTACAAATACAAAGCACAAGGATTTATTGATGTTCAGAATGTGCAAGCAATCATCATATGGTATAAAAATCTTACATATACAAAGAGGAATTTTAAAAGAATAAAAAATAAACACAGACAAATGCAAACCATAACAAAGAAAATCTATAACAGACCTACTAACACAATGTAGTGTAACTAACTTATACCGAAATAGAATAGAAAGCAAATTAAATATAGATAAAGAAAGGTCGGCAGAAAAAAATGTATGGAAATTTGAAGAAAACTTTATTTTACGCAATTAGTGAGCTAAATATACAGAGAAGTTCTCGGAAGAGCTAGAAAACATAATTAAGAAAATAAGAAGACGTATATAGAATAAGCAACTTAGAGAATAATACATACAACAAAATTTAATAAAAGTAAGAAGAAGAAAATATGGTGAAATAGACTATAGAAAAACCTAAATAATGATAAAAAAATTAGAAGCAGTATAAATAATCAAGAAACTACATGAGTCATACTGCTAAAACAATGAATGGCTTGTTTTAAGGGAGCCGCCTGAAAGAACACAAAAATTATATGTAAAAGAGGAAGAACTGCCAAAAAATGTCAACACTAATTATAAAATAACAGAAAAAGGTATTCGGAAAGAATTTCAAAAGTACACATATATTGTGTTAGACAGACAAAAAAAAACACGTGAATTTGAGAAGTGGAGTTTAAAACTTAATTACCAAAAACATAATATGTGTATGAAGGCACAAGATATAAGAATAAGAGAACAAATTTTGTGTAACATACAAATATTTGGGCTCACTTCTAAGTTCAACCCTTGTTGAACTTAAAACATGTACTTACATGTGAAAAACATGGGACAGAAGGTAACAAAAGGATTGCACAGAATAATATGGCATAAAAATATTAATCAAGACACCAAAAAAATATTTTTTGATGTAGCAGAGGTCGCTTACAAAGAACATAAAAAATAAAATTAGAACTGTAGAGTTAGATTTCATGGAAAAGCACTTACAAGTTACAAAACAGAAATTTAAGAAAAATAAATGCTACCTGTTCAATCACGAAAACGTTAGGAAATAAAACCCTTGTATGGACATGTAAGACGGATGCCAAATGACAGATGACCAAAAGATATTAGCGCAGTGATTTTCAGGGGCGAAGAGAAAAACAGACAGAGTGACTGTTTCTTCAGAAACAGTTAAAATGGTTGTGGGGGACGAAGATTTACAGGAAGCAGACTGGAAGAACAGACAGACATGGAAACAGAAAACGGTAAACCATGTGGAACAAAAATTGAAGAAGACAAATAAGAAGCAAATCTAACGAGAATATGTCTTCAAAATTTGCTATGAGTTTCTATTTCAAACAATAAAAATTTTCTCGGCTTTTTTATTTAATTTGCTTTTACCCAAGAGTATTGACACCTTAATAACTTCTAAAATTTTTGACGTGTATATTTTATAACATTTCTATTTTTCTGCAATATTATAAGCTCTAAAATAAATTCTTGTTTGTTTAAGTCTGAAGATGTGAAGTAATTAGTTAAGTTTTACTTTCTAAATTTGTATTGTAATACTGATGACCATCGTTCATCTGCACATATAGGTCGAGTTCTGAATTTGTTTACTAGTACTTCTTTATATAAATTAAAATATACGTTATATATTTTGCTTATTTTACTTACTGATATACTAAGTACAGCAGAGGAATCGAGTGTTCTTAGAATGCATAGTATTCGATGGTGGGGATCTGAGCTCTTTACTTGCGCTCAATACATAGTACGACCACAGTTGAACAATTGTTTAAAAATAACGTTTTAGTGGTACAGGTTCAATGATTTTTTCGTTATCGATCGCCGTGAAAGTGTTGCTAAGCAAGATATATTATCGTGCACCAATGCGTCTGTAGAACTGGCTCTCCAAAGAAACAAAAACTTCCCTCCCTTGGAGGCTAGGAAGAAAATATTATGTGTCCATTACGTTCTGCTCCCCTTTAAACCTTGAATCCGTCTGTTCGTCGCATTTTACATTAAGTTTTGAAGTTTCATTCGTACAAGTTAATTAATTAATAAGTCCGATAACTTTGAGCCCGAGATTATCCTAAGAGACTAACATTTGTTGAAAGAATACTTGAAATCCTTAAAAAATATGCCTGGGTTATGACGAATGGTAAAGCTTATTTTTATATAAACAGCACAGTTGACCAATTAACGGGCAAAATTATTGATATTAGGCTGTTGAGAACCCACGAAAAATTTACAAATGTCCACTTTATAGTGTAAAGTGACAGTTTGTTGTGTAATGAGCGGAAGACCTTATTTTTTGAAATACATAGGAATACAATTACCGTAAATTTCCAGCAATTTGTCATAATCATCAATAATTTCCTGCGAACCGAACTTCGCCATCAAAGAAGCGATGTAATACATGCGGTTCCAACAAATGGAGGTGGTTCGTTACATGCTCGCCCATCACACCATCTCTCGGTTTGAAGATGTTGCATGGCTGCTTCATTCCCCCGACCTTAACATTTGCCATTAATTTTTGGGGGTATTTAAAGGGGAAAGTGTACATTAGAAAACATCGCATACTGGAAGAATTGAACGATTCAACTCTCACAGAAATTGCTGCTATCGACAACATGTTGCAAAGAGTTATGCAAAACTTCAGGAAGTAAATAATTGTAAGAATGTGTGAATAATACTTCAATAATACTTACAATCAAAAGCTAGTCACCATAAATGCTTTACGAATAAAAGCAACAATTTCAATTAATTTCAGGACCTTGAAAGCTCAATTGTCTCATTCGAAGCAGTAAGAGCAGAGAAGTACAATATCAATTCAGCAAAAAAGCGACTACCGAACTTCTGCTTTTATGATTTATTCGCATATTTTTGTTATGTAGCTGAGTTCCATTACCGATAATTGATTTCTAAGAATAAATTACGCGCATATCGCATTGAACTGACAGGCAATTAAACGTCTGTAAAACTGAAATTGAAATGTTTGCGGCGATTTGCATTGTTTTTACAAAAAATAGTTGCACGTTCGCTCCGTACAAATGCCAGTTTAGGTATGCAAATTAACCTATGTAGCACCCACTCGAGTGTAAAATTCGGCAAAGTAACTCGCCAGAGCATAAATGGGCATGACAAATGAAAAATCAGCGGGAACTTTAATCACTTTCTGTCGACTACCCCGCTTGCACGCAAGAATAATTCGATACAATGTCAGGCGCAAATGCGGAAAGTTGGGAAAGCGGAAAGCTCTTTGATTTCTCGTTTTATTGCACAACAATGGGTGTAACTTGCGATACGTCCACCAATGCAACGTGGTGCTTTTTTAGTCTAACATAATTTGCAAAAAAAATAGTAGCTATTTTAGCGATGACATTAATAGCTTTATATTATATTTATGTTTCAAGGAACCCCACAAAAACTTTAAGTTTATCGATAAGAAATAAACTAATTCTGTATTTATATTCGTAACTCAAGTGTGTATGCGTGCATGTGCATGTCTGTAATTTAACACAGTGTTTTCAAAATACGAGGGTGAATCAATATAAACGAGACTTTTGATCTCGGGAGCGCAATATTAACACGCGAGAGTTCTCGCTTCGTCAGGTGTTGGGTAGGGATGTCAGGAGTGGAGGAATCAGGCAGGCTATTTCGTTCGTTCCTATCAGTACCCGTCGTGACAATGTCTGAGCAGGAGGTGCCGTCGTCAATTACGCAGCGTATTATCATTAAATTTCTCGCCACGGAAGGTGTAAAACCGGCTGAAATCCTGAGGAGATTGACTGCGCAGTTCAAGAAAGAGACACTGTCACGAGCTAGAGTGTTCGCATGGCACAAAAAATTCATGGAGGGTCGTGAGAATGTTGAAAATGAAAGCCATAGTCAAGGCTGTCTGCAGGCAAGGTTTTGGCTACGGTTTTTTTTTTGACCAGCGTGGCTTGTTGCACCTCGATTTTTTTGCATGATCGCAGGACCATTAATGCGGCGTACTACTGCGACATTTTAAGCGAGGTTAGACTTGCATATCGCCGCAAACGACGTGACCTACCGATGAGAGAGGTGAAACTTCTCCATGACAATGCTCGTCCCCATACAGCAGCCCTGACAAGAGAAAAATTGAAGAAATTGGGCTGGAGACAGTTTAACACCCTCCCTACAGCCCTATCGGCGCTCTCAAAGAAGCCATGGGAGGGCATAGATTCGACAGCGATGAGGAGGTTGAGGTCTATGTGCGCAATTGGCTGGAAACACGACCAACTTCATTCTACAAGGAAGGCATTTCAAAATTAGCTACACGTTGGGAAAAATGTGTTTCTAAATCAGGAGATTATGTAGGAAAATAATCTGCTATTTTTTTGTTTCAAGTTAAAATAAAATATTTTTTAAAAAATAAGTCTCGTTTATATTTGATTCACCCTCCCACTTAAGAATTTAATCAACATTGCAATACCTAAAAATTAGTAAAATCGTTTTTTATTTAAGCACAATAAACAAATATTATTTCTTGATTGTCCTAAATTTTGAATATAACTTCACATAAACCCAAATAAAAAATCTTTCCTGTAATTTATATGGAACAAAATATAAGAGAAGCAACGTTGCTTATATTATACCGTAGTTACATACCTATCTCATCTCAGAACAAATGGATTTTTCCTTTTGTATGCACAGTGATAAGAAGAGCAGACTTTGTGTTAGCTGGCGGTCTAATGTAGAGTTGTTGCGATATTGTGAACAAGAACGGGAGAGTTACATTTAATGCGCCAAAAACAGTGCAGCGATAAGATGGATAAAATTGAAAAACTTTGATTTTCTAGCGAGTTGATTTAGTTAGTATCAAGAACTCGAAATATATAAGTTCTATCACCTGTATAATGAGTTGTCAGAAGAAAATCTTAAAATAAGGAGACGTTGAAAAAGACCCGAGGACGTTTTTGCACTGCAAAAAAGGCCTAAACAAATGGTATGGGAAGTGCAAAACGTGTGCTCAACTAATACAGATCTCTTGGCAAGGCAAAATCATCTGTAAGGCAACACCATGTAGGAAGCCTAAAAAAAAGAGGACTCTTATGATTTATCCTTAGATATGCACCCTCGTTGGTGTTTATTATTTTACCAATACCAAATCATAAGCCGTGCAGAATTTACTTGCATTTCTGCACAAAAGCAGATGTAATTCCAGGAAAATGTGGCAATTTCTTTACATCCCTTTTCGCAACCCACCGTAGAAAAAAAATGAAGCATAACGGTCGATTTCAGAAATCCGAACTGATCTAGAAGGCGTGGGGGTAAAACGAGGCGCACGTACCACGAAAAGACAGCTGCAGATGATTAAGAGAGATTATCGGCAGTTCTGACATCGGTCACAAGATCGCCTTGTAGTAATAGATAATGATCGTTTATTACTGAATTCGTTACGTTGTGTAAAGAAAATATTATTTTTATATCTCAAAATGTTTCATGCTGTTTGATTTGTGCCAGTACATTACGATTTCTGGGAAATTGAACTCAATTAAGCAGAAAGCAGTGATAAATACGTACAGAAAAAAATAGATGGTGCCTACTCAAATTGCGTTGGAATCGAAAAAGATTTTCGAGCAATGAAGTTAAGTCTGCGGCAAAAAAACAGTTTTCAAAGATAGGACAATCTTTAAAAGGCTATAGAAATTCTGGAATATCACTGACAAAATGTATGAATATTACAGGAGATTATTTTATAAAATCACAAAAACTTTTGACCTTAGAGTCTACACTAATTTTCATCTTAAAACAAAATTCTATTCGAATTATTATTTGAAATACAAGACACTTTGTATCGTTCTTATTTTACCAAAATTATTTATAAACTTAATGATAGCATATTTGATAACGCTTCTTGCTGCCACTAATTACTGATATTAACAAACATAGAAGATAAGACTGTTCTTGATGAGGAATAATATATTTCTGAAATCGAACATTTAAAAAATATTGATGTTGCTTAAAACGTACTTTGTACGCAAAATTATTGAGGTTTGTAATTCCCATCCAGGTTACAAAAATTAGTTTTTATTAGATAGGTAGTCAGGAATTTGTGAAGATATAATCTAATTATTGTGATGCGATTACCAAATTGAAGAGTGTAAGATAAAATATAATTTAGAAACAACTACTGTATTTCTGATGTATCTAACACGTGCTGCTCATCTTTTTAACCACGAATTATATATTATTATAATTAACCCCAGGATTATGCTCCCCTCCAAGTGCTTGGGGCACTTTTTAAACATCGTATTCGTTATTAGCGACCCCAAAAACCCCTATTTAGATAGTTTAAACTCGGAAAACAAAGAAATTTGAGGTAATTCTCTAAAATCACCCCCATCCCCAGAATTATGACCCCTCCCCAAGCGCATCGGGGCGCTTTCAAGCATCATATTCGTGATGAGCGACCCCAAAAACCCTCGAGTAACGAGAATGAGCTTATTGTGGCCAATATTAAGCGATAAATAAAATATTCTTTTGTGTCTGCAAAAAGCTCGACAAATAAATGCATTTTTTGCGTGTACAAAAGCACTTTCGCGTTATAACAAAAAAATATGTGGTAACATTTTTTTTCAGGCTCTTGCGAATCAAATGCGCCTTGAAACGTCTCGATACGTGTACCCGCTAGAAATTTCGATCTTTTAGCGTTTTTCGTACTAATTTGACTCGACTAATAGAAGGAATCCCAATATAATAAGTAACGAAATTTAAATATCTAGGAGTACAAGCCATTTAAAGCGGAAAACTAAATCACTAAACTAATGACAGAGTGGGAAGTGCAGGGCAATTAATCGCAACGAAAACAAATTCTTTCGGAAAGCTAAAATACCAAAAGAAGTAACAGTAAATAGTAATTTAAAAATTAGTAATACGGTAGTAGTGTACAGTACAGAGTCATGGATTTTATTAAACAAACAAAAATCCTAGGTTACTAGCGCGGAAACGAGAATTTCGAGAAAAATATAAAGCAAAACTAGGAAAGATCAAATAAGAAACGAGACACTCAGCAATCGCTTGAATACAAAAGTAGTCACAACAATCATTTAACAGAGGTAAATAGGTTAGATGTACTATAAACTGCACTTGGAGGGCAATAAAATAACAAAAAGGATATACGAAACAACAGATTAGGTAGGCAAAGGAAGAAATGGAGGACCCTCTGCCAGAAGAAAGCAGTAGATCCACAACATCCAAGTTATCTTCAACAATCCTTGCACCTGACGGTAACAAATGCATTTTGATTAAGTAAGACTACTATTTGGTAATTTTAAAGGTTTTTATTAATAACTTTTTAACCGTTAGTTTGATTACTAGGTCGTATTTATAATTTATGATGTATGAAAGTAATTTCAAGTAAAACGGGGAACAAAAACGTTTTCCTAAGAAGAACTAAAAAAATCTTATAGGAAATAAAAATTGTTTGTATAGTTGTGCTATTATAATCATTATAACTGTCGAATCAAAACGTTTTCTGCAGAATTTTCTATTTAAGCAATAACTAGAAGTTATAATAAGTCATATTCTTATAGAAAGCTTGTAGCCTGATAAAGTAATTCTATATTTACTTACTACTGAATAAGATACTGAATGAAATACGAATTTCTTCTACCGCTCGTAAATATTTATGATACTCTTACTGAATAATAAATTAATAGTCACCTTAATTAATTGTTTAGTACTTTTGACTATAAAAGATACTACGATATTTTATAGTAAAATTGTATATTCTAACTTGATTAACAAAAAAAATTAAAAATATAAGACAAAATTTAATAACGTTAATGTGAAGTTATTGTCCAATTTCACGGTATAAGCAAAAGATGTAAATCTACCCTTCAGAACTTTAGCTTTATTTTTATTTATTCTAGATTTTTACATTTTTTGCTGAAATTCTTAAAGGTGTATATGTATAATTATACGTTCAATGAATTTATAATTTAGTATACCAAATTCATTAATCTTCTTTTTAATAAGAGATAAATTCGAATTTTTTAGTTGTATTGCGGAAAATCCGAAAGACAGTTTTATGTGCATATGCAATTTTACTATTATATTTTATTTTATAATTTATTACAGCTTCACATAATCAAAAATTTACTGTAATCGACAAAAGGAGCTCAGAGAACGACCGCGGAGCTGCTATGCTGGAATCCCTTGATGCCTAAAATAGCTGAAAGAAATGATTGCGTGGTTTGGCTACAAAAAGACCCAAGTTTATAACGTAGCCAAAAAGTACAGAGAATCTGATCAACAGGAGGAGGTAACTGATGACAGAGTAACTTATAGAAAGCAATCTGATTTCATTGATATACATAACGACGCACTTTTCTCATGCTATTCTATACAATTTCATGGCCCGCAAGCCTTCTTTACTTTATAACGTATTTAAGGTAAACCCTTATTAAGTAACACAAGTTAGGTTCACATAATCAACTATCTACGATAGTCGACAAAATGAATCGAGTATACGACCGCAGAGGTGTTATACTAGAATCCTTTCACACCAAAAAATCGCTGCCAGAAACTTTTGAGTACTTTGGCTAAAAAAGATCCAAGTTTACAGTTTAACCAAAAAGTGCTAGGAAACTGACCACTAGGAGGAGATAACTGCTAGCAGGGCAACTCACAACAAACTATCTGATCGCAAAAGAAGTGATGAATTCGTATTCGAATTTAAAGAAAAGATCGATCAGGAACCTGGGCGAAGCATAACTGATCTGGCAAAAGATATGAGCGTGACGAATCGATGGTCAGTCTAGCAGTGCACCAGAACCTACACTACAAGTTCTGTGCAACCGCTGGCTGTTGACTGAGAAAAACAACTTGAACATGAATATAAAGGCTCTAAACTGCTAAACGACATCATGTACGACAGCGCTGGCTTCCTGATAATATCCAAAATGACCGCTGGATCTGCCAGTATGACTCTGAAGTGTCTACTGACTTGCGAGCAGCGAAGAGGATATCGTGGTGCCCCACTTCTGTAAGAAAGGTTTAAAAATGATCGTCGACAGCTATATAAGTGTGTTGAAGATACTCGTTAAGCTGTAGATAGATGGCTGCTGGATGAGAGCACTCCAATCCACAATATAAGGAAGAATAATTACACAACAATTTGTATTACCATTGGTCCCCCGACTAACAGACACCTTTTAGTTATAAATACACTCCATTATCATTACTCTGGTGTCGTGGTGGAAGCAAAAGTCAACGAGAGACATAATTACGTCACGGACAGCTTAAGGACTTTCAAAGGAGGAAGTAATGACACATATCGACAATAAGGAAATTATGTTGGCCTACAACAGGTTCAGATCCCGGGTTTAGGAAGTCGTGGTTGCTGACAGGAATTACATTGAATATGATTCTTAATACCATTTACCTTAATTGTGCTAATTTTCATTTAAAAACACATTCGAATCGGCAAAAGTTTATCCAAAATTTGTAGACTAATAATGGAATTACTCACATTTCTAATTTTTTCCGACCACTTAGTACATATATGTTTTAAATAGAAAAACATTGTTTGGTTTGCCACTGAATACTACATATACTTTTGCAATTTAACATCATAAGTTTTTTTCTTTGTCAAATTTTTGAGAATATATTTTTAATTTTAAAATTTGTTTTCTGAGTTTCGGTGTGCCTTTTAATGTCCATTTTATAGCTTTCTCTTTTTTTCCTTAATCTTAGTCTCTGGATGGGTATTCTGAGAACTTTTCTCCCTTTCTCTCTCTCTCTTTCAATATATATATATATATATAATCACGAAAAGAATAGAGCTCTTCGATACTATGGACATGTGATACAGATGATAGATGTCCAGAGAAACTGACGCAGTGATCTACGATGAAGAAGTAAAAAAGAGGCAGACCAACTCTTTCTTGGAAAACCTATATAGAAATGGCTAAGAATGAAAGAGTTTTGCAGGAAGCAGACTAGGAGTACAAACGAACATTAAAATAGAAGAATAAGAAAAATGACTTGGTATTAAGAAAATGTTAAAACGTACTCTCAAAATATGCCTTTTTATTGCAAACGTGCCTTTTTGTTCAAAATAAAGTTGTTTTTTTTTCTATAAAAACCTAGCCTTCGGTTATAAGTGTAAGGGTGCAATTTTTGAAATTAATTATCTGGTACAGGCTATATTAACAGATACGTTTTGCAAAACCGTCACTACCGGGATACTCTCCAAAATATAAAAATTGAATTACAATGTATTAATCTTGTGAAATGCATAAAAAATCGCTAAAAATAGTTCTAGATTTTTAAAAATCATCGCAGTAAATGTGTTAAACTAATTGTACAATTACAAACACTGGAAATAAATTTTTCCTTACTGAACAACTGTACTAAACAAAATTTATTCATCTCCTAAGCTTTATATTTTTAAAAAAGTGCTAACAGAAATATAAAACCTGAATTTAAAAGAGACATTGGAGATATAATGTTTTACAATATTCAATTATCTTTCTAAATAGAAGATAATTATAATATTAGTAGAAGTTTTGATTTCAATTAAATTAAAAATTATTTTAAAAATATGCTTTACTAACAAAACCTATCTTTATTATAAATGTCCTATCTAACTCTAGGTTCTATTTTAAGTTGATATTACGTAACTTATTAGTCTTGGAAAAATAAAATCTTCCGCATACATTTTTTTTATAATTTGATCCTTATAACTAGTATCCACATTTCCTGTAAAGTTCAATGCCACTATTTTTACAAAAAAATTGCATATTCTGTACTTCCTTGTATTCATTAATATTTAACTCTGCAAAAGTTTGTACGTATTAAATTGCACCCCTTCCTGAAACTCATTACTTGCTGCGAACGACTAAGGCTGTGATTTATATACCATTTGCATTAACTCTCTTGTTTTTACCCGTTAGAATATTAACATAACATTAAATGAGTTTTCAAAGAAATAAACTTCCTGGCTAAGTTTATCTAGGCATATTTACAATAAAACAAATATAAATAATGTGTGTACCAGATGGTTTCTTCGTAAATTATTGAAAAGGCATAAATATAAAAATCAAGTTATGATTAGGTAATATCCTCTTACAGAATTATTTGCTTATGTATAAAAAATAGTAATACAATCAATAAGTATCTAGCCACTTTAAACAAGCTGTAGCAATTGCTGTATTTAACTTTCCAATAAGTCTCCAAACTGTCTTTGCTGCTATCACAAATCAGTTTAACAAGTTTCTCTGATTAAATATCGGCCTTCGAGTTTGATGTTTGTCTTAATCTAATTAGGCCTAGTCGTTTTCTTTAATTCCAGTTACATCCGACTTAATTAATAGTTGTTACTCTAATTTGATAGTGTGGATTTGCACCAATCAGCAGCATCCTTTAATTGAATCATCAATACAATCCAAGATACTACAAGAAACTTCCAGGAATTTAGCTACAGAAACTGCCTAATTCACTTTATTGCCAACTCGTGCATTGATTGACTGTAACAGTTTTCATAATATTTAAGATTATAATAACAACAAAATAACCGACAAAAATGTTTCAATAATTTTTTGTACGCATGCTTCAATCTCCCTTTTCTCATAGTTTTTCTAGATTTTTACAGCATGACATGTTTTTCGACTCCCTCATTGAGAACTGTCATCACCAGCTTATTTTTGCTTTCAATAATACCTTTAGTTTAGCAAACGGACGCTAGTCACTAAAGAACATATCCGAACAATTACATAATCGAATCTAATCTCACAATTGAACATTGAAGAAGTTTGAGTTTTTCATGTTATAGGACGCGTTAACCTGCTTTGTAGTAGCTTGAATTTGTTTAATGTTGTACGATATACGGTAGCATTAATCGTTATTTCTTAAGACTGTAGACTTAACTCGATAACGATTTGACAGTTTAGTTCCATAAGACAATTAGGAAAAGCCTTTTTCATCTAATTGGTTAACAATAATTATATCATTACATTGAGTGCCGTTAACTTTGAGGCATACTACATAAGATACAAAAATATGAACCCACCATTTTCGCCCACAGTTATTTAAAGAAAGTTAATATTAAAACATGAAATTGAGATTGTCTTTTAGTTATTCGCATAAATTCAATTTTAGTTTTATGACAATATCTCACATACGAGGTACGTTCAAGTTTTAAGATCCCCAATTTTATTTCTAAAAAAGTACTTGTTCAAGAAAGTTGAAACTTCTGTTACTTTTCAACGTAATCGCCAACTAGACGTACATATTTTTTACAACGTCGTTGCCATGATTTTATGGCTGCTGAGAATACTTCTTTAGGAGTGTGTTTTTCCACTGTAAAATCGCTGATATAACAGCAGCTCAACTGGAAAATGAGCTGCCAAGGAGAGTGTTTTTCATGTTCGAAAATTTATGGCGGACATTACTTGTCAACATGTCCTTAGACAGTGTCATCTACGCAGCCTTCTGTGCGTCGGTCAGCATTTGTGGGACTTACCTTAAAGAAACTTTTTGTATTTTCAGGTTATCATGCAAAATTTAGAGGCGAGAGCCCGCAAACCTAATCAACTCTCTTCCATAACAACTTGCTTCATTCGCGCAATCATGGTTTCGCTCCGGTTGGTTCGTGAACGAGGCTGCTCCGGTTCATTGTCACACAATTCATCGACTATCTTTAAATTTTCGTACCCACGAACACACTTTTTTAACATCCATAACGCCTTCATCGCATGTCTCACTCAATTGGCGATAAATTTCGATGAGAGTCTTACTACGCAAGAGGAGAAAACGGATAATTACACGCTATTGTTGAATACTGAACGTCGCCATTTAAAGTATATAAAACTACACCCACCGAAACGGCGATCATTCGACCTGTGTACATTGTGTACGTTGCTGTAATCTATATTACAAATTCATAAATATTTCCTGCGTCTTTTAAAATTAACCGCATCTTTCTAGTTATTCTCACTGCCCAGAAAAATAATTGGAGACCTTAGGACTTAAACTCTCAGGTAGATTTCCAATTTTTTTCAATATTCAAGTTATGTTATTAAATTGAATTGTTTAAATAAAAATTATAATTGACATCATAAAGAAAAAGTTATTTATGTATCACAATCTATTTACTTTAATTACATTATAAAGGATGTTCCTTAAATGTTGCCGAATTTGAAAATTCAATAAATCAATCAAATTTTCATTAAAGTTGTTGTATTTGACATAATCTTAATCAATAAAATATCCGATTTACGTATTAAATACGATGCCAAGCATACATTTTCCGCACTGAGTCTACATGCACTCATGCGTTCCTCAAAACTGCTGATAACTCTCTTGCAGATGTATGTGCCTCCAATAATTGCGTACAATTTCCGCCTTCATTTCCAGAATTGTGCGTTGTTTGTTAGCGCTCACTTGTAATTTCACAAACTCCCATAAGAATAAATCGCAGAGTGAAAGATTTTAGGACCTTGTCGGCTATTCATAGTCACCGTACAAAGAATCACTCATTGCGGGAATTTTTCGTGGAGTAAGACAACCGTCTCGCGCGAAGTGTAGCAGATCGCTCTATCTTGAAACCAAAGATTGTTAAACCACAACCGTTGGATATCATGTTACGGCAACTTTTTCTATTAACGGTAACTGCAGTTTCCTCGCCATCATTCCATCTGCCCAAAAGCCACATCTCACTGTTGACAAATTCACTCAAGTGAAAACGGGCTTCGTCACTGAAATATTTTTGCAAAATTGTTATCCACTGCCAGTCTCTTCACAACCCATTCAGTAAACCACATTCCTTTTCCATGATCAGCAGGCTTAAGCTGTTGCGTCAGTTAGATTTTATACGTGTGCATATGGAGACGTTGTCGGAATGATTTTCCAAAACTCACAGTGACATTGTCTTACACAACAGATTTATTGCTCTGTCCAATTAAGCCAAAGCGATTTCACCGTTCCCACTAAATCAGTTGTCTCAAACTTCCTCATTTGTCTTTGAACGGTAGATTCGTTGAGTGCTCAATTAAAATGTTTTAACAATAAGAATATGTTGCTCCGTTGTAAACCATTCTATGGCGAAAACGAACCAAAACAGCTGATGTATTAGAAAAATAATCAATACTAAATTAATCGGAGTGATTAATAAATAATAAAAATGATAAGAACAGGCTCGCCAACTTCAAAAAAGTGCCTCCAGATTCAAAGTCGGCGCCCTTTGCAGAACACCTTTTAGCAAAAAAAAAAAAATTTTCAAGTAATGTTTAATTTTTTAACATTTACTAGTAATAAGCTCTTGTAATTTAGAATTTATCTGATTAAATAAACATATATTATTTAAGTGTTACAATACCGATCGTTTAATTGTTGATTTTTGTATTATTATTTACAACAGTTTTCTTTAAAAGTGCGGAACATCTCAATAATTTCAAAATCTTGATATACCTAATTTTTTTATTCTAAATAATTATAATTGTAAAGCTGCAAGCAAAACATATCAATTATTGCCAGTAAAGATGATAATCTAATAAATCTACTTTAAGGTCTCTTTAATTTACTTATTGTAAGATCAATGATGTTTAGAAGATGCTATTGGAATGCAGCATGCAAATCCTATAACTTCAAGTCGTTATATTATATGGGAACCTAATATATCATGATTGTGAGCATTGTCGGTATTGAAGAAATAGAAATTTAGATCACAAAATTAGAATACAACTTGAACCACCTCATCTTGATCAATTTTATAATAGGCGTTTTTATCGATCTAATTAAGATGAAGTATTTGACAGAAAGTAATAAGATGGAAAATAATAAGGCTCATATTTTTGGTCCAAGCAGAAGGGTTGGGCGACGGAGTCTTCGAACGTGGTGATTGTGCGTGTCACGGGTAAAAGTACATCGCAGTCGATCAGCAATACTTGATAAAATTTTACGTTAAACTCAAAAATAGCACAACCAAGACGCTTGTTATAAATCAGAATGTCTAACTTTATCGAAAGCACAAGAGTTTAGTTGGTACAAAGCGTTCAAAGGAGTAAGAGAGGACGCTGACGATGAGCAACGTGCAGAGCACCAATCAACGGACAACGTAAATAAGATGAAAGTGGTTTTGGACTCTAATCGAGTGTTAACAGGACAACGTGCGACTTCCGGAATCGATTGTGCATAAAACCATCACGACGGAATTGCAGCTGAGGGTATTTTGTTTTCATTTGGTTTTCCACGTTTTGAACTATTGATCCGTGTGAAAAATGAGCTTGGTGTTTTGAAGGAAGTGATCAGTAGTGATAAAACTTGAATTTTTAAATACGACCAAGAGATGAAAAACGGAGCTTGAATGGCACACTATTGAGCCTAATCGACCAAAGAAGGCTAAAATGGGTAAATAAAAGATAACAGCGATGTTTTTTGTCTTTTTTTACTCTTTAAGGAATCGTACCACCCGGTCAGAAGACACTGTACTTTACGCAAAAGTGCTTAAACATGCTTAATGCATTTTCTTAGAAATCGCCAACACCTGTATTATTCGTCACCACAATGAACCAGTTTACTGCCAGTGAGAGAGTTTTTGGAGAAACAAACCATAACCACATTAGTTCTATCTGACTTCTTTTTGTTTGCTTTGTAGGTAGTTATGACAAAGTCTCTGAAAGAGATTCTAGTTTAAAACTTTCAGCCGCTGGTAACGGTCTATTGGTGTTCAAAGTCATTTTGAAAATGTGTGTATATAAACATATCTTTAGTTAAGCGAATTTTCTGGGCTCATCCTGATTACTTTACAGGTATACTTTGTATCCTTTGAGTTAATTAATCGTATAGTATTAGTGTCCCTACGTTAATTCCCACCATACCATCGATGTCCAAACCGCAATTACGAATTTGGTACCATTAGTTTTCCCAATCTACGTTTTTATATTAAGTTTTTATATTAAATGTTTCAAAAACATTCACAATAAATACATACATTGATGTATTGTTAACTTTTCTACTAACTGGATTTTTAAACCCCATCGATAGATATCCCAAACGCCAATTTAATTTAAAAAAATGTATTTCCTTTTAAACCATGTCCTAGCTATATTTGTTACTATAAGAAATAATAAGAGTTAAATAAATATTTCTTAACCTGAAAATATATTTATTGTGGATAATTAGTAAAATAATTTTTGCTTGCAGTTTTCGAACTATTGTTTATTACTCAAAGAATACATTCTTGTACACAAAAAATGCAATTTTTGTAATTTATTTTGCACCTTTAAATGGAAATACTGTAATGAATAATTTAAACATCAACAATTAATCCATTAGTATAACAAAGCAAAAGGTATTTGCATAATCAAATATAATCAATTTTAAATTACATAAACTCACTACTAGAAAATAAAGAATTATAAAAATGTGACTTTAAAAATCCTAAATTTTACTATCATATATTATTGTAATGGGAAAAATTTATTTTTTCTCATCATGCCCCAGCTATCATTTTAACTTTCATTAGAAAAAATACAACTATACGTCGGAAGGTTATAAAAGTTTTTTTTTCTATTTTTACACATCCTTGGAATATTGCCACCAAATCAAATATAAAAAAGTTATATTTTCGTGAGTACCTAGAAAATAAAAATGAGTCAGTTTTGGATTTAAACCATTAACTTTCTCTAAAATCAATATGTTAAACGGTGAGTGCACTTTTTTATATTTTGTTGTTGTTAAGACATCTTATAAAAATATGGAGATTTACTCATTCGTTGCCTTTACTATCCCTTCTAATAATGTGAGTCATAAATTAATTTTCTTTGCACCTGGTACTTGAGATGATCGATAAAGATTTTATGTATTATAAATAGAAAACGTTTAGAAATTCCCCTTGAGTTTCGACAAATTTCATAGACACGAATTAGCAAATTATTTTATCACTGTTATTTTCGCATAGATTTCTGCAATACTTTCACTTGTGCCTAAATTAGTAAGACTTTTTTATGTGTTGTTTTATTAGGCCAATTTTTTGCATTGAATTGATTTGTTTAGCTTGTTGTGATTTTCTTAAATCAAATTTAATACCTTATTTTAAGACTACGACAAATACTTATTAAAATATGACTTATCTGGCCGCTGCTGATCCGAATGAGATAAGAGTGATATTGATGCTATCAAAGATTAATAAATAAATTACAATCACATGTAGGTTTAAATTTGTATTTTTAAAGTCGACTCACAAACATTTTCATTAACGTGTCATAGGTTGTGCATAAACAACCACATGCAATGCGTTTCACTTCCTTTTTCAAACAGTTCAAACTCAACCACAAATAGCACATTTGCAGTGCATATTTCCCTCATATATTACTCAATGTACATAATCGAAAGGCAGAAACAGAAAATTAGCGACATAAAGTAATAGGCACGTATTTATAATGTTAAATAAAGAATCACTAAACTACCTCTGTCTGTGTTCTTTAGTGACTCAACTCTAGGCGAATCAATCAAAAATATTTATGAAATCAAGTACCTCCAAGAAATCAAAGTGACGATCAAACCACCCTGCCAAAAAAGAGAAATTCCTCAAAGTACAAACTGCCAGCTATATGGGTACACTAAGAAATACTACACACACCAGTCTTGATGTGTAAAATACGGTGGACACAGCCAATAAGATCCCAAGTGAAGCTTAAAACCGTCCCGGCTAACTTTTTGTAGTGAAGCCCAACGGATGCATGATTTACAGTGAAATGTAAAGCAAGAATCCCATCACTCTGTCCCAAACAACCAAATCAAAATCAACACGAGAGCCAATAAACAGAACAAATATAAGTTTAATACCTACAGTACACACAAGACAAGTAACTTCTCAACAGTCACATTCTATTGCATCCAACAGACAAATTAGAAAAAAATAAAATCGAACTAGCAGTAAACATGAAGATGATGTTAAACCTTTTAACAACCATAGTCTTTATGCTGCATCAATTACTCAAATCCTCAAGATGGCAGTTTGAAATGCCAGCGGCTTCACCAACCATAGTCAAGAGCTTCGGGAGCTCATTGTTCAACACAAGTTAGATATAGTACTTATACCCGAAACACACTTTACAAACAAGAGCTACCTCAGAAAGCCAAGGTTTGCTTTCTATGATACGAAGCACCTCGATGGGACATTATAGTTCAATAGTTATCATTAGAAACTGCATAAGACATCACGAACTAAATAAATACCAGTACGAGCACATACAGGCAACAAGTATTGTAAACATACTACAAAAGAAGAATAATTTACCCAATTTTTCAGCACGCTTGATCAACGATTTATGGTAGATGAAGACTATAACACTAACTGGGCTCTAGATTCACTACTCATATAAAGAGGAAACTGTTAAAATCAATAAACAAGAATAGTCAAAACTGGATAATCCACCTATTGGCCATCTGATAGAAAAGCAATTCCAGATTTAGTTGATTAAGCATAGCACCAATTTACACTAGAGTTAAACAGTGCTTAGATCTTTCATCATACCATTCACCATTTTTATTCTAGTATCATACACGAAGACCGTGTGGTCTTCACAATCAGAGATCAGACTAGAACTTATTTAAAGAACTAATAAGTGAAAAAATTAACCTAAACGTGCGCCTTAAAATTAAAGAAAATTTTGATAAAACAGCTTCATAATCAATACCTGAACTAATTTCTAAATAACTTCAATGCTGCCTCCCAGTGAATACTAAAAAGAAAATTTTTGAAGAATGAAGACTCCGTACAATGTGACAAAATACTAGATCGCTTAACGACAAAAATAATTTTAGCAGAGCCGCAAGAGACCTAAAGAATATACTTCAAAAACTAAAAAACCAGACGTTTTGAGCATATCTAAAATTCTTTTTTGTACGAAAGTGGTAGATTATTTTGTCTAAAGAGCTACTAAATAATTAAATCATGTACAACAAAGTTTGCCAACCGCTAGAAAAAAACGACGATAATTGTAGCAGCATCCCTAAGGAAAAAGTTGAACCATTTGCTATTTTAATCAGAACCTACCATGTCAACTCAAGAAGAAGAAGAAAAAGGAATTCGAAAACAAATCGATGTTAAAGACTGACTAAGCCTACCAATAAAAAATGTCGGACAGATATTTTCAAATCGGATAATTAAAAATGAATTAATTAATAATCTTATATGCCAAAAACTCAAGGATTCTTCAAGAAAACGTGCTGGGTCCTACCATTTACTCGCTCTGCATATTAAATATTCCCATCACATATCAAACATGATGGGTTCATTTCTGGATGACACAGCTATATTAGCTTTTCACGAAAATACATCGGAAAATTTTTGAACCGCTTTAAATTCATTAAAAGATTGCTCAAGCAAATGGCACAACAAAACCAATGAAAAAATATCCTTTCATGTTACGTTCCCACTTATAAAAGTATAATTAAGCTCTTTTTTTTTATAATAGTCAGCTCAACAATTAAAATGTTATACATGACATGTTTAATAATATTACAAATAACTACTGTAAATGACACGACAAAACTATTTGTAACGTCTTGATTATTAATATTGTTAATGTTTAATCGTTATGCTCTTCTACGATAACGATGTCTTGGGGTAGTCTTCGTTTTAGCCTAGTGCGTATATTTCGCTTGCACATGTTGTAATAGGTGACCCCGTCGCACGCACTCGCGTTTTGTATAAACTTTTTAACACTTTCACAGATGTAATTTTGTACATATGAAACTCTTAATTCGTAGTGTAGTTGGGTATTACGAATAAACCAAGGCGCGTTCACTGCAACTCGTAAAATTTTATTTTGGAGTCTTTGTATTTTGTTGATGTTTGTTTTTGACGTAGTACACTAAACCTGGCAAGCGTATAAGATTAAGGGGCGTATTAGGGTTTTATACAGTAATATGGTACACTCCTGCTTCAGAGATGACTTGCGATTAATGAGAGCGTATAGCTGAAGCATTCTGTTGTTGGCCTGGAGTAGCTTATTGTTTATGTGGTAGCTCCAGGTTAATCGTGTGTCGAGGTGTACTCCAAGATATTTTATCGCTTGATTCCTGGGGTTCCATGGTATAGATTAGCCATCAATTTCGATGTTGGGCGAGAGATACCACCTTAGCGTGAAAATCTTGCTTTGGCATTTGGCAGGGTTAACTTGGATATTCCATGTTTTAAGCCACTTACTAATTGTATTCGTGGCGTGTTGAAGTTCTTGTACTGCAATGTGTAAGTTCGTGTTTTGCGTGATAATCGCCGTGTCGTCCGCAAAAGTGGCTATAGAAGCTCCGGTTGCTGGTATATCTGATGTATAGATATTAAATAGCAGAGGCCCAAGAATGCTTCCTTGAGGAACTCCCGAATGAATAGCTTTTATATCAGATATGGCAGAGTTGACCTTAACAGCGAAGGTTCTATCTTCCAAAAACGAAAATATTGTAGCTTGCAGGTAACTTGGTATATTAATGTCAAGTAGTTTTTTCATTAGATCTTCAATCCATACCTTGTCGAAAGCATTCGCATTGTCGATGAAGAGGATTGTTCTATAGCATTTACTTTCAAATCCATTTTCGATTATTTCGCTAATTCTCTGGAGCTGATGGCAGCTTGAATGTCCTTTCTTAAAGCCAAATTGAAATGCTGGTATTATATTTTGGGTTTCTACAATTTTTGATAATCGAACATGAATAATTTTTTCCAGAATTTTTGATAAAGTTGTAAGTAGGCTTATTGGCCGGTAGTTCTTAATATCTTTTTTATCTTTTCCTGGTTTTGCAAACATGAGTATGTGCGCGTATTTCCAGCTCCGTGGAAAGTATCCAATGCGAAGACACGCATTATATATAGATGCGAGGTATGCTATACATTTTTTTTTGGTTAGGTGTTTAAGGACAATGTTAGTTATTAGGTCATGGCCTGGTGACTTTCGTTTGGGCAGAGCAGATATGAATTGAGTTATTTCACTTGGTCATACAGGGTATATGTTTTCTGTGATAACTGGGCGATTGCGCTCGATATGATTTAGTACATGAAGTGCATGTGCAGTGCCACAGATGTTTGTTGGCGTAAAAACGTGTTCAAGGTGATCGGCAAAAGCTTGCGATTTTTCGCTATCAGTGTAGAGGATATTGGGCCCATTTGTTATGGTTGGTAATTCGTCATGTTGTTGCAGAATTCTTCTGGTAGTTTTCCACATGCCCGGATCTCCAGGGCTGATATCAGCAATATGCTTTCGGTATGACTCAATTCTGTATTCGTCCAGTTGTTTCTTAAGACGATGGGTGAGGCTATTTAGGAGTCTTTTACTTGGATTTTAGTTCTCAGCCATAGTCTCCTGGTTTGACTTTTGTCTTGATCAGTTTTAATATATAGCTGGGTGGGTAGTTATAGTTAGCGTGTATGATGTTTCGAGGAGTTGAGACCGATGTTTTGGCAGCGTCTGTGATTGACATGGTGATGCTAGAAATTGCAGTATTAAGGTCTTCAGGGTTTTCACACCTATATGGTTCATGTAGGTTGGAGTTTAGTCGCTCTTGGAAGTTGTTCCAGTAGATTCGTCCGTTAATAAGTCTTTGAGGAGGTTGTTTAATTTGTGGTGTGCCCAGGAAGGATATTAACACAGGCACATGATCAGAGTTAAGTTCCATTACTACATTTTGATTTATCTGTTTTGGGAAATTTTTTTGAAGAACAATATCTAGTATATCAGGTTGGTGATCTTCCCGATAAGGATAATACGTATACTCATTCGGAGGCATAATTTGAAAGCCATATGTAGTTGAGTATTGTTCGAGTTTTGTACCCTCAGGGTTAGTAGCTCGACAGCCCCACATTCGGTGTTTGCAGTTGATATCTCCAATTACTAATATTTGGTCAGTTGTATTGAATAAGGTTTTTATATCATTTTCATTAAGTTTTTTGTTTGGCTGCCTGTACGCGCTATAGATGATAAGAGGGCTTTGGTCATGTAGTCTCACTTTGATTCCAATTGTTTCTAAAGTAGTATTTAGTATATTAGGGATACTTGCATGTTCTAAGTTTCTCTTAATGATGATGACCACACCTCCTGAAGCTATTGTGGCGTTTCTGTCTTTTCGATATACATTGTATCCTGGTATTTTAAGGTTATCGTGGTCTTGCAGATGAGTTTCAGTAATGCAGGCTATATCCACATTGTACCTGGCTAAAAATGCGATAAATGCAGATCGTTGATTTAAGATGCCATTTGAATTCCAATTAAGGATTGTTAATTTTTCAGTTGCTCTTCTGCTCTAAGCAGTTGCATGCAAACGTATTTATAAAACAAAAACGATATAATTGTAAACTATTTTTTTATAAGCCTGTCTATTGAACTAAAATATTGAACGCTAGACCTTTATAATTATCTCTGTATATTGTTTTTAGTTGTAATTAAGTTATCTATTTTTTATTCATATGATGAAATGTAATAAACCTTCCCTAATGATGATTAACGATAATGACTGGGCGCTTCAAAATGATCCACCCTTGCGCTGCTTTCCCTTGACATTTTTTATAAAAGTAGCCCGTGTCCCGAAATCTTTAGGGAAAATTCAAGCGAAAATACAGATAATGTATTTTAAACGACATGTGATATTCCCTCCTGAGCATGCAACGAAAACGCCATTAATCACTTTGTAATCTTTCGAGTTTTAGATATGGAACTCCCCCAGCCGATTTTTCTTCCTGCGAGCCGCACCGGCGCCGCATCGTACTAATTTTGTGAATTTAAGCCATCACTCGTCTTCCGATATTTGCTGTAATAAATAACCATCCTTCTTGATTTCAAGAATTTCGTGGTTCAATACCTGCGGAAAATATTATTTTGCTGGCTGAAATCTGCGGATCGCCCTCGAATCGCTTGAAATGCCGTGTCACAGAGAACAGGTTGAAATGCTAAAGCTGTTAATATCTCTCGCAATGATTCAGCAGTCACGCATTGCAGAGCAGCAGTGGCACATAAATTGCCTATAAACGCCTCCAGGAACGCTAAATGGAAATTTCGAACATTTGCACAATAATACATTGAGATTAAAATTAACTGTGTATTAAATGTGTAATTTACCTATGAATTTTATGTTTTGTGTAAATGCATAACAGACGTCAAAAGAACACCTCTTTTTTAGTGTATGAATTGTTTCTGCTTAATTTTTTCTAAGTAAATATTGCACGACATAGACGATCTAAAATTCGAATAAAAATGTGCTATTAATTAAGTTTAGTTTTTTACATTTTGATGTACATTTGGTCGCATTCAATGAGAATATTTTGAATCAAAACAGTAATCATCAACCCTAACATGAATAGCTATTCAATTTATCTCAAGCATTTACTGAAAAACTATCTGACATAGAGGCAATCTAAATTAAATTTCAGGGCTTTTTTTTAGTCAACTCGCAAATTATTAGAACATTCCGAATTTTGTGGTATCAATGTAAAGTACATATATGACAGTTACGTATGAAATATGATCTTAGCCAACTGCCCCTCATAATTCTGCTGACATGCTGGCCATTGCTAGCTTCGTCCTCAAAAAAGTACAGGCCAATAACTCATACAGCCCGAAATACACACCAAACAATGCATTTTTTGCATGCATTGATGTTTCCTGAATAGCACACGGATTTTTACTACCCCCGATGTGACAAAGAATATCAATTTGTCGTAAAAATCAGCCTCAACTGCTATGTTCTCTAAAATCCACCTCACAAATGTGCAGAGTTTCTAGTGGTCTTTGGTGGACTTATGTCTAGGAACCATCTGTACAAATGCGGAATTTCAACATCTGTAGAACGTAAACGGCGCGCAATTCAAATTTTAAAGTTCAATTTGGGCCACCCTATAGTTGCCTCGATCATGTTAAGCCATTATTGACATCAAAGGAGGACGAACACCTTATTAATGTACCCATAACTTCAAAAATGATGTATTTTTATATTTATATATTTTTTTGCAAATTAAATAATTATCTGTCTAAAAATCAACAATGTGCCTTGTTTTTGTATAAAAGCCAAACTGTACGGATTATTTCGAATTTTTTTTATCTTAAAGTAGCATCGATTGTAATGTCACATGTCCACCATAGCTACGTGGGCAGGCATCGATGCGAGTATTGAAATTTTCTTAGGATATTTTCAATCTCCCTTATGGTGGCTTGGATGTCATCTTTTAAGGATGAAATGTGTTCCGGCTTATTAGCATAAACTTTACTTTTTAAATAACCCCGTAGATTAAAGTATAATGGTGTGAAGTCGCTAGATCTTGGCGGCTAATTCACATCACCATTGCGTCCAGAAAATCTCATGCGCAATAACGCGAAGTTTTCTCGTGTTGTGTGGCGTGCAGCACCATCTTTTTAGAAGTGCACATCATCAGTGTCAATTCTATTTCGTTGAAATCATAAAAAATCCATTAGCATCGCATTACACCACTGTGCATTCACCGTAACAACATTGCTGTGATTTTCCTCATAGAAAAATGGGCCGGTGATTTCTCCGGGTCATAAACCGTACCAAACTGTACATTTTTGTGATCGTTAATGAATTATTCGAGGGTTCTCTTCTCCCCAAATAGACAGTTTTGGTTATTAACTATACCGTTTAACGGAAATGAACCTCACCACTAAAGATGATTTTATGCGCAGCTAGTGAAAATGTTGCTTTTAGTTCTAACATCCAAGTAACAACATTTCTGCGTTGTCGATGGTTCGTCGCCTCCAACTATTGAGTTGGTTGAATTTTGTATACATATAAATGCAAGTCCTTATGTAAAATTCTCCATAAAATGGTTTCAGTAATGCGTACTTCTTAAGATCGCCGTAGAATTGATGTTGGTAGGTCATTTGCAATACTTTCCCATACAAGGGCAATGTTTTCAGCCGCCATAACTTTATTTAGTAAGGTACGGATCCTATAAAAATAAATTACGTATTCGTAACTCATTTTTATAGGACCTTATAATATGCACTAAAAATAATCACTTATCATGGTTCACTTTGCACGCTCGGTGAAGAATTGATTGGAATGGATTTTCTCGTATACTTTGACAAACGATGGCAACGTTTTCGTTGAGGTGTGTGATTCTTAATATTCGAGTTTTGTTTGATTAGTAACGCAACCTATTTTTTCAGTAAACGTCGACGTGTTTTTTCGGTAAGATGATTATACACACAATAAATTTTAAGTAATGCACGGAATAGTTTTGACAAATGAAACAGACAGTAAATTTTAATAATTTTTACGCGCTTAAATCGTGTAACTTTCCATGTTAAACCCGACAACGATGGCCTTACAAATATGATCGATATTGCAATTTTATTATATCACGTTTTATTTAAAGATCATTATAAATAACAAAAATTATTTTCTAAAAAATGATCGACGCATAAGTAGAATAAACGAGTTAATTTAATTTTATAGTGATTTGTGTGTGTACTTTGTTCAGGACTAAAAGTGACTTAAACCAAATGTCATAAAGCTTTAAAAATGATTCCAGTACTAATATATCATGGCCTGCCACAAGTCAATTAAATGAATTCTTGGCATTAACAGCAACAGCAACCTGAAAATCGCGCGTTACTTTGTTGTGACGTTCAATGTATCCCTCTATAAGTTTTTTCTTTTATAAAACACAGATTAGCTTTTCTAAACTTTAATTCATATTTCATACAAATTCAAGAAAGATTTACTTTCTCATCAGGTTGGGTACAAAGTTAAGCTTCGTTTTATTTTTTGAATTCACTGACTTTTTGCAACAGAGCAGTTGTACGAACACGTCTTTACGCTTGTCATTCCTTCTTCTTTATACATCTTAACGATATAACAGTGTTCGAGATATTCAGTTATTAGGCAAAAAGAATAGGATAGATCATAGATCAGCTTGAAAGAAATTCTCCCAGGATTTTTTCTTTCGAAAAAAAAATTTATAAATGAAATTTTAAGTTTGGCGAGATGAGGTGACATATTCATTGAAGTGCTAGTATGTCTTGTGTTATAAAAAAAACTAAAATTTACATAAATATGCGCACAATACGGAAAAACATTTAAACTATTAAGTTAAAACTAACAAGAGGATGCCGTATTCAATTTCAGCGAAATTCAAATCAAATAGGCAAGTGCAACGGGTGTCCAATAAAATTTCCGTACTACTAGTCCATGCTGAAAACTTAGCAATTTAGTTGTTGTGCCTAGAAGAACTGAAGGTAAAACGTCCTTTGCGCAATCAAAACGTAGTGCAAACAAATGTTAGATGCACGAGGTGCGTTCAAGTTATAACACCTCCGATTTTTTTCTCGGGACTGGGAACAGATAGAAACATACGGTTGGTTTCAAAATATGCGTGAATTCTTTGCGAATGCGGGACAGAGATGGCAGAATTGCACGGCACACAGGACTCTAGCGGCAGCGGCGAAAGTGAGGACTGTTTTTGATACAAGAACAGCGTGTAACCATTTATTTTCTCCATTTGTCAAGTATGACACCGATTGAAATTCATCGCCAGTTGAGTGAGACATGTGGTGATGGTATTATGGATGTGTCTAATGTGCGTCTGTGAGGGCGACAGTTCAAAGAAGGCAGAACGTCGCGTGACAACAAACCAAGACAATCTCGGCCTCGCACCAGCCGGTCTGACTACATGATCAAGCGAGTGGAGAAACTTGTTTTGAAGAAACCCCAAATGAGTGTAGACACATCGCCTCCAAAGTTGGCATTTCCGTGGGATCTGTGAACACAATCCTGCATGAAGACTTGAAAATGCGAAAAATATTCTCCAGGTGTGTGTCACGAATGCTGACAACTTTGAAGTGATTTCTCATGCTCTCTACTCACCTGACCTGGCTCCTAACGATTTTTGGCTGTTTCCAACGATGAAAGACACTGTCCGTGGTCGCAAATTCACTACTCGTGCCGCTATTGCATCAATGATTATCCATTGGTCAAAGAAGACTTCTAAAAAAGCGTTTGCAGTGGCCATACAATTATGGCGTCCACGTTGTGAAAAATGTATACGACCGCAGGGAGATTACGTCGATAAGTGACACACGTTTGATTAATTTGTGAAAAAAAATCGGAGGTGCTATAACGTGAATACACCTCGTATTTGTCGGTAGCTTAAGTTTCTAAATCTAGGTAAAAATAAGTTTCCTATTAACACTCTTTAGGGACTACGCCAAGTATATGATAGACGTGCTTTGTTTCGAATTATGTAATACAAAAAATATTATGAGGGGTATAATCGCAGAATATTCGAGGTATAAGGTGCGTGGAGTTTTCAGATTTTTGCTAGCCGAAGGAGTTAGTCAGAGTAGATTAGAGGATGTTTATGGCCCGAATGTTCTAAGCCGAGAAAAAATCAGCGTTTGGTACAAAAAAAACTTAAAGATGGACGAACTGCACTGAATGATGATCTGGAGAAGAAAAAATGCAGACGAAAGACTTCACGCACGGATGACAACTGCATAATTGAACGTTTAATTAGGGAAGATCATCGCATTGAAGTTCCTGAAATTGCTAATATGACTGGCGTTCTTAAGAGTTGTGTTCATAAAATCGTATGCGACCTAAACTTTCGCAAAGTTTCGGCTCGCTGGGTGCCGAAAATGCTCTCCGATGAACAAAAAACCAATCGAACGAGTGCTTCGCTTCAAAATTTCACTCAGGAAATGAATTTTTTCATTGGAAGCATCATTATTGGGGATAACATTTAATTTTATGAGTTTACTCCAGAGATGTAACAACAGGTTTTCTAGTTTAAAAACAATGCCAAACTCAACCATCTACCCATCTGCCACCGTGTTCTGGGATAGTGAAGGTCTACAGCGATAGCCACTGAAAAACTCTTTAGAAATTGCATACAGTCATTAGAAAGAAAATGCCGAAACGATTACACGAAGGAATTAAACTTGTGCAGAATGACGTAAGACCCACGTCAAATCAAACCAAACAGTGATTGACACAGCGAAATTGGGAGGTCCTGCAACATCCTCCGGATAGCCCCCTTGAATTTTAATTTATTCGGACTTTTGAAGAAATTTTTTGTGGGAAAACTATTTGCAAATCAGAAGAAATTGCAGTACACCGTTGTGGACTACTTCAAACAACTTGACAAGCAACAGTACCGTGAACGGTTGTTTAAACTACTGTCACTCCAAGATAAATGTCTTAATATTTACGGAGATTATGTCAAGAAATAAACAAAGTTACGCAATTTTTTGTAGGATGTATCAAATATTTTGGTTAAATATAAATGTTAATGTAAGTTTAGCTTGTACCTTAAATACCGGACATCCCTAGTAAATAGCCTTAGTCTTTTTCGATTATAAGCAGCTTGTGATCTTTTCACACACTTCTAGCGTCATTTCCACTGTTCAAGAATTCTACAAAGTTCTGTGTTGGAATCGGAAATGACTGGTTCTAACTTTTTGAAGAAATCTGATTCCATAGTAGCAATCTAAAAGAAAATATTAACAAGCGCAGTAAGACGTTGCTTCGGTTTTGGTAATAGTAGCTGTCTAAACAATTTTGCTCAGCATGTCTTTTGCCAAGATTTTTTCTCATGATTTCACACACTGTAGTTTTTAGAATCTCTAGCTCATCTAGTTATCGGACTGTTAGTTGAATTATTGGAAAAGTCTCTGCGGACGAATCTTTCAACTTCACTAATGTATTTTAAAAAATGTCGTTGATTTAACATAAATGAACATAAAATTTGCTAATATAAATTTTATAATAAATATACTTTTAATATTAAAGAACAATAATAATTTTCAAAACAAAACATAAAAATAATTATTTAAGATTGTTGTAAATACCTACAAATTTGTGCCTACTATATTCATACAAACTTAATTAGCTGTAAGCTAACTTAATCTAAACAAAGCAAAAAGGGAATTATCTTACTATAGCAGTTGTATCATTATTACATCATTATTGATATTTGTAGGACATCATAACAGTAGCAGCGGCAGGTTTATAATCAGCAAATGTCCGGAAGACAGGAAATTGTACCGCATCTAATTTTGAGATCGATTCGGAACATGATGAGACTATTGACTATTTAAATAAAATTAACTGTGCATTAGGATTATTAATCTCAGAAATAGTAACTACCTCTTTAGTAACCAAACTTACAAATTAGGCAATCGAGTGAAACATTGTGTAAATGTAGCAATAATTAGTAACACCGGCAAGTGTGTAGCGAATAGAGCTATTTGGTAATATTTCGTTTCTCCACATGTAACCTGTACATAGTTATTTAAAAAGATATATAAGTTAAAATTTTTGTTTATATTACATCCTAATTTTACACAAATAAAATTAACATGCATTGACATATTCCATTTTCTTTTAATTTTTTTGTGTAAAAAATCTAATGTCCTATACTTATGGTTTTTACTCGTTATGCAAACTATCAATATTTATTAAAAATATATTAAAAAAGCAATAGCTCAACACAACTAATACAGACACAAGAATGGGTTCAATATTATAAATCTCTGTTAACAGATCACAGACCTGAATACCTACAACAGAATCAGACTAATACGCAGATAGAAGGAGAAGAAATTCTTATAGATAAAACATTGATTAAAAATGCAATAAAACAACTCAAAAATTGAAAGTCTTCGGTGCCAGAAAGAATCAACACAGAATTATTAAAAAATGGAACGGAAAAGTTTATATTTATAAAATGTAGAAATGGCGAAAACGTACGGAAAGAGTGGACAACAGCTTATATTGAATCAATTTACAAAAAGGGAATAAAGTAAATTGCAAAAACTACAGAGGGATATCAGTAACGAGCACGATAAGTAGGATATATGGTAAGATAATCAGAAACATGATAGAACAAGAATATGAAAACTACGAAGAAGAGCAATGCGGTTTTCAAGCTGATAGATCCTGTACTTACAACGAAACAAGTTATAGAAAAGAAGTTAGATATCAATGCAGCAACACACTTAATCTTTGCTGATTTACAGAAAGAATACGATAATATTCCCATTATTAAACTATGGGAAGCACTTTAACATACAAATATTTACACTCATAAGAGTTACGTTAAGGATACAGGATTTCTCCAACGCTTTTTAAAATATATGTTGCAAAAGCATTAACACTATGAAAAAGAAAATGTATAAGAATGGGCATCGAAATCAACGACGATACATGTTTATACACCCTTCAGTTTATAGATGATCAAGTAATATGTGCAAACGATAAGGGAGATTTAGAATACATGACACGCAAACGGAAGGAGGGATATTAAAAATGGGGTTTACAAATAAACATCTAAAAAACATAATATTTATGTATTGGTAAAGAAACAACAAATTTAATCCTAGAAAACAATGAAACAATCAAAAAATATGAACGTTACAAGTACTTAGGAATGAATATCAATAAAGAATGGACAGATAACATCGAAATAACATCTAGGATAAACAAAGCAAAAGCAAATAACTAAATCACTAAACGGAGCACAGAAATAAAACACAAATAAAGATAAGAATGATAGTCTAGGTAAGAACACGTTAATGTACGGATCAGAAACATGGCGACTTAAAGAACGCAAGAAAAAGAAGTAGAAGCTACAGAAATAGACGCCCTAAGACAAGCAGCTAGAACATCAAAAATAGAACGAATCAGAAATGACGAAATAAAAAGATGGGCATAACAAAATTAATTACAGACAGTATTGAGGAGAAACAATTGATCTAGTATGATCATCTACAGAAGATGGGTGGGAAGAGACTGCCAAAGAAAGTAATGGGCTAGATACCAACAGAAAACTGTAAAAGGGGAAGACCGAAAAGTCATGGATTGGTGGAATAAGAAAATCTATGAACAGTAGAGGACCAAAGTTAAGGCAGAATTTTTCTTAAAAAATTTAGTGAGTTTCTCTCTGCATCGACAGAAGAATTTTATTCATTGCGTGATTTATTTGTAACAAATTTTTAAAATGTTTCACTGACTAATAACTTTTCTTATAACATCCTATTGACAATGCAACTTAATTTAACGAATGAGCAATACTTAAAAACAAATTTCGTAAAAAGATATAAGTTGAACCTACTATACATACGTATTCCTACACTTTTTTATTGACAATAACGTTACTTACAATCTACTTAACAAAAGTATTCAGTGAATGTGATGATAGGGGAGGTAGTAATAGGAGAAATCATCCATTGATGATACTCCCAATGAGTTCCATTTATGGCAGGTTGATGAGGTCTTCAGGCTATGGTTTCTTTAGTCGTTGTACTGGTGGATGATATGTAGAAAGCTGGTGAATTAATGGACTGCTGTGTCCATCTAACTTCTGGTGGTAATTCATCGCAAACCTTTTAATTTCATCGGCAACGAATGGAACGTCTGTTTGCGCTTAGTTTGTATGTGTTTGTTCCACGTGAGCCGCTGATAAAGATGCAGTCCCAAATATTTCACATCGGTTTTCACCGGTAGTGGAGTATTGTTAATGTTAATAGGCGGCAAACACTTATTTTTATAGTAAATGTTACTTAGGCTGACTTTGATTGATTAACTTTTATTCGCTATTTATTTAACCATGTGCTGATTTCATTGAGATGCTGTTGAAGATTGGAAGTTGCACTATCCGCATTTTCATGGGTGGAAAGTATTGCCGTGTCGTCAGCGAAGGTAGCAGTCACAGTTCTGTCAGTTTCTGGCAGGTCAGCAGTATAGACAAGGTAAAGGAGGGGATCCAGGATGCTTCCCTGCGGGACACCGGATTTGATGTGGTAATATGGGGATAGTTCGCTATCACAATTGACGGAATAATAACGGTTTGTTAGATAGAACTTAATGAGCAAATAATAGTAGTTCGTTAATAAACAACAGCCCTGTGTGCCAAACCTTGTCAAACGCCTCTCAAACGTCTAGGAACACAACGACACAATACTTCTTTTCTTCTAGGGAAGATGAGATTTCATTTACTATTCTGCGCATTTGATGTGTGATTGAGTGACCCTCTCTAAATCCGAACTGGTGTTATGGTAGGTGTTGAAGTATGTCTGTATCTTGACGAAGTCTTCTACGAAACAGTTTCTCAAATAATTTGGTCATTACGGGCAAGAGACTTATTGGTCGATACGAAGTCACCCTTTCTGGTTGCTTGCCGGGTTTGGGTATCATTAATAAATGTGCGTACTTCCAAGTGATCGGGTAATAGGAGAGACTTAGCATCCTGTTGAAAATCGTGATTAGTAGTAGTATAGCTTTTTTTTTGACAGCATTTTTACTATTTTTCCAGTTATTAAATCATGACCTGGCGCCTTAAACTGGTTCAGCTTTTAAATTTTAGATATAACTTCGGTGGGAGAAAACGGTTTTATTGGAAGTGACATTTGACACGGAACGTCTAGAAATGCTTCTACTTCATTGACCCAATGGGCTGTCGTTACTTCAAAGGGATTGAAAACTTCGGATAAATGCTCTGCAAAGGTGGCTGCTTTATCTAGGTTAGATTTGCCCATGTTCCATCTGCTCTCCTAATAGGTCGTTTGGGTACTTGAGGCCTTTTAAAGTTCTTCGTGGCTCTCCAGATTGAATGGTCCTCTTGTTTTAGATGTGCGTTGCATTTGCCACCTTGTTTTATCCCACAGCAATAATCTCGATAACGTATCTCTACCGAACTGTTTAGGTAATTTGGACAGAAGTTGTTTTAATATTTTCTCTCGTTAAAAATCTGGCAGTTTGGTCATTCCACACATATAAAATTAGCACCCACATACACGCGTGGGCTATTACTTTCATCCAATTGAGGCTTCTTTGTGTTACCACATTGGCAGTTGAACAGAATATTTAGTTTAATTTTGACCCACTTTTAAACGTAACATTAAATAGCTTTATATTTTCTAAATAAAATCAATATCAATTTTAAAATTTTCAAGTATCAGTTTGATACACAGGGTTGATCTAAAATTTTTGCGTAGTTATGAAGACATTATCTAATTTAACACATTAATAAAAGCAAATAATATAAATTATAACAGACCATAAAGTTAGTTTCTGAAAGCCTTTTGTATTTCAGAAAATTTACTTTTTATTTGGTAGCCTTACACCTAAAGGTAGAAAGGCCTAGGACTAAGTAAGTAAGTAAGTGAACATGATAATGCATATAAGTAAAGAGCAAAAATAGCCCCGTTTGTCTTTGCCATTACGTTTTAAATAAACTTTTCCATTATAATTAAAACGCGTAACTGTTTTTATGGCTTGTTAACAATTACTAATGCCATCATACACAGAATTAACATTTGGTGTAATTGATATAGTCCCACCTTTAAACACGCAATGTTAGAACTCCCTTTTAATTGCTCCGTTTTCCTGAAACTTTGCAATGTTAATTGGAAAACGGCGGGTCTGCCCTCATTTTACATCACGACTATATCTCGGATTACTTTTGAAATTTTTAAAAACTAATAGTTTATTGATGAATCTAAATAGCTTGATTATTACCTAATATCATATGTAGTCGGCGATGAACTTGTGCAGGAAATTGACAGAAGGTCTCTTGTACACATGAAATTAGTGGCTTGCATCGCACCGCTTTGACGGTGACGGTGCGTTTTAAGATGCTACAGGATGAGTTTATTTCCAGGCAAGAGTTTTATGTAAAGGGAATTTTAAACCTTTTACCTTTGCATGGATATTATATCAAAAAGTGATATACTCTCGTAGGTTTCGTTCCCTCGTACAATACTTTACACTTTTAAAGCAGAAAAAATATTAAGATTCAACAACATGGTAGAGTTAAGTGTAAATGACTAATTGAACTAACACTTGAAACATAATGGCATCTCTAAGTAAACCGAGGTTAATTGTTAAATACATCGGAGAACAAGTTCTGGGGGAGGGGAACCGTTTGGTGGTGATATTTCGTCGTGGGTAGGTTTGAGATACATTTTAAAACGAACATCTTAGTTTGATACTTTATAAGGTTGATTTGAACATTCTATTTAGTGAACCAGAAAGATATTTTGTCAGGCCCGAAGATGACAGTGTTTTTGGTGAAAATCGGTGGGGTGGCGTTGACTGCTGGTACATCTGAAATGTAAATGTGAACACAGTAGTCATCCCAATATACTACCTTGCGGAGCTCCTGCTCCTATAAATCTTAGTTTCAGAATGTTGTTAAATTCGATGGCAAACATTGTATCTTTTAGAAGGAAGAATTTTTTTCCAGCCATTAAAGTCCACTGCAGGACGTAGGCCTCCCTTGAATTTGGGGATTTGGTAATTAAACGCTACACTTCCAGGTGGGTTGGCGATTAGATATGGTAGAATGTACTTTACGAGCGCCTAAAGTGTTTGTATGACGGCCGGAGAGCATTAGATGTTTGCCATTGCCGGGGTTCGAACCCGGGGCCGCCGCGCGCTAGTTTGGCAGGTCGAGGTCTTTACCTCGCGGCTGTCGTCCTCTCTTAGGAAGGAGGATACTGTTGTTTTAATATAGATAGGTATGTATAACCTAAGTAGTTTACTCTTAAAACCTTTTATACAAACCCCATCAAGGAATATTTCTAATGTCCGACATTTGTTTTCGTAGATAGTTTCTGTGACTTTGCTCTAAGTGATATTTGGTTAAGTATGTTCTTCGAAAACCAAACTGAAATGATAAAAGAACATTAAGTGATGGCACTTTGAAGAGAATAGATAAACTTTTCGAATAATGTAGATATTTCGTGTGGCAAACTAATGGGTTTGTAACTGCTAATCAGCGTTTTATCTTTTCCTGGTTTTGGAAATAGCATAATCCGAGCATGCCTTCAGATTCTAAGGCATGTGTTAATTGTTATAGAGATAAAAGCTAGGGCTTTTATAGTTAATTGTGCAAGTATTGCATTTGGTATTGTCACAACATTTTTTTTAGAAAGTTTACTAATAATATATCAGGTTTTAGAGGGTGCTGTAGGTTCAATAAGTTCAATGATGATAGTTAAATGTATTTTAATGTGATTTGTTATGCATGCTCTTTACGTTGGCTGCATGTCACTATTGGTGTGAAAATAAGTTCAAAATGCTTGACGAAAGCTGCGGCTTCCTCCGCATCTGTGCTATAGTTGAAATCTTCTCTTTTGGTTTTAATATTCTTTTTGTGACTCTCCAGATATGTGTTTGGGTCGCCCAGCTCTAATTTCTTTATGCACTTTCGAAATTAAGTGCTTCCAGCTCATTTTTAATGCGATGTGTGAAGCTGTTTAAGGTTATTTGAATTTCTGGATTTCTTATGCTTTGCCATTCTTTTTTTACTTCACTTTTCATGTTCATGAGATTGATTAAATGTTTTGGAGAATTATGAATTTAATGCATACACTATATACCATCGCCATAGTAAACTTAGTTACGACGTGATCTATGTCTGCTGTCTTTAGGTTCATGGGGCATTGTAAATGCTGATCTATTGAAATTATTCAGCTAATTGGACAGAAGGGTTGTTTTATTTGTGTGGTGCTGATAAAAATGAGGACAGAGAAGTGCTAATAGTTAAGCTCATTTATGACTTCTCATTTCATTTCTCTAACGAAACTTTTAATGGATAGGATGCCTAGAATATGTAGCTTATGATCATACATTTATAGGTAACAAGTGTTAAGTTTTCCGATTTGAGTCCACTAGGGTTACGCACTTGACAGTCCGATATTGTATATTTACAATTTGAATGTCCAGTAACTAATGTTGGTTCAATTGTATTGAATAATTCCCGAATATTTTCTTTACTCTGTTCTTTTCTTGTTTATACACATTCGTTATCATATGACATAATAATCCAGCATCATATTTATGCTAATAACTTCTATGCTGGTTAGTGGGAAATTAGAGATGCAAGGATATATAATTTGTTTTTCTCGTATATTATTCTGCTTTTTTGGGTTTCGATTACTGCGATATTCTCGATGACTAGGTATTTTAAGGGTATCATTTTTAGAAAGGCGAATTTTACACATGTCGGCATTATCCACGTTACATGTCCAGGTTTGATGGCATTCGAGTTCGAGTTTTGTATTATTATTTTTTTAAGCTTTTGGTTGGATAGGATTTAATAGGAACAGAGGAATGAGGACGGTTGTGTTAAAAGTCTTACTTTTTAGAAGAAATAGAAAATCAAGGACTAGTGCGCTTGGCAGTGCTTGTTAGTGGCTAATTTAGTTGATACTTGTGGAATATTAATGCAAGTAACATCAAGGTTCAAAAAGTTGATTGACTTTTTTTAATAGTCTTTGTGTCAATTAAAAACGGTAGCTCCACCCTCGATAACTTGTGGCATGGTTTGCATTGAAATTAACACCCTTAGGTGGTTATTTATAAGTTTTGGTACATTGATTATGATGATACTTGACGCATTTAAAATCTTCTTTAGGTGCCCATACCTCTGGTACCAATGCCATTGAGGTATATGTGTTGGTTTTTCTTATTTCAACGATGACAATGGAAATGAACAATTTTTCAAGTGATAAAATTTCTATTATAATATCACAATCAATTAATTCTACAGCACATCTTGGTGAAAAACGCTAAAAGCTCGAATCGAGACGTTCCAAGACGTATTCAATTCGTAAAGCTTCAGAAAAAAATGTTACCACATATTTTTCTGTTATAATGCGCAAGTGCATTTGTGCACGCACAAAATGCATTTATTTGACGAGCTTTTTGCAGACCCAAAAGAATCTTTTATTTCTCAAAAATTTATTGCCCAAAATAAGCTCATTGTCGTTACTCGGGGGTTTTTGGGGTCGCTGATCACGAAAATGATGCTTAGAAAGTACCTCGATGCACTTGAGGGGTACAATTCTGGGGATATGGTTGATTTTACAGAATTACCTCAAATTTGTTTGTTTTCCGAGTTAAACTGTCTGAATAAGGGTTTTTGGGTCGCTGATAACAAATATGATTTTTAAAAAGTGCCCTAACGCAATTGGAGGGGAGCATAATCCTAAGGATGAGAGCGATTTTGGGAAAAACCTCAAATTTGTTTATTTTTTGAGTTTAAACTGTCTATACAAGGGTTTTTGGGTTTGCTGATCACAAATATGATGCTTAAAAAGTGGCCCGATGCACTTGGGGGCATAATTTTGGGGATGGCGGTGGTTTTAGAGAATTACCTCAAATTTGTTTGTTTATTATGCGCTGATGAATCTTGTTACCATCATTCTGCGCCATACAGTTACTTCTGGTCAAGTCAAGATGTCTTCAAACAGTTCAGACCAATCTTTATGTCGGCCCAGTATTACCTCCCCACATTCAATTCTGCGGTCACAATCTTCAGGTTTTAGCTAACGCACCTAATAGGGTTTGGACAGGAGAATATTTATTTTCTTATGCAACAACAACTTACGTATTGTGCGACTTGTTAGTTCACTTTCATAGACTGCATGACGCGTTGATTTTTGCGGATTACAAATAAACATTTCGTCTACTGTCACCACGTTCATCACGGACCGGAATCTACACAACCGTCCATGGAAGTGTGAACACTAAAATAGAAAATAAATTTATTCACTTTAATGTGAGAAAATAATTTATTATTTAATATATTATTATACCACAAGTAAAAACAAACAAAAATCATTCCAAACACTAGATAAATTTTCCTGTAGTATTTATATTTAGTAGTTTTATCAAAAAAAAACACCATTTTCTTTTAATATCGCTTTTACGATTCTACGAATTCTTTCGATTATATATTTTTTTTAATTTCTCGAGTGATAAATCTCTCCGGGCACTTTAAAGAAGACCCTAAAGATGATTTTTGAACTTGGGGGCTCCTTTTTTACTCTTTTGTCCAGCTCATCCCATAGCAGTCTTCTGGGTTCTGTGGTGACCATGTTATAATTTTGAACATTTTTTTGTTATTCTTGGTTTGCTGGATAATCCTTACAAAGCGTTGAAGTATATTTAAGATCGTTGTCTTACATCATCATGAATCCCTTCCCAATTAATGGCATTCTAGATGGTATGGTGTTTTCTGTTAAAACTTTTTTATAATGTTCTTTTCTCCCAAATCTATCGACTTTTACTAAGTTTCCCACATCATCCAAAAATAAGCACTCCCACATTAAAACAGATCCAGTTCTGTACTTAACAGCCGGAACAGTTCAATCCTGGATCATCTTTTCAGCCTTTTAGACCGGCGGACGAAGTCTCTGTTTCTGACTGAGAATGTTAAATTAGGATTCATCGATTTATAATACGTTTTTCACTGTTCAACTGTCCAAGAACGATGATTTTAGCTCTCTGAAGCCATTTAGTTTTATTAGCACACCGTAACAATGTTTTTGGCCGCAGTACAACCATGAAGATTACCCTCCTGAAGACGTCGCTTTATTGTGCTAACTGGTATTGTTTTATCACGTCCCCGGTGAAACTCCCCAACAATATCTGGGAATTTAATCTTCATCAGTCTGATGAATTGATCCTCTGACCCGTGAGTTTTTTGCGGTGTTGCGCACTGATAGTCTTTCTCAATGTAAAATAATAATGGTTGAACAAGTTTCTATGAAGAAAGGCTTACCACAGACTATTGAATGGAACAATTCAAAACGAGACGTGAAAAAACCCAAGCAAGCCGCTCAGGTCTGGCGATAAACTGGCGAGCTGGAAAGTGGAAGTTCCGGACAGCACACAGTTTTTTTTAATATAAATAAACATTTGAAACAAGGGAAAAGGACAGAAAGAAGGATTCGAAGTGTTAAGTGACAATTCGGGGACGTAAAATATGATTTTTTATTCTAGTTTTCGACCCAATAAATCCTTATAAAAGAAATTACAGGTGACTAATTATTTTCATTTAAAGTAATATTGTCTACAGAGATGGTAAAGAGTTAAACAAAACAAAATTGATTACAAAATGTATAGTTATTCACTATATAACTTCTTTTTACATGGTAGACTGAGCCTGTAGTCATCAGCTTTGCATCATACTTTTTTATTGTCTCCAGAAGTAGTGTGTCATTCCTTTCTTTCAGTTACTATTTCTGCACAAGAACAATGAAATTCATCATATTATAACGTGCTACGATCTTAACTCGCTCTTGATTTGTTTACTTGTATGTATCGCCCTGCATAGCCGATGCTTGCACTATCGACGCGGGAAATATTAGATTCTATTTACTATTATTTTTCTAGAAATTGTTTTCGTCGTAACTCCAGTGATACTGCAAGTTATAGAGTCAGTTAAGTAAAAGCGTGTTTGACATAATTAATAGTGGTAAAATGTATCGTCCTAATTCTTTCGTGAGTCGATAGAAGGAACCTTTGTCCTCGATGCTTTTGTCACAAAGAATTCAGTTGTCATTGAATTCTTGCTAGAAAAACACCTAAAACGCCATAGGTGTCGCACTACGAGGCTGTGTTCTCCCGTACCCACCCGAAAAGTCCAAAAATGTCTCATGCAACGACTGCTAAGTATATGAACAAGTCAAAAAACATTCGTCAGTAAGTAGATTGAGAGATATAAGGAAACAAAAACAGTGTCCCATAAAGTCGAAAAACAGATCGTGAACTTGTTTTCGCGGAATCCGGACTTAACATTGCATCAAGAAGTAGCAAAATTGAAACATGAAGGTGTAAATATGTCGCACGTAGCTATCCGAACCTCTCCCTGCTCATGATATCAAATGTTGTAGTTCAGTGAAGAAACCTTGTTAGGTGAAAATCATGCGACGAAGCGACTCGCTTGAGCAAAGGACAATATCTACCGAGATTGGAGCAATGTAATTTTTACGGACGAAGCTTCTGTTTGGGAATATGTTATCGTCCCACAAGCCTGGCCAACCTCAACTAACAGGTTGGTTCACCGGACCGTTAAACGCCCAGTAAAAGTGCATATTTGGGACTGCTTCTCAAAACAGCATTTCGAAACGTTGCATCTAAACCCAAATGCCCCGAAAATGCTCCCTGCCGAACGTTGGTACATCAGTAAAAACGAGGACTTGATCTTACAGCAGGACAACGACCCCAAACACCGCAGTAAGCTTTCCATCGAGTAGAAAGAGCAGCCTGGCATCGTTACACTTGATTGGCCCTCACAGGCTCCCGATGGAAATCCGATTGAGAATGTGTGGGCATACATCAAGCACAAGCTTCGTGGAAGAAGAACGTTCACTTTAAATCAGTTAACACAAGAAATTTGTTTTATTTTGAGATGCCTTGCTGGATGAGTACGCCATCAATTTGGTTGAAAGCATGCCTCGAAGATGCCAGGCAATTATCGATGCTGGTGGTGACTGGGCATATTATTGATACAATAGCATCTGTGTGTTTGAAAATATTAAATAATTTTTTCTCCACATTAACCCAAACACGCTCTTATTTAACTACTGTATAACCGATTTTTAATGACTAGTTACTTTTCACCCAACCTGTAGATAAAACAGTTAATGTATGATTAAAATTGGTAACCATTGTTCTTATATTTTATAAATTTTTCATTCGTGTACAACTTCTTAGTAGTTCGTTTATCCAACCGTGTTCAATTATTGATGTAATCGTATTACAAACTATTCTTGCTGTACTTTTTTCCTATAAGTGGATTGCCTACCCATTAATGTAATAAATATGATTTACAAAACTTAATATTATTTTCTGATGTTATGTTTATACCAGTGCGTATTATTCTGATTATTTGTTTTAATGAATTAAATTACCTCATATAAATATTGTAATTTAATAGCTTCCGAAAGATCGAAGTTGAACAGTAATTCACAGATATTGTTCTGGAATCGACTTTCCTTCATTTTGCTGAAGACAGGTATCAAAATATTTATTATTGTTTTCTTTTCAGACAAGTATACATAAAATTATTAAGAATGAAACCTCATACTGTCTGTCCGCTACCATCTCTTCTGTTATGAACTCCAAAACGACAACTTAAAGTATTTTTGTAGATATAACATTATTGCTAAAACAAAAACTTCAATTCTTACTTTTATTTTAAAATAGAAAATAGGGTACTCTATAAAGAAGAAAAATTTTCCAAGCAATAACTCAACGATCTTAAGAAGCAGCATGAAAAGCTGCTTTGCAGTTTATCACCGAGCTGTTCGAGAGATGCACGATTATTCTCAGTTATATATCAACTTTCCCTGAGCTCGGATTCTAAAACGCGGCGCGGTTCCCATTCCCGCATTTTATCTGCGCTGATCGAGTGTTTATTCCCCGACCAGAAATGTGCATCGGCGGAGAAACTTTGATTTTCTAATTTCTGAAGTCGCGACCCGGAAAATTAAGTCCTGGCCGCGGCTGCAGCGTTGACAGCCCGAAAACCCGACTGGCATTTCCTCTTTTTCCAGAAATCCAGCAGCGAGTGCTTCAGCGTGAACTTCGAGGTGGGCGACGAGACGACCTGGGACAACGAGCTGTTCTTCCCGGCCGTGCGCGGCTTCAGCCTGAAGTGAGTATTGGGCGCGGAAAGCCGAACGCCGGCTGGCGCCCGCCGCGCGCCTGCCCCATTTTTCGGGTATCGCCCGGAATCCGTGGCGCTAATGGGATTTCCAGCGACGCGCGGCAGGCGCCTGCCCCGATCGAGCACGCCAAATTGAAGGCCCAAATCGAATACCTGCACACACGCCAGATAAACCGATTCTGTCGAATTGAATACAGACATAGGCGCCGAGTTGCCATAATTTCAGACAATCTCGTTACAGCGACTCCTTGTCGAAGCTGTGCGAGCTCCGTAACATCGACTTGAGCTCCTGCGACGCCTGGTTGCAGGATAAAAGTAGCAATACCAACGCCTGGCTGCCCTTTTCGCAAGACACGGCTTGTCTTGTCGGAAAGCACATAAGAATAACAGGTATGAAGTGAATCAGAGAAAGAAACATGTCATAAAGTTGTACAATTAGAATCATGCATTATGAACAAAACTTTTATTAGTACAAAAAATAGGGTTTCTAAATTACCAACGAGCATATACATCACTCATATTATACCATTTATAAAATTGCCTCTGAGCACCGTACGACCCATATATTACAACGCCATGTGCTCGTCTTGCTTTAACTTAAATGTAATCACTCTTTGAATATCTTCCAAATTGCTTTAATCTATTCGGTTTTATAGTCACCCAAATGTATAAATACAACTTTTGTATTTTATAAAATAATGCTAAATAATTTTTGTAACAAATCCTTGCTTCGATTTTGTTAACCCCATTTTAGGGTGCAGCAAATTGGTTTTGAATTGCAATATTAATATTTATTTTAATGTTAGTATAGATTTTGTCTTTTTTTGTGAATGTCTGCGTTTGTAGTTTATAATCTGTTCTTATTTTCTAGTTATAAGCACATAAATTCTTTATTAACATCATCATCATCATCATCTGTCCAATTCAGTCCTTTGTTGGACGTAGGCCTCTCCAAGCATCTTCCATTGGTCCCTGTTTTTCGCCTTCTGCAGCCAATTGTAATCTGCTACTCTTTTGATGTCGTCAGTCCACCTGAGGGGGGGGGGCTGCCTCTATGCCTTTTGCCTATTCTTGGTCTCCATTGCAGCATGCTCTTCGTCCATCTTTCATCTTCTAGTCTGGCAATATGTCCGGCCCACTGCCATTTCCCTTTAAATATATGTTCTATTACATCTTTTACTTTTGTTTTATTTCGAATCCATATATTTGTCATCCTATCTCTTAGACTGATTCCCAGCATTGCCCGCTCCATTCCTCTCTGCGCTACCCTCAGTTTTTGCATATTTTTTATCGTTAACGTCCATGTCTCTGCTGCGTAGGTTAAAACAGGGAGTATATTCTGGTTGTATAACTTAGTCTTTAGTGTTTGGTCTATGTTACTTTTAAATATTTCTTTCCATCTACCGAATGCGGCCCAACCAAGTTTTATTCGCCTTTCTATTTCTTTTGTTTGATTATCCGATTGTAGTGAGATGTATTGTCCAAGGTATATATAACTTCCTACTTGTTCTAAAGTTTCCCCGTCAATCTGTATATCAACTATGTCATCTACTAGATCGTTTATCATTATTTTAGTTTTCCCTCTGTTCATTTTTAATCCTATGTCTTTGGCCTTTTCGTTTAGGTCTGTTATCATTTCTTCTAATTCTTCTACATTGTCCGATATGAGCACGACGTCATCAGCAAATCGTAGATGGTTCAATCTTTTCCCATCTCTCTTATTCCTTTATTTTCCCAAGCGCATTTTTAAACACATCTTCTAAACATAGGGTAAATAATTTTGGAGAGATAGTGTCTCCTGTCTTACTCCTCGTTCTACATTTATCGGATTGGTAGTACTTTGCAATTTGATTGTACAGGTAGCGTTTGTAGATATATATTTTATTAATTCCGTGTATCTGTAATCTACGCGGCTGTTCTGTAGAGATTGTATTATGGCCCAGTGTTCAACCAGAATCGAATGCCTTTTCAAAATCTATGAAGGCAAGACATAATGGTAAGTTATATTCTTTTGATTTTTCTATTAAATTTCGCATAACTTGTAGATGGTCTTGGGTACTATAGCCGCTACGAAATCCTGCTTGTTCTGGTGGTTGGTAGTTGTCTAATTTGTTAACCAGTCTATTCGTAATGATCTTTGTCAGCAATTTATACATTTGTGGTAATAGACTGATTGGTCTATAATTTTCCAATCTATGTTTGTCGCCTTTTTTGAATAGTAATATTACAACTGCGTTATCCCATTCTTTAGGTATTTTCCCTTCTTGCAGGCATTGGTTTAATAGTACTTTTAGTTCCTGTAATATCGGCTGTCCCCCTTCTTTTAGCATTTCTGGGAGTATCTCATCTTCGCCTGGTGCCTTATTTCTTTTTGTCTGTCTTAAAGCTTTTTCTATTTCGTATATTTCAATATCAGGAATGTCTTCTGAATTTACATTTAGTATTTTCCTTTCTATATCTTTTATATTTGTATCAGTTTTTGTGCTATATAGACATTTGTAGAACTGTTCCGTTTTTTGCGTTGTTTTATTTTGATCTATAATTAAGGCTCCATTTGCGTCTCTTAGCGATGTCATGATTGTATCCCCCAGTCTTCTTTCTTTCTGCCATTGTTTTGTTTTTCCTCCATTAGTCAGTGCTTCTTCAATTTTTAGTTCATGCCATGCTTTTAAATCTTTTTTCATCTCTCTTCTTATTTCTTTGCTTATTTCTTTTAGAGGCTCTATATTTTCTTCCCGGTTGATTGCCAATTTCCTTCTTTCTTCCATTAGCTTCTTTGTATTATCGCTTATTTTGCTGTCTCTTGGTTTTGATGTTTTATTCTAGACGAGGCTTCTTTAAGTGCCGTTGTTATTTTCTTATTTCTTTCTTCTAAGTTATCTTCCGCTACTATATTTACTTCTTTTAATTTTTGTTTAATTCGTTTTCGTATATTTCCTTGTTTGCTACTATATGTTTTCCCTCTGTCCAGTTTTAGATTTCTGTATAGCTTTATATCTATCGTTTTTGTTATTGATAACAATCTTACTTCTTATTAACCTATGATCACTTCCGGTATTTATTTTTTCACTACGATACGTCTTGCACTATGTTTTGTGTGAGGATAAGATGAAATCTATTTCGTTCTGGTTTGTCCATCCGGACTAATCACGTCCATTTATTTTGTAATTTCTTCTTAAAGAAGGTATTTATTGCATAAATTTGCTGTTGTCCCATATAGTTTATTAACATATCCCCCTTTCATTTCGTACTCCTATCCGTAGTCTCCTATATATTCTTATCCTTCTTCTTGTTTTGGTCCTAACTTGGCGTTGAAATCCCCTATTATTAGTAAGTGTTTTGTATGGTTTTCAGCAATACAGGTATTTATTTCCTCATAAAGTTGTTCTACCTCTTCGTCCTCATGGCCGCTAGTGGGTGCGTACACTTGTCTTATTTTTAAGTTGCACTTCTTTTATTATTAACATAACTACAGAAAATCCAATTATTTTCTTGATATTTATTGTCTTTTAATTTTTATTAAATCTTTATTCAATTGCCCACACTTGTGTACCTAATACTTTTATTTTAGAACACCAATTTCAGGCTATTATTTCTTAAAATTACAATAGAACAACAATTTTCGTTTTCTTTATAACGTAAAAGCACACGTACATAATTTTGTTGCTCCCTTTGCATCGACAATGCAACAACACCCAAACATGGCTTGAATTTGAATAATAATCAGTTTTAATTTGGATTTATAATGAGGCATTTTTGAAAATATTCGACAGATATTAATAAATACGGGCATAAGTAAATTACAATATTTACTAGACTAATGCACTATTATTTATTGATATTGCAACACCTTTAATAACAAAGCATATTGCAGTGCATTAAGCATCCTATAATCAGAAAACGATTGAAGTTTCAAAACCACATGTTTATGTCGGTTCAAGATTTGGGCATATCATTTCTTACTTAGATATCTGGGGAAAATATGATATCACGTGTAAAATGGATATAATAGTGTTCTCAGCCATTTAGACAACTAATAGATAGGATCTATATGTTCAAAGGCTTCAGATATCCTAGTGCAACAATAGAGAACCATTACGAAGTACCAATTGTCTACCTCCTCTGTTCGAGATCAATTATGAGCAACGGAATTCACATCACTACCTCATTTCTTGCGACTACCATTGACTTTTCCATACTTGCAATGGGCAATAGAAAGGTTTATCTGAATATATGAGTGGAATAGAATCGTCTCTTCCGATAAATCCAGGTTTTGTTTAAACCGAAACAATGATGGGGTAACAATACGCCGTAGACATTAACAAAGGAAGCAAGAAGATTGCATTCTTACGAAGCATACAACGTCTATTATGAATATTATGGTATGGGGAGCTATTTTTTGTAATAGCAAGTTACCTCTAGTCAGAGTTCGGGCAACATTACCAGAAGGTGTCCCAAGCAATCTTTCAACAAGATAGCGCTCGACCACATGTGGCACACAACACATTAAACTTCCTTCCACAAAATAGAGTGGAAACTTGATCTTTCGACGATTTAAAATGTCCAGAATATTATTGCACGAATTCTAAATTTAATCATTTATATTATACAATCGAATAAATGTTGTTAAATTAAATTTTTTTGTTGGTGCTACAATTTCAATAAGCAGTAGTGTGGTTCGTACACAACAAAATACTTATATAAGTGATATACTAACTTTTTTCTTCTAGTAAGTATTTCTTTCTTGTTTATTTGTATTCTGTATTATGATTATCAAAAAGTTTACCTATACAAGAATTCAGAAAACAATACCACATTTTTGACTGAGAATCTTTCCATAAACTATACATTTAATAGATCTAATGTTAATTATCATTTGTTGAGTATATAGGGTTTGTTTTTAATTTTCCTTTAAGTAATATTTCAGAGTTCTTCTTGTTTTATGTAGACTTAAGCCTGTTCTTCTTCATGCATTTATTACGTTAAGTATTTCGTAATTCATTCCATTCCTTCCTTTCTCTTCTTGGGCTATAACCATGAAGCTACACTCATTTCTTACATCTTTTCATCTAATTATGTCTTACCCCGTTTTCTTTGCTATTGCTTGTGACGTATTCACTTTGGTGTACGCAGCATCTGCTTGGTTTTGCTAGTCTTAGCGTGAGTTTTCACTCCATAAGTCGTAATTGGCCTGACATAGTGCTATGTACTTTTATTTCACCATTAATATTCAAAATTTGTCATGGTTGAATTTATGAAGAAATCGCTGCAATTTGTCCGCAGATTCCGCAATTAGGACTGCATAATCTGCGTAATATACGAAGTGCGTTCTAAGGTCTCCAATTTATTTCTGAATAAGTACTCGCCCAAAAAAGTTGAAACTTCTATTACTTTGCGACGGAATCTCCGTCTAGACGTACACATTTTTCACAACGTCGTCGTCATTATTTCATGTTTGTTGAAAACACTTCTTTGGGACTATGTTACGCACTGGAAAATCGCTGATGCAAAGGGGCTCAATTGGAAAATGAGCGGCCACAAAGCATGTCCCTCATGGTCAAAAAAAGCCAGAAATTACTAAGAGCGAGATCAGGTCAATAGGTACCACGAGACACTACCTCAAAGTTGTTTTCACAAGGAATCTACTGAGGTAGCCCAGTGAACAGGGCCGTTCTCTGATCATTTTTCATGCAATGCTGGAAGGAATTTTGCCCTCAAAACCTATTCGTATGATTCATCTTTTCGAACACAATGCGTGAGGGTTACGCCTTCGGTGTGCTTCTGTTGCACTGACTGCCGTTTCGTTTCGGGATTAAAAAAGGGTATCCACGTCTCATCAATTGTCACAACTGACGAAAAGAAAGCACCATTTATGGCAGCATCACGTGTCAACATTATATTCATCGGTCAACACTCCTGAAAAAACTTTCCGTATTTTCAGGTCATCATGCAAAATGGACTCCACAAATCCTACGTAAATGCCAAGTTTAGAGGCAATATCACGCACACCTAATTGACGCTCTTCCATAAGAACTTCCTCCACGCGTGCAATGGTTTCGGTCCGTCTGCTTCGGTTCCTTGTCACACAACTCTCGACCTTCTTTAAACTTTCGCACTCACGAATGCACATTTTTAATATCCATAACGCCTTCACCGCATGTTACTCAATCGGCGATGAGTTTCGATGGACGTTTCACTGCTCAAGAGAATGATTACACGTTGTTCTTGAACACTAAACGTCGCCATTTGAAGTATATAAAATAACATTCATTGGCGGTAATTCCACCTGTGCATTGAATGGTGCTGCTATCTACTTACATATTCAGAAATATTTTCCGCGCCTTTTAAAATTAACTGTATCTTTTACTTACTCTCACTGCTGAGAAAAAAATTGGAAACCTTAGAACTTGAACGCACTTCATACTAGAGATGCTTCTTTGTCCCATTTTGTATCAGAGTGATTTTCTTGTTCCACTGACAATTGTATTATTACGAATAATAGAATTTGGAAAATCTCTTTGTTGGATTCCCATACCTTATCTTATCTATCCCATATCTTAAGTTTTCTATCAATTGATTTCCTACCTGAATGTTCATCTATGTAGTTTGATTTAGATCTTTTACAACTTTTATTAAAGCTATGGAAAGGTTTTCTTTTCCAAAATGAATAGTACATTTATAGCTTTATCCGATCTAATTCCTTTCTTATATTCACAAAACACATAAATTTTGATGTGTTAAACTAAATTGCTTTTTCAACCACTCGACGTATTATACATATAGCGTTTATGATGGATCGATTATGGATTATTCACTTATATACTGATGTAACTACATCTTATCTAACATTAGTTTAACAGTAGCTTCTGCATTGTATTTAGACGCGTTATTTCTTGATAGTTCTCCGAGTTACCACATTTCCTCCTTTCAAATACTGGAATAACTGCTTACTTTGCATTCTGTTGGCACTTATGTTAAGTAACTTTTAGAGTTGTTTTTCTTATTTTTCAGTATTTTTTATATTTTGATACATCCGCAGATTCCTCTTTATTTTATTCACTTGATATACTAGTTTTAGTCGTTTCTTCCTATTCTTAAAGTACCGATTGTTCTATATCTGTAACATTTATTTTTACGGTATAAACTCAGCCTTCCTATTCCATACACCATATATTTTTTTGCGATCCTCCATGTCCTTTGTGAAACGCTCCCAGTATTCTTCTTGTAGTTGTCTTGTTCTTAAATGGTAAGGCCCTACGCCCCGCGTGGGAGCACGACCTGCGAACTGAGAGGTTAAGGCTCTCATACGTTCGCTCTCTCTGCCCGGTCGTCGTGCACCATCTCTGATGCGGGGCGATGTGGCAAGCACCGCACCTTAGGCGACCGCCATTATTACCCCTTGTTCGAATGAACGCAGGTACTCAATTATTTTTAGTGACTGAGTAGGCCACCCGTCAGGCATCAGAGAGCACCGGGAATTGAACCCGGGTCCGTCAGCATGTCTTGTTCTTAGATTCCAAAATTTTATTTGCTAAATTACAGGAATGTTGGTTAACCAGTGTACTGTCTCTAATTTGAATATTCTTCAGGGAATAAAAATTTATTGTGCTACATATTGTAGATGCGCAACTTAACACATGATCTTTTTTGCTAAATTGTAATATTAATTTATGAAAATCCGTCTGCTTATCTAATTCACGATATAGTTCCCTTCGCTTTCTATGCATTTGCACCCTGAAAGAGGATGAATTGGATTAGACAAATTCAGTCAGATTTTTTTGATATCATCGACAGATGTAAATTGGATATTAGCTAGGTGATGTATGTATATCTCTGTAATTTCTTTTTATGTAACACATATCCGTTGCTGCTCGTATCACGCGACAATTACCGTCTAATAACTAGATAAACTTATATAACACAAAACGCTCCATATACACAGCAATATCTTCCTAACTTGTATGTTCACTCGTGCAGTACTGTTTCACGACTCACTTGGATAAACCTACTATATTTGTCATTGATTCTTATAAATACTTCTTTTTTTATCGTAGGTCATAATCTCGTACCAGAAATTTTTCTTCTTGTTTTCAGTTTTGAGTTCATGAGTAACGAAAACAGTCGTTTTTATGAATCCTTCACGGCTTGTACGAATATTTAGAAATGGCTCGACATGTTATCCCAAGTTCCTTAGCGACACCTACATTCTGTCAAAAGTTGTTCCATTTTCTCAGCTGCCCTTTTCTTTTGATCTCTAACACGTTCATCATACAGTCATTAAAACCGCTTCTTGCGGGTATCGCAAGTATCTGTCTCTAAAACTGTATAAATAATATCTTAAGCTTTGCCGGCTCTTTTTTGAATTAAAACGCAAAATAAAATGGAGTTTCAAATGTTGATTCTTGTAGTTTTTTAGTTTATGTTAGAAAAATCACCTCTTGTAGTGTGTTGTAAAAGTGATAAGTAATCGTACAATCGGAACTGTACACGAATTTGAATTGGTGTTATGATCGGTTGAAGTTAAGTGCCAAGAATTGAGTCATGCACCTGATACTTTTTTAAACTACGAGGCGCATTCATAAAGTAAGGGCCGTTTGCATGTATATAAATAGTGGCGCTTCGAAGCACAGTTTTACCACTGCAGCGCCATCTACTGACTCATTGCGAAGCTACAGCGTCATTTGTTTTGATTCTGAAATTGTATTGTTGTCAGTGAATGCAAAGAACAATGGCCGCGAAAATCGTTGATCCCGCCAAGTGTGAAGTGCGTTCTGTGATTCGTTTCTTATGTGCAAAAGGATCGTCGGCTGCTGAAATTCATCGGGAGTTATGCCTGGTTTACGGACCTACAGTTATGAGTGAAGGAAAGGTTAGACAATGATGCCGTTATTTTACAAATGGCCGAACAAATGTCCATGACGAAGAGCGGAGTGGCAGGCCCAGTATCCAGACTGATGAAATCGTTTCACAAGTGGACCAAGCACTGCGATCTGATCGTCGATTGACGATTAGTGGCCTGGCTGACAAATTTCCTCAACTTGGACGCACTACTGTTTACAATATTGTCACAGAAAACCTCGCATACAGCAAATTGTGTGCGAGGTGGGTACCAAAAATGCTCACCGACCACCACAAAGAGCAAAGAATGTCTAGTGGACGAAAGTTTTAGCCCGTTATCAACAAAATGGAGATGATTTGTTTTCTCACATTGTTACTGGGGACGAGACGTGGGTATCCTACGCCAACCCAGAAACAAAACTGCAATCGATGCAGTGGCGACACTCATCCTCACCAAAACCGAAAAGTTTAAACAAACTCAGTACACAAGTCGAAAATTGATGGCTACAGTTTTTGGGACAAAGACGGTGTTCTTTTGGTTGATTTCATGGAACGTGGGACAACAATTACAGCTGACGTGTACTGCGAAACGCTCAAACACTTGAGACGTGCGATCAAAACAAACGCCGCGGAAACTGTCATCTGGCATAATCCTCCTCCACGATAACGCGCGTCCTCACACTGCTGCCAAAACCATTGAGAAAATTCAAGATTTTCGTTGGGAACTTTGACCACCCACCGTACAGTCCCGACCTTGCACCTAGCGACTACTTCCTCTTCTTGCATTTTAAACGGTGGCTGGGTGGACAACGTTTTGAAACCGAAGACGGACTCAAAAACGCCGTTGTCAACTGGTTCAACTCTCAGGCGGCAAGCTTCTATCCAGAGGGGTTAAAGAAGCTGGTGCAGCGGTACGAAAAATGCTTAGAAGTGAACGGCGATTATGTAGAGAAGTAAAGTAAGATTGTACCTAACTAAATATGACAATAAAATTTGTTTCTTATGAGTACATTTTTTTCTGTGACCAAACGGCCCTTACTTTATGAATGCGCCTCGTAATTATGCTTCTCTAAATTTGTATTGTCGTTTTTATTTCCATTTGTGCATTATTAGTACTATATCCATGCTAATTCCTCTTTATTACTAAAAACACTTTATTATAATACATGTTTTATCTAATTTTAGATAGATGTCCTAAAATTTTGAATTATCAAATTTTATGGAGTAGAAAACTATTTCAATAAGTGCAAAAAAACTTCATATAAATTTGAGTCTGAGTTACATTATTTTCACTCCCTTTTCCCCACTGAGCCCTCTAGTGGTCACTTGTCAATTGACTTATTTGTAGAAATTGTCAATCTACAAATGATAAATGTAAAACATCAGTTGCACGTTCTCAATGTATGTTCATGATTCCTGCTATTTTATGCAGTTGATCTTTCATAATATTATAATACCAGCGGGCATAATACACATAATCTTATTGAAAGACAAGCAACACGTCGTGTTTTCGTCAAAGCCAAAGTGTGTTCGACGAAATGATAAAACTTTTGAAATTTACTATAAGTTGTCTATGAAATAAAACTTTTATAAAGTTTTTCTTTCTACTGATGTTTAACGTTAGTGTGGTGAATATGAAAATATTTTCATATCCCTACAAGGTTATCGAGGTACATCCGGAATTTATTTCAATCGTATTGCGGGAAAGTCATAAAACCATCTAATGCCCATGCACATTCTTCTATTAAGTAACATAACAAGTTTACTTAGCTACACAAATACCCAACCATACAAAGTAGCCAAGAAATGCAGAAGACGTAACTACTGACAGAGCAACTCACAGCAAGTGATTTCATCGCAAGAGCAATGATGAATTCGTCCACGAATTGAAAGAGAAGCTCGACCAGAGTCCTGGGAGGAACATAACAGATCTGGCAAAAGAAATGGTCAGTCTAGCAATGCACCAAGACCTTCAGTACAAATGTTTTGTTCTAAGAAACTTCTAACTGTCGATTAAGAAAAACAAGATGGCACAAAACAAAAAGCCCAAGTACTCCTCAATGGCATCAGCTTTGTGAGTTTCTTTTTGGACAAATAAACTTTATCTAGGGCAGGAAGGTGAACTGCTAAAATGACTGTTGGGTCTGCTAAGATGCTTCTAAAGTGCTTACCATCATGCATACAAAGTTTCTGTGGTGATTTTAAGGCTTGTGAACAGCGAAGAGAATGTTATGGCGCTCCACTTTTTTGAAAAAGGCTTAAAGGTGAACGCCGACAGCTATATCAATGTGATAAAGGCAATTGTCAAACTCTGGTTAGACGAGGTAATCTGCTGCGCCGGATTGTGCGTTCTAGCGATACTCCGCTGCAGTCCACAAGGCAAGGAAACCCAGACGTACAACAATTTGTATTACCGGTGGTCCCCCGACTTGTAGTCCCGACTGTAACCCCCTTGATCACTACTGTGGAATGTTGTCGAGGAGGAGGTCACCGAGAGGCATCATAACACCAACGACAGCTGAAGGCCCTCCATCATGAAGATAATGACATATAGGGACAAGGAGGAAGTTGTGTTGGCCTTTGAAAGGTTTATGTACCGACTTAAAAAGGTCGTGACCGCTTATAAGAGCTACTTTAAATAATACAAGGTGGCGCGGGGCCAACTTACACATTTCAAATCTAAATAGTGCGCCGCCGCGGTATGTCAGGCACAATGGAGCGTTGGAACGTGCAACACCGTATTACCTGTGTTCGTAGTTATTACAAAACAAATTCTGTGACGCAAGTGCAGCATGTCTATCTACGACAGTTTAATATTGGTCGACATGGTAACGAACCGTCTCGCAGTACCATATTGGCTTGGGTGAAGAAATTTGAAGAAACTGGTAGCGTGTTAGATGTGAAATATGGAGCTCCACGAACAGTGCGAACTGCAGAGAACCTGCAGACAGTGAGGGAAGCTGTTGAACGCAGTTCTCGCCGTTCGGCGCGCCAACAATCTTGTATTTAGGTATCAATAGAAGTAGTTTAAATCGAATGCTAAAAGAGATAAATTTCACCCTTGCAAACCCCAGGTTGTGCAACAAATTAACGAAAGAGACAAGGAAGCAAGACTTGCTTTCTGCGCCACCATGAATGGTTTGTTACAGGAAAACCCGGACATTCTGAATAATTTGCTAATGACCGACGAAGCACATTTTCATATTTCTGGTTGAGTAAACAAACATAAGATGCGACACTGGTCATCAATGAACTCTAAAGAACTGCATGAAAAGCCCTTGCACTTTGCTAAAATGACGATTTGGTGTGGAGTCGGTGCTTTTGGAATTGTAGGCCCGTATTTCTTTGAAAATAACAATGAACAAACAGTGCCCGTTGCTTCAGAACGTTATGTGACTATGTTGGAAGGCTTTGCTGAACAAAAGTTACGACAGCTTAGCATTGACCCTAAAAACCTATATTTCCAGCAGGATGGAGCAACAGCCCACACCGCGCGAAACAGTATGGCTGTAGGTCGTAAAATGTTCGGGACTGTTATCTCTCGTTTCGGCGAAATCGCTTGGCCAGCTCGGTCGCCCGACCTCAGTCTATTATTTTTCCTGTGGGATTCCTGAAAGACCGTGTGTTCTAGAGGCATATCATGAGTATTCAAGAACTCGAGCAGGCCATTGGTGACAACGTTGCAGCCATTGATGAGGACTTACCGAGGCGCGTGTACGACAACTTTAAGAAACGTTTGCAACAATGCATTGATGTAAACGGAGGCCATCTGCCTTGTAATCGGTGGTAAATAAGTGGCATATTTGGTCTTATTTATACACACTTTTACTTATTTTTTCCCTGCTTCCGTATACAATATATGACTAGTTGAAAAATGCCAGTTGGCTCCGCGCCACCCTGTATAATTCTCGATACTGTTTACTTTAATTATTTCATGTAAATAACTTGTTTCTGTATTTAAATGTTATTTTCTGGATTTACCTCAACGACTTTGCAAATATGAAGGCTTATTATTTTTACAACTTGATTGATAATTCTTATAATTTTGTTTAAAATCAAATCATCTATCACGTTAAACAAAGATTCTAATTTCCACTTCTTTATTTTGATGTCAGTTTTATTTTAAATATACTCTCTTATCTTTACAGATTCATCTAAAACCAAACATCTGCTTCTTCTGAATTTCAAGTCTACAAATAAACACAACAATCACAACATTCTTCTATTATGATTTTCTATTATATATATATATATATATATATATATATATATATATATATATATATATATATATATTTCGGTGTTTCATAAAAAGGGAACGTCAAAAAGATTGATAGCAAAAGTTGCAAAGTATCCTCAAAGCGCTCTAATGTACTTAAGCTCGAAGCGTCGAGCTTTTATAGCCTCTGAAAAGCATTATGAGATTTTCCTTAAACACATCGCCTTCGCTTAGTATTTACTTTAGCTCCTTGCGATAACCAGAATTGTTTTATAATAACGTTTAAATGTTATAAAAATAAACCCACAAAACAGATTTTTTATACACTATTGAAGTTTCTCTTTAATCTAATTCTTTGAACTAAGAATAGATCGTGTTTGTATTTCATTTTTTTATTTTATTATTAATAGATGTATTTCAGTTATACTAACTAATAAACACTTTGTTACGTGTATATATCGTCATAGTATTTTTATCATTATTCTTTTACTTCAATTGTAACACAGCGTTGCTGTTTCTTTGATTTTGTATTCATATTTGTTTTTTAAGTATCCCATTTTCATATAATAATGCTTACAACTTCTTACTTGTCCCTTTTCTACAGCCAAAGACGTAACAAGCAATAAGAAGCACTCGGGATCACCGTTCGGCAATCATTCGCGCAAACCTTCGGTAAGTGTGAGCCCCTCGCAAATGTGCTTTCCCTTATACATCCTTGAATGGCGCAGAGTTCGAAATCTCGCACGGGCAGCTTCTTCAACTCGAGCATCGAGGATGGGAGCCTCGCCCCCAGCACAAACATATCCCAGGATAATCGCCTTACCCTTCAAGATTACGACGCAGCCAAAAAGCAGCCCAAGCAGCGATGGTCCGGCTTTTTCGGCAACACCAAGGTAAGCATCTATGCTTAATAGCCGGTCGGGTAAGCAGTTTGCGATTTGAAGGACACGAAGATGGAGCTGTTGGTCGAGCAGCTGAACAGCTACGCGAAAAACGGAATCCCCAATTGCCAGATTTACCCTCAAGGCCAGTGCGAGTCCATAGACGCCTTGTATAAGCTGGAGGGGGACTGGAGGGAAATCATCGACTGCAGCGGTGAGTCGTTTTTAAACTGCCTTTTTATGATCCATAAAATTTAATTGGAATCCATTATTAATAAGCGCAGTATCAATCTAACTTTCTACATTGTCAGTTATATTATTAATTGTAACTCAGGATAAAAGTATTAACCAGGAAAGCATTTATTGCGCTCAAACTCAAGTTACGCTAGTTTATGCGTGTGCACAGTGGGACAGATACCCGGTAAATGTGGACGAAATTATTTAAGAAATCTAGCATATCAAAATGTATTTTAATTGAACAAAATTGAAATAATTTGAACAAAAAATAGAATAATTGTTATACATATTGCCTTAACATCAACTTAAACACGGAGATGATTTCCACTTCATTTCGGGGTGCTAATAAGGCTACCACATCTGAATCTATTGCTCTTCCGTTTTTTTGGGTCAATGTTCTCATTGCGGCTATTAATAAATCCGACGAAATGAGTCACATGGTAAAAAGATCAACATTCGTAAATTGTCTGGAGGATTCTTTGGTGTGTTCTCGGCGATATGCTTTAAGGTCCTTGTTTCTGGATTTTTGAACGTCCCCGAAAAGCTAACCCATAGGCTAAAATGCCATAAATTAATATTTTATTGACCGCAGCAGGCATATAATACCACGGATATTTTTTGATGTAACGTTTTGCGGTGTTATAAGAGAACGCACCAAATGCTTCGGCATTAATTTTAAAACTAGAAGCTAATGCCTCTAAAAGAATACTGCATCGTCGAATTAGGGTCTTAGCGATGCCAGTAATTCTTGCAGAAACTTGATAATTCTTTAAAAAACCTTCTCGTCGTGGTTCCATCGTTAGATGTTCCACTTCCTTCTGGCCTAACTTTATTCACAATTAACCCTAATTTATTTTTGAACATCGTTTGAATTTCCTTTTTACTATGAAAGACTCTAATTCTTCCTTGCCTCTAACTTGCCATTTTTTTTAAATTGAGGCTATATGAGATGTGCAGAAAACACTCAAAAAATCTTATTCACCCACGAAGCGTTGACAATTCAAATCTGAATATGCCTTCATCTTTATCCCTTTGAACTATAGACTCCAATTTATTCATTTGAGTTGGTGTCGCCCCACACGCATAACATTTTTACGCTGAAGAAGTTGAAGTAACAGTATTGCACACTTTTCCGTCTATCATTGTTAACACAACTTCATGTGAAGTTGAGAGGTTTCTGTTGCCAGTATTGCTCTGAGAAAAACGGTGACTATTACAATACTGTTCTTTAATAAATTAGTTTGTCTTACTTGTGTTACTTGTAGATTTGTTATTTGGTTTTGAATGTATTCCACTTCTTTCCTGGATAAATTTGCAGTTTCTTTTTTGAACTGTATCCTTATCGGTTCTGCCAAACAATTGAATAGACACGAGTGACGTTATAAACATATCGGAGTCACTTGTTCCACCCACGCATTTTTGTTTACACTCACTGTGACTTGTACTCCCGTCGCAACCCCATTTTGAAATTAAAACAAGTGAATTGGACATATCAATAGGTACAATATCAAAAATCTCATTTTGGGATTCAATTATTCTCTGCGAAGTATGGTCTAGAAGTGCTTATAGGTCTATTTCAGCCACACAGTCCGAAACAACAAGTTCTTTATTAGGATAGCATTTTTTCGCGCGCCTGAGGCAGTGGTAGCTTGGAAATATGTTCGCGTTTTTAATTTCGATTCAATTCTTATTTTTTGATATTGACTTTTTGTAATTTTAGTATCGATAAACAGCTTCATCATAAAAAGCTTCATCATCTGTGTACACCATTGGTATATGTTTCTCGCGATTTTTCCAAGCCTCTCTTATACGTGATGCTCTTGTAGGTGTCGTATTAATAACTTCACTAATCAGTTGTGCAGCATCATCTTCATGGGATGTTCGGAAGCCTATTTGCGCAGCATATGCCAATTCTTGTGGGGCAAATGCTTTCCGTAGAGATTTGGTTTTTCTTCTTTTTGTCTGATTTGAACATTTTTCAAAAGCTGCTTCAGGTCGACCCGCATAAGATGTTGACGAGCTAGCTTCATCTCCAGAAGTCTTGGTTGGTACAAAAGGCAACCCATTTAACCAGCTATCGTTCTTTTGAACAAAGATTTTTTCAGTCCTAGCAGCTTGCCACCTTTTAGTGAACGGAGTACATAGTTGGTAAATTCGATGTTCCGTCTCTTTTAAAATTTTTCCTGAATGCCCTTCAGACATTAAACAATTTTTTTATAAAATTTTGAAGATGCTGACATTTATCTCTTGCATTTTTGCCTGTTTCACTTTGCCAAATTTTAAACAAATCCTTCCGTTTCATAGTAGGTGCTATAATATGAATATGACGCATTATAGTTTGCAACACGAATTTGCAAATATTTCCTAAAATTGCAGATTTAGGCAGCTAATTTTTTTTTGACACATTTCTATAACCAAAATTTTCATTCTGCACAAAAATTACAACGTGACTAAGCGTGACTAATTTTGCACGCCTACAAAAAATATACTTTTTAAAGGGCAAAATTTATTTGAACAGTACGTCTAAACACATAGATGGATAGAAAAGTTATCACTTACCCAATATTCTACGATCCATACTGCATTGAAGTATATACACAACTTTATTTGATACAACAATACTTTAAATTTATCACAGTTAACACTATCCACCAAACCAACTGGAAAACTTGAGAACACTAATTTCATCTACCTACCGAGCAAAAGTACGGTCCTTTCAGGTAAAATTTATTGCACTCTCTAATAACCCTACTCTTTCCAGTTAAATACCACCGCATTATAGAGTAATTCTCTGTAATTCATAATTTGCAATTTTGTTCATATTTACCGGGTATCTGCCCCACTGTGCTGTGCCTTCATTTTTTGCTGCGAGAAATAATGAACTGAATATCGTTTCACTCCCAGTTTTTATGCAGGCCCGAAAATAAAGTCAACCATGCATGCTAAATTGTCTCATAAAGTGCGAAAGTTTACTTCGACTGTAAAATGACTATATATCTCCTGTTCCTAAGTACCGTTTAAGATTGCCTTCAGTATTATTGCGTTTATGTGGTCTCAAGTGCATAAAATGAAGGAATGGGCGTTCCTGCACATGTTAATCGTATTTAGAATGTTAAATTAGAAATCTATTGAAGTAAAATCTCTCATATATATATTGCTTATAAAAAAATATATATATGCTTTTTAAGCAGTTATCTTATAAAAATAGTTGCAATACCAGAATCTTCGTTATAACCAGAGAAAACATTCCCTCCCGTTGCTTGTCTGCAAGCCCTGAACCCCTGTACACCTTTAATTTTGGCATTTTGATTGCCTTTAGCAACCTCACGAGTTGTTTTAGAGAAATAATTTTGGGCGAGCTTCTCCTACTTACTCTAGTAACTGCGCTTAAAACCCTTCTAACCCTCTTTTTACAACACTTTAGAGCTGCACGTTTTGTCGCCAAAATGCTTGTGCATGTCTCCCAACCGGGTTACCAAATTGTCGTCTATTAAAATATGCTGCAAAACGTGCAGCACTAAAAGAAACTGAAATAGTTGTAGACTAGTCTTAAGTAAATCAAGACGCATTGTATAAATTTACATCAGAATCATTTTGTATTTTATATTTTATTACTTTTTGCAATCTGTATACAACAATAAGCAAAATATGTTAGTAAGTATTGGACGTGAACAATAATATTATTGAAATCCAACGATTTACAAATTACAGTTTACTACAAACTACCTTATATTGGTTTAATCGAATCTATTCGGTAGGTCTAGCGGTTTGTGTCTCCTTAGTCTGTGTAGGGTTTCACTATTATCGAGTAGGTTAATAGCCAAAGCACTTGGACAATGTTCTAATTTACTTAGGTATTTGGCACTGAACTTAACTATCACTTCTTTTACGGTGTCAACACAGAATGTCTATATTTCTCACAAAGTATGCTGCATCACACATTGACCGTAGCACTTTAGATTGGAATCTTTAAAATATTTAAATGTTAGAGTTAGCCGTTCTTCCCTAAGTTGAATGCCGTGTGTCCATACGGGTTTAAAGATCGCGTTGTAGATTAAAAGTTCGCTTGTTGGGAATAGTTTTGATTTCCTGCCTAGTAACCAATAATCCTTGCTAAACAATATGCCAAGTTGTTTTCTTTTTTTCCATATGTGCGACTTCCAAGGCCTTTGTCGAGGAGTAAGCCGAGATATTTAACTTCATTAACTTGATTTAATGGAATGTTATTTCTAAGGACTAGTGGTGCATTTCCTCTGCACTTGGTAAATGTGATATGAAACGGTTTAGTTTCATTGAGTTGGACACGCTGTTGTTTGGTCCAGTGAATTAGTTGATCTAAGCTCTGTTAAAGAAGCTGAGCAGCTATTGTTGGATCTGTGTATTTTGTCCTTATAATCTTATCGTGCGGACTTATTGGTATATCCGCTGTGTACAAGAGATATAGAATTGGACCAAGGACGCTTCCCTGAGAAACCCCTGAGTTGATTGTGTGGAGCGCCGATTGGTATTGGCCAATTTTACGTGGAAATAACGTTCTTCTTCAGTTTATACATCAGGCACGCATGCCACACTTTATCGAAAGCCTGGCTTTCATCAAGAAGAGCAGCTGTGGAGTATTGCTTCTCTTCAAAATCTTGATTTATATTATTACCAGGTCGGGCCCGGGCGGTGATAAATAGGGCGTCGGGACGCTACGACCGGCAACGCGTGGGGCACGGAAGGCTAAAAAACGAAGCGTCGGCTCCAACTTAGGAATTAGAATTATATTTACAATCTTACAGAACTTCACCTACCTTACGCTAACCTATCAACCCTAGCGAACTTAACCTACGACTTAATGTATGCTATGAAGCGGGCAGCGAGCTGGGGCCGCGAGCTAGGTGCAGCAGCGCAAGCAGCGGAGCCGGTCAGCGGGGCCGAAAAGCGAGCAGCCGGTCTGGAAAGCAAGCAGCAAGTCCGGGCAGCGAGCAGCAAAAGAAGCCAAAAGGGACTCACCTGATGACACTTGATGGTTTCTTCTTAAGAGTCTGACGACTGAGTGCGAATTCGTTGGTGGCTCAGGTTTTAAGGGCTCAGGTCGTGCCGCACTCTGCTGGTGGGGTGCAGAGTTCAGGGTGGAACCACGCTGAGCCCGCTGGGGGATGCGAAGCTTGTCCAGGATTGGTGGACGCCGGGGGCGCCTTTGCGCTTATTGGAAAATGCGCCGGCGCCCTTATCCTGGTTGGTAAATTCCGTGGCGGCTACGGTCGGTGGCGTTCGGGCCGACTCGGAAGCGCTTGGCACGACGCGGCGCGGTAGGTCAAGAATCCCGGTGTTGCACACGGCGCCACAAAGTCGGCCTCAGGTTACATTCCTTTGAGATTATGAATTGCAAAGAAGAGCCTTTGTGTTGCGCACGGGTCGAAAAATTCCAGTCAGGTAACATCAGCCCTGGCGAAATCGGGGCCAGGTAACATTATCGACTATTCTGTGGACCTGTTGTACGGTAGAGTGATCCCTCCTAAACCAAAATTGATGGGCTGGAATTATGTTACTATCTTCTAGGGTGGAAGTTAGTCTTCCGACTAAGAGTTTTTCCAATACTTTTCCTGCTACTGACAGCAAACTAATGGGTCTGTATCTGTAGGAAGTAACTTTATAAGCTGATTTCTCGGGTTTGAGTATCTGAATTACCTGCGCTACTTTCCACTGGAGCGGGAAGTACTCCAGTCTCAGAAATGCATTGTAAAGCATGGTTAGTAACACTAGGCCCTTGCGTGGTAGTTCTTTGAGTAGTTTACCAGTAAGCAAGTCAATGCCTAGAACTTTCCTGGAGTTGAGATTTTATCTGATCATTCTTTTTAGTTCCTTATCTGCGAAGCAGTCCAACGACAATGCTAATTGATATGGCACAGCTAAAAAATTGTATTTCTGCTTCTTCTTCGATGGAAATTTTGAAGCGATTGGTTGAAAAACACTCTCAAGATGTTGTGCGACGAGGTCTGGATTTGATCGTGCCCATGTTCCATTTGGCTGTTTTAGGGGGGATTAGGCTGTTTTTAGGCTCTTATTTTTTTGGTTGCCATCCGAGAAAATAATTTGTGTAAGTTATTGCACTCAGATTTGTGTGATATTCTTGGAAGTGTTCATCTTTTAGACCTTTGATTAGTATTTTGAGTTCTGTTGCTTGTTTTAAGCGTGTCTTGTCAGTTAGGTATCTTGTATTCTGCCAGATACGTCGTAACCATCTTTTTTCAGCTACTTTTCTTTTTAGTATAATGGGACAACTTTCTTGTTATCTTATGCTATTCATTTTTGGTGTTGCTTCGATGGCAGATTGTTGAAATAATTTTGTGAAATTTTGTATTGCTAATTTGAGTTCATTGTGAATGATCTCTTTGTAGGAATTCCAGTCAGTTCTTTTGTTATAGAGTTTTGGGTCACTTTCTCTAGCAATGATTGTGCTACTCACAGTTGCTATAATTGGCGTATGGTCAGAGGTTAGGTCAAGATTTGATGTAATTTTAAGGTAGGTTGAGGCTATTCCTTTAGTTATAATGACGTCCAGCAGGTCAGGTAGTTTACCTGGGTCGGTAGGCCAGTAGGTTGGCTCGTATGTTGAGAGGAAGTCCAGTTTGAGTTTTTGTATTACTGTTGCAGAGCCAGTGACAGGTGGGGAGATTCGGGAACCCCATAGGGCGTGCTTTGAGTTGAAGTTGCCACCTGATAAGAACTTGCTACTTAGTGTACCGAAGCATTCGATGAAACCTTGTTTGTTGACAGCATAATTTGGGGGGCAGTATGGAGCTTATATGACTAGTGGGCCATTCCAGTCTTCTATCTATACGGATGTAGCTTAAAGGAATTTCTCTTGATAGGGAGGTAACATGTTGTGTTTAATGTGGGTTTTTATTAGAATAGCCGTGCCTCCTCTGACTTGAACATCTTTCTTTGGTTGATTTGTGAAGTAAAGTTGATAATTGTATATTTTGAAGTGAGTTGTGCTATTAAAATGTGTTTCTGAGACAAGTAGGATGTTTATTTCGTTGTGGAGGAGAAAGGTTTCTAGCTCATATTTATGATTTGGAAGGCCATTAGCGTTCCACTCAGCTATTTTATATATTGGAACCATTTTTATCTTTTTAGTTTTTCCCGGAGCAGTCTAATTTGTGTGGTAAGTTCATTGATTGTCTGTTGTTGTGTTTGAATTGTTGAAGAGTGATTATTATCGCAGTAAAGTCGTAATTTTGTGGATTGGTGTCTCTTGGAATTTGAGGAGTTGGCTGTGGTTGCGTCTGAGGCGATGGTTGAGATAGATATTACTGTCTATTGCTTGATGATACATCAGAATCATTGTTATAAAACGATGCATGAGCGTGTAAAAACATCTAGGGGCGTCACACTTCAAAAGATTACAACAAAAAGTATGTAGGTTATAGACAAGCTGTACTTGTGGAAAGTGGATATGTTTCCTATGAGGAAACGAACATTTTCGTTAAATAAAATGATTGTTTCAAAAGGATCGAGAAATTAAACAATTAAAAAAGATCTAGATATTCTTAATCCAAAGTTAAAAAACACTGATTTTTAAAATAAATGTATTTTGTGAAAGAAGGGAAAGAAGCTAGTGAAAATGGAAGTGGGTAGAATTTTACATCAGTTGATTATACGAACTTAAAATTAAAATACAAAACCTCTTCCGGTCGGCCCCTACAACCTTAACGTTAATATTAATACATTATTTTTACAGCAAGTGGTCTCTTAATGTTCTTAATATGGGTATATCTATTATTGCAAAAGCAATATCTAACCCAACTTGAACTATACCAGACACTAAACATAATAAAATTAATGTGCACAGCAATGCTTATAATCTTGGACATACAAGAAACTTTAAAACACTTACATCACCAAAGGAACTATATTTTCATCTTTCAAACAGAATAAAGGAATTAACAATTGTAATTTAAATGATGATAATATAGGACATAATGCTCCATGCTGTGTATTTGCAAATTGTAAAAATTCAAATTACTTTACCAAGGTAAGGAGGTAAGAAAGAAATGGAATTTTTCTTAACTATGAAGTGAAACAACCAGGTGGAAAACTAAGAATACTCAGCAGCACAATCATAACTTAATTAGTTATACAATATTATAAGAAAAACTAAAATAAACCAGTGATTAAAAAAGCATAAACACGAAAATGGAATTATACAGTTTCTGATATTATTATGTTTTCGAAATCAGCTTATTACGTATCATATTCTTCTTATATGCAGTTGTTAAATTGTTGTATAAAAAAGACATTCAAATTGAGGTACTTGATATTTATTAAGCTTTAATGTAATTTACAATTAAACTATATTTAATACTACAACATTCATAAACCTGATTTACTGCCTTGATTCTGTCTGGCGTACTGTTTACGCAGGCGTTCACATTTTCTGCAGCTGTTGATTGCTTTTCTACAGTACAGAACTACTACAAAAGAATCATATAGTTATGAAAAGATATATTTCACGATGTATTACAAATATAATATTAAATACTACATGAAAAGAAAGGGAAAACGTTCAAATTGTTTATTCTTGCGTCCAGTACTATCCACATACGCTGGCCCCATTGACGCTCCTCACGCCAGACCATGCGGTCTCAAAGTTCACCCATCGATGGCACGTAAACCAGAACTCTAATATGGTCTCAAAGAAAAAAATCGCAAATTGTAAGATCGAAACACCTAGGAGACTAGCCGAACAATACCAAATCTTCTCTAGTATATTGTCCAATCTAAAGTAAAGAACTTCACACGTACTTCACCATACGAATGAGGCGGAGCCTCATCTTGTTGGAATATGAAATTACTGGAATTCCCTGTCAGTAGCGGAAACGACCATAACTGCAGCATATTATGAATGTTGCACCCGTTAGTACCCGTTATAGCCTTTCCAATGAAGAAAAAAGTCCATGCACTTTTATTTTGAAGACTACATAAAATACATTAAATTTTGGTGAATTCTTTTTATGTTCCACAAGATTTTTGTGTCCTGTATAAGAAAATTGTGACAATTCCCAGTTAAAAAAAATCTGGTGTGAACATCACACGACTTTCCTTATCCTATTATTATATATTATACCGGGTCCATCGTCTCGGCCCTGAGCTGCTCTTGTCCCGAAACTTGTTATTTTAAAAAAGGACGAGGCGCGAGTCCAACACTCGAAAGCTGATTAAAATAAACAATACAAGACAATAATTGACTCACTGAAGGTAACCGTGCGAGCTCCGGCGCACAGCCTTCCCCATTATCGCCTGCGTGCTCCCTCCTAGCGGCCAAGCGCTCCCCCCTGTCCTCCCGCAGTCGGCCCGGTTGCTCTCCGAGCGCGCCGTGATTGGTCCGTTTAATTAATTTTAATCGGCTATAACTTATTTATTTGATCTCGGATCAAAAAATTTCATTGTAATTTTTTGTTCGTCTCGGTCTAATCTATCCGGTAATATAAATTTCCCGAAACATTTTATGAACACCCGGTATATTAAAAATCTTGAATTTCAATTTTTTTTGTGAGTTCCTATTTTAGCAACTTTTATTTTAAATTCATGTTTATCTCATGATAACAAATTATTTTTATTCTCATAAATTTTTTGTATCTTCAACCGTTTAGATTCGCGACCGCTTTGCGACCGATTTTGCGACCTTGCGACCAAACGACTCTGCCGATTTTTACCAAAAGCTTCGCACTGCGTCCCCTACCTACAAGTAACTTGCATACCAAATTTCAAGTCTCTAGTTCTTACAGTTCTCGAGATATCCTGTTTACTGACGACGACAGACAGACAGACAGACAGCACACACACAACACACACAAAAAAAACAACACACACACACACACAACACACACACACACACACACACACACACACACACACACACACACACACACACACACACACACACACACACACACACACACACCAATCAACTATATTACTACAATATCCAATATATATATATATATATATATATATATATATATATATATATATATATATATATATATATATATATATATATATATATATATATATATATATATATATATATATATATATATATATATATATATATATATATATATATATATATATATATATATATATATATATATATATATATATATATATATATATATATATATATATATATATATATATATATATATATTATATATATATATATATATATATATATATATATATATATTATATATATATATATATATATATTATATAATATATTATATATATAATATATATATATATATAATAGATATATATATTATATATATTATATTATTCATATATTTTAATATATTTCATTTAATCTATTATTTACTACACACAACAATTTAACACACAACACACACACACACACACACACACACACACACACACATACATCTATCATCACTATTACACAGCACACACACACACACACACTACACACAACATCACACACGCACTACACACACGACATCTAACATTTTGATTTGCACTAAAATAACTACAAAAACAAACTTCAATCATAACACCAAAATACAGAACAATCAAATCAATTTTCTATGTCCTGACATATTCGTCAGAAATGTGAAACTGGTAAAATTCTTTGCATTATCATTAGCTTTCCTATAAATAACGTGAAAGAAAACTTAACCAGTTGTCTTTATGCTTGGACATTTAAAATAAAGTTTGTAAGCCTGCATTGTAAATTTGGGATTTTTTCCTTCATTTTCATGTATCATTAAAGGCTGAATTTATAATACTTTGTGAAATATATCTTTTTAAAACCCGATGATTCTTTTGTAGTAGCTCTGTATGCTACATTTTACATTTACAGTCGTCCAACTAGAACGCTTGTTGAAAACAAACTTTTAAAACACTCCAGGGAAATTTTCGACCGATGATATCTCATTGTCTTCAGTATTTTTGTTATTGATTTGGCCGATGTTAAGGTGCCTTTTGTTGCTACAACAAAATGTTGAAGCATTTCTAATACGCGTTTGTGTTTCATCTAGTATGTCTTCCCCCGAACGAAGTGTAGTGGACCAGTGCTTTAATCTATTATGCACTATTGACAAGGGATATTATAACATCCGTTCTTCTTAAAATAATTCAGACTTTCTTGTCCTAACTCCGAGATTAGTACTAGTTTTGATTTGTCACTAAAAATAACTTTACAAATAAAGAACTTCAATTCATGTAACCAATAATAGCAAATAAAAATATTTTACATATGTGCCAAATATCGTCAGTATTCAAATGTAAAATGTCTGTGTGCATATATAGGGTGTCCCAAAAATCAACGTCAAGCCGAAAACGGGTGATAGACCAGGTAGTGACAGTTATCAGAAAAATAATTTTAAAAAATCTTAGTCGTGTACTTTTAACATTATAGGCATTCAAAAAGAATGAAAATATTGACACTGCCTCAGCTTTAAAGAAAATATCACTTTGTTACCTAACCGTGCACTCAAAATTATTACATCACCCAACTTTAACTGACTGTACTGAAAAAAAATGTACAACGCTATTGACTTTAAAAGATGGCTCATTTAGTCCGGATTCCAAAATGGCATGACACTTGCTAAATTAATTCTTAAATAAGGAAAAAATATTTTTTTCTAAAGAAGCCCGATCTCAAGCTAATTCTTTTTACTCAGTTAACATGCTTCTAATGCACGCTAGGCTTTCTCTAAGTCCCCATTTTTAAAGTACTAGTTTGAGTAAGACGGATATGGACGCTATTTTGCCAAGTGTGAGCGAGACAGATAGTGACGCCACTTTCACCAAGATGAGTGAGACGGACAGACACGCCATTTCGACTAGTGTGAGTGAAACTGATAGCGACGCCATCCTAGCCAAATAGTGACGCATAGGCACAATGTGCAATACTGCAGTACGTTACGTTTTTTCGTTTACTGAGCATCTTTCTATATTCGTGCTTACAACGTTGGCTTTGTTTATTGGACTTGATTGCGATGTAACTTGGATTTGTTATCTACTATTTCTGACGAACCTGACTTTCTTCTGAACTAAAGTGTCAATCATTAATCACGTGATTGTGTACTGTGAATACCACCATGTCATCTCGGTACACTGCACAGGAATATGCTAGCATGCACCTCATTTATGAAGAATGCAAATGCAATGGTAATGCTGCAGCTGGACTTTATCGTGAGAGATATCAAAATGCTGGGCGTTGTCCAGATCACCGAGTGTTTACAAATACGCACTGGTCACTCTCAGAGGTTCGATTTCCAAATCAAATGACTAGTGAGGAAAGACCCCTCATGCCCTACGAGGACAAAATCTTACAAGAAGTCACATATGACCTGAGCACTTTAGTACGTGGAATTGAAGCAAGGACAGGAGTCCCCAAAAGCACACCGAATTTTACAGAAGATGTAGGACTTGCATTGTAGCCGAAGACAAACAATTTGAACATTTGTTGCGAATTAAAAAATTTGGATTGCAGTAATTGAATTTTATTTCAAACTTAAAAAAAAAATGAATCACTCCTTGATGACCCTTGGTACCCTTATCCTGGTAGTGGTTCTTTTATTAATTCAAACTTATACCTTAGAACTAGGGACGTAGAGAAAGCCTAGTGTGCATTAGAAGCATGTTAACTGAGTAAAAAAGAATTAGCTTGAGATCGGGTTTTTAGAAAAAAAATTTTTTTCTTATTTAAGAATTAATATAGCAAGTGTCATACCGTTTTGGAATTGGAACTAAATGCGCCAATCTTTGGCTCTATGCGCTCGTTGTGTGTATCCATATTTTAAAATTTATTTTTAACATCTTACAATATTTTTTCCATGTTTAGTTTTTTAACTTAATGACACCAAAAATTTTTAGCTTATTTTATGGGCTCTTGCAATAGCGCGGGTTATCTTCCAGCTGTTTAAAGGTTTATTTTTACACCATGATATTTACTTATTATCGCCCCTCGCTCTCTTTGGCTCGCGGTACTCAACTTCATTTCAACGATAACAATTTAAAATGTTATCTTCATATTTGTTTGCACTATATTTGGCACAGAGAGTTAGTCTCAAGCCTCTTAGAATTAGGTATGCTTAGAGGCCAAAGTATTTGGCGCTGCATACCCACATATATTATAATATAGTTTATATACCCTTTGCTTGCTCAATTAATCGTATAATGTTTTTCCAGCAGCTTTAATCGATTTTTAAAAATTATTTTTGGGTTTCCTTGAAAACATATAAGTGTTATATTTAAATAACAAGTTTTAGAATTAAACTCAGATTTGCATAAAAATTAGACAATGACCTAAATAACCCAAAAACATTGTAATATACTATGTTTTTTTTTTAATTATTTTTCTGATAACTGTCACTACCTGGGGTATCACCCGTTTCCAACTTGACTTTGATTTTTGGGACACCCTGTATGCACTATGGCAGCGCTTTCTTCATATTAGGAGTTAGATGAGGCTTACTTGCAGATTTAGTCCTCTTTTTATACACCTGATGTATTAATATTTATCGACTCCAGCATGTTTTACGTCCTTTTTGTTCTATCGAGTTTCTAGTTATTTCACGATGCCATCTACCGCTCAAGATAAACAGAGCATTTTCTTTAATCTTTGCAGCGATTTTACTCACAGTACATCGAAAACATTTTCCTGGGCACCGTTTATACTTAAAAATTAAGCCTGTTTGCATTTTCTCTATTTCTCCATTTATTTCTTCCTCACCCGGAGAACCACGTTTAAACTAGCACAACAGTAGTAGTAGTAGTAGTAGTAGTAAATCGCATTCTTCCCCAGTGGGACATAGGGCGTTAATATATTTGTTCCATTCTTTTTTGTTGGTTGCTATTGGTGTAAGCTGTGCTATAGTCTTCCTTGTCTGCTCCTCCACAGTTCTCCTCCATGTTGTTTTCGGACACCCAACCTTCCTCCTCCCTTGTGGATTCCATTGCAGCACACTTCTGCAAATTTCTTTGCTGTCCTTCCTTAGGCTGGGACCCAGCCGTCCATATTTTCTTTTTCTGATTTCTATATTTACATCCTTTTGGCCCGTTCTTTCCCATAATTCTTTATTTGTTATAATTTCAGGCCACCATATTCTTTAAATTGTCGGCAAACACCTATTTATAAAAGTTTGTAACTTGTGTTTTATTACCTTTGTTACCGACCATGTCTCTGAACCATATCACATCACCGGTTTTACCATTGCTTCAAACATTTTCACTTTTGTTTTTAACATAATGCAATTGTTACTCCAAATATTCCGCAGTTTAATAAACACACTTCTAGCTTTATTAATTCTGACTTTAACATCCTTTAGCACTCCCTCTTCACCCGACACTACACTACCAAGGTAAGTAAATTCTTCCACCTTTTCTACTACTTCACTCGCTATTTTCAGTTGCTTTGGTTCTTTAACGTTTATACACATTAATTTAGTTTTTCCAATATTTATTTTTAATCCAACTTTCTCTCCCTCTTCCTCCAGTAAATTTACTTTTTCTGCATTTGCTTAGCATTATGCGTCAAGAGACATACATCATCTGCAAAATCCAGGTCTTCCAATGTGTCATTCAAGCTCCAAGGAATTCCTTTATTTCCTCTCTTCATTGTATTTACTAGTACATCATCAATTACTATCAGAAAGAGTAATGGCGATAATATACAACCCTGCCTTACCCCAGTTTTAGATTCAAATGTAGGCGATAGCTTTTATTCATGTATTACTCTACATCTATACCCATTGTATCCCTCCTTTATTAGGTTAATTAATTTTATTGGGAGTCCTCTGTTTCTAAGTGCTGTTCATATATAGTTTCTATTCAAGGAGTCAAAGGCTCTTGTAAAATCTACAAATAACATGTATAGAGGCGTTTGGTACTCTCCTGCTTGCTCTATTATTATTCTTAAAGTATTAATCTGGTCAATACACGATCTTCCAGATCTAAAACCACATTGTTCTTTTCGTAGATTTTTATCCATTTCTAGTATCATTCTGTTCAGTATAATTTTATAAACCCCTCTTTTCCAGTCTTCAGGAAATTTCTCCTCTCCAAATTTTCTTTAGGATCGGTAACAATACATCTGCTGCAACATCTGGATCGATTTGCAGAATGTCAGCCGTTATCTGGTCTATCCCTGGCGCTTTCCCCTTTTTGCATTTCTTAATGGCCTCTATTATTTCCTCCTTTGATGGTGGACCTATATTTATTTGCATTTCCGAGATACTCTCATCCCTTACTCCTTCTGTGCTATCTGAGTTGCTCATTTCATTGTTCATTATTCCTTCAAAATATTCAGCCCATCTGAACAACTGCTTTTCTAAATTACATAGTATTTGTCCTTCTTTGCTCATTATAATTCCATATGACTTTTGCCCCCCACTTAATTTCCTTATATTTTTAAAAAGATTCCTTGTATCTCCTTTATTAGCTTGTTTGCATTTTCTCTATTTCTCCATTTATAGTATCTTATTTCTTCCTCACCCGGAGAACCACATTTAAACGAGCACAACAGTAACGCGATAAATTGTTAATAACTGTTACGTTCATATAACAAACGCAAAAGTTCATCTTAGAGACAACTTTTTATAAATGTTCACGCAAATAGTACAAATTTTATGAAAACATTGTAGGTGGGCTAACTTAAAATGCCAAGTATTGTACTTTGAATTTCATTTGCCACCATCAGGAGAGAAATTCAGAATAATTGGAGAGCCTTGCTAAATTATAATTTTTCGGGTCCTTAATTAGCTGAACCGTAATTTAAAAATCCTAATAAGACTAGATGCACAGACAAACGGATGGAAGAACATATTTTCAACGGGTTTACATAAAACAAAACTTTCATTTCATCGACAAAAAAGAAGCCGAAACAAAATTGACCAAGATATAACCACACAGGTAAAAATTCTATTAAAAGAACTACCTGAAAAAACAAAAAACAAAATATAAAAAATTTATTAAAATCGGAATAGTAGAGCATGTATTATAAATTAAAAAAATCATTTCGTCTATATTTTTTTCAAAATTATCTCTTTTTTTAAAGAACGTGTGCTTTTATTTTGGATTGTTAACTAACCGTTTTTTGTTTTAAATAGATATGCATACCACAAAGTAATAAATAATCTAAAAGAAAAGCATTGTGTTTCTATTTAAAAGAATTTTTTTAAGAAAATTTAGAAAGAAATACGTTTTCCTTTTATACAGATAAACTTTGTTATTTTAGTTAATAACAATATTACACCCGGGGAAGACGAGATTGCATCAGAAATGCTCAAGATAGGAGGAGAAACAATCATAAAATGGCTCCAGATAATATTTCAACAAGCGTGGAGAACAGAAAAGATACCGGAGGACTGGGAGAAAAATATCATAGTGCCCATATATAAGAAAGGAGAAACAGTTAATTGCAACAACTATAGAGCAATATGTTTATCATCAGTGCCCGGTAAAGTGTACTCGAAAGTCATAGAAAAACGATTAAGAAATGATATTGAGGACAAAATGGAGCAGGAACAAGTAGCGTTCAGGCCCGGCAGACAAACCCAGGACCATATATTCACAATACGAAACATAATAGAAAAAACAATAGACAAAAACAATAGACAAAAACAGAGACACTTTCTTGGCCTTTATAGACCTTAGGGCTGCTTTTGATCTGGTACCAAGAAGGCACATACGGAATGCACTGGAAGAATTACAGACAAGCCAAAAGTTAATACGAATAATAAAAAGCATCAACAAAAAAGTAGTAGGCAAAGTAAGACTAAATGGACACAAGTCTGAGGAATTCTACATGAATAGAGGGGTAAAGCAGGGAGACAGTCTCAGTCCACTGCTATTCATCATATACATGAATAATATAATAACAAAATGCAAAAATGAAACCAGAAGAACAAGAGTAGGATATCATAATCTAACACCAGTAATGACCCAAGATTTAATTTATGTAGATGACATACTCCTAATAGCCGGAAATGCACAAACTAAAAAATAACATAAACATTTGGAAAAGAAACCTCGAGGAAAAAGGAATGGAGATAAACACTAATAAGAGTAAAGTTATGCACATTACAAGAGAAGATAATATAGAACAAAGTGCCATTCTGATAGAAGATAAACAACTGGAGTATGCGGATAAAATGGAATACCTTGGAATAATCATCAGTAAAGATGGAAAAATAGAAGAGGAAATTAGACACAGAATAAGTAAAGCAAACAAAATATACTACCAAATAAATAACACTTTAATAGGCAAGAAAGAGCTTAAAGTTAGAACAAAAATGCATTTATATAAAACCATCTATACACTTGCACTAATATACGGAGCGGAATCTTGGACATTAGTGGATAAACTCAGATCAAAAATAGCAGCTTCTGAGATGAAATATCTACGGAAAGTAGTGGGCAAGACCAGGAGAGATAGAGTTAGGAACAAAAGCGTAAGGGACGAATTAGAACAGCAGCCAATAATAGAAGAAATAGAGAACAAACAATTAAAATGGTACGGACACCTTATGCTGATGAGAGCTGACTCATACCCGAGGAAAATTTTTGAAACCAGACCAGAAGGACAGAGGAAGAGAGCAGGCCCGAATCAAATGGGAGGATAATATCAAAGAGTTGGCAAGGAAAAGAGGGAAGACCATTCAAGAAGCTAGGACTTAGCGATGCAAAGAACCAACTACAAGAAATGGATAGAGGCCCCAACACTGTAAGGCATAAATGGGAAGAGAAAGAAGAAGAAGAATATATATATATATATATATATATATATATATATATATATATATATATCTCACGTAATCAAAAAAATCTATTGTTTTTAAAATTGAGAAAAACACTTGCATATTTTTATATAAATAAAATTATTTATAAAATATCCACTTTTGCCTTGAACAACCCTTTCTCGATGAGAAGGCAATTTATAAATTATATAAGAAATGGATAGAGGCCCCAACGCTGTAAGGCATAAATGGGAAAAGAGAAAGAAGAAGAAGAAGAACAATATTACAAAATTTTAATACTTCAGTTGACTTTTTGGAAATTTTTGGTTGGTAGGCTGCTCCAATCGACTGGTGGAAGTGTGGACTTAAATTTAGCACTTTATTATTTTCACTCAATATGTAACTAAATAAACACAAAATATTAGTATTTTAAGACCACTAAGTTTAAGGGGTTTAACGATCTAAAAATAGTGCTCTCTAACAACGACTCTTGTATGTTTCTATCGCATGACACTATAAAATCTTCCAAGTGTGTCATTTACTAATTAAGCATTATAATGTTACAGAATTTTTGGAAAGACTTTAGATCTAGATAACGCGAGAAAAAGTAAACGAAAATAACACTGCTTCGAGCTTCCTATTTGGTCACTCTACTAACATCTTGTATCTTTTAAACCGCTCCGAAAATTTTGTACTTTTAAAGCATTTACTAGAAGTTGCATAGCTTTCAGTCATTACTTAGGAGACAATTATTAACGTGGTTGCTGATATTGGAGACTAAGTTGCAGATGGTATTGAAAAATCAAATGTTCTGCAATTCAACTTAATAAATCAACAAATGCGAACAACCACTGATCTACTTTGTATAATAAAATATACTAAAATGGAAATTTTGAGGATGAACTTCTGTGTTGCTTTGGATTACCTGCACGGACCAGTAATTTACACAGAATACATAAGAATTTTTATATATAAGAACATTGCTATTTGGATGCTGTTTAAGACTACGGACTCGTAACGTTAACATCTTACCCTGTATCCAAACTTCAAAATTGAAAGAATAAACTGATTTCGTGCTTTATTAAACTCACATTTAAAAAGAGTTAGCTCAAAATTTTATCCAAATAGATGTTAATCCCTTTTTACAACTTTGTACAACATTCTTTGATTAATTATTAGTTTTTAGAAAGTCAAGACTCTCTGTTTTCACTAATCTTTATTTATTGTTCGATGTTGAGTTATTTAAAATTTAATAACATATAATTTTCATTTTATATTTTCAATATGAACAATAGCTTTTATTTCTTCTACCTCCACAAAGATTAAAATATTCTGGTTTACATATTAATACCATAACTATTTAGAATGTACATAGGACTATTAAAAAAATACAAAAATAATCCTTGAAATGTTTGGCTCGTAAAAGTAATTGCAATACTCGGAACCTTGCGCACTGCTCCTGAAAAAATAACAAATCGTCTACAACTTGAGAGTGAGAAATGCCCCGACTCTCGCATTGACGGATGTATAAATCCAGGGCTAGATAACGGATTTATTTCTTCTTCGTCTACCACCATCAGATTGAACACATTTCTCACGCGATTATCTCACTTTTATATATCCGAGCTATTATTACCCAACCAATTAATTACTTGTGAAATTGCGTCGACGTGATCCATTACTTCCGACGTGACCGAAGTTGGACTGCAACTTATTCTTTTTCGCCCCTGCAATCATGAAAATTTCAACAGCTGTATTTTTAACCGAAATGCCATCTTACTTTACATTACAATCTGTTATTACATTGTTAATGAGCTTATGTATTCATATTTTGTATATATAAGTGTTCAGTAGTTTCGAAACACTGGTTCCTAGAATAATTTGGTAATTCCAATATGGTTTATTAGTTTATTTTTTAATTCATCTATGTTACTGCAAAGAAGAAAAATCTAAACAATTTTTGACATTTCCTAAGGTTTAAAATTGTTTTGGTAAATAATAAATAGTTAAATGGAAATCTGGTTCGTGGTATCCACATTTCAACTACAAAATTTGTTCATTGTAATTCCAGGTTTATTCGAAAAGATGTAGATGTTCGATAATAACATAGATCGTATCTATACTAACAGTAAAATAAACACTAAGTGAAGGTTATTCAAGACAGTAAAGTAAATTCTGCGAAAATGATAAACTGCCTGCAGTTAAATAGCATTCTTAAACATCTGTGGGCAGTTTAGTAGTGTTAAATCACCCCTTGCTTGCTTAGATGCACAAGTCTAGATGAATTAATTCGCAACAAAAAATAAGTGCGTGTTTAAAAACACTGACAAAAGCCGGCCTCCCAGCACCCTTTGAACGAACAAAGCGAGTAGTGATAAGGAAAGCCGTCAAGGTCCCCTAAAAAAAGTGGTCGCAGTAGTGCAGGTGTTAAAAAATGGGGCGTTATTCAATGCTACTTGCGTAATGTATGGTTATACGCACACGTAGTCAAGAAAAAATCCTTGCCGACACTCCTTTAAAAGACGGCTTGAGAAAATTATGCAACAGAAATGCGTTATAGACCAGATGGTTGCGAGGGACCTGTAATTTGTTTACGAAAGCCGACACTGTCACTTTAGTATCAGTGTATCAATTGTATGATAAATTCCTTCATCAGACTGTAAAAAAGGGAAGTTAGCATAACATTGTCAGATGTCATTAGGTTTTGATAGCAGATCATGTTTAATTTTGTAGGATTGCATTGTAAATGCCGGCAAAACACACTAAAATTTTTTAGTTATGAGCTTCTAGTGTTTTCGATGATAAGGTATCCCTTAAGAAAATGTTGTTTTCATGGAATATGACCACTCTTATCAACGAGTGCGTATAACTGCTACAATAAAAAAGTGTTAATAAATTCCATTCTTGCAATGTCCGGGGCACTGTTCATATATAACATTTAATATCAAGAGTGTCAAAAGAAGAGCAGAAAATGACCCAAAACACAATAGACGATTTTTAATTAATGCTATGCCCCTAAGAGCATTGTATGATAGGAACAAAGGTTTAGCCATGTGATTCTTAGTTAATAAAATTTATTATTATTTGATTAGTATATAAATTATTGTCTCAAATTCGTTATATTTTGTTAAACTTTGTAATATTTGTTACCCGCATCTCATTTAAATTAAATATATAATTTATGGGTTAATGACTACCAGTTGTGATGATATTATTTATATATGTAATAGGATAAATCGAGCAGCAACAATTGAAATTAAAATGGATTTTAAAAAATCAGTTTCGAGATGTAACTGTCGTCACTGTAGCATTGCCAATTTAATCTGAGTAAGCGATTTCAATATTGCGCAAAATTAAATCTTTTTCGAGATTACTTTACTTTAATGAGATGTTTGATTTGAATTTAATTAAAATATGAATTGAAATATAAAAAAGGGAAATGAATCATAAAGATATAGGTGATATTCTAATGCATAAGGAACCTTAAATAAATAAATAAATTAATTAATTAAAAAGAAAAACAACTAATCAAAAAAGCAAAATGAAATAAACAAAAAAATTATAAAGCGCAAGTTGAGTTATATTTATCGAAACCCAATGGCCTTTTTAAAAAGACACTCGCCCAGGTTACAGGTTAGCTTCTTCTTGTTGTTGCTTAATTTGTTTATTAAAATTACTTATAGTAGATAATAACTTTTACTTGCACAACTCACTATAATGATTAGCAGATAATGTTGAAGCACTAACTAAGAAGAACTAACAAAGGAAGAAGACTGCCAAACGTTTTTATAGTCTGATAACTTTCTGGCCAAGCTTCTTATCTAAATGCTAACTTGTTACATCGCACATACACGTAAGTATTGGGAATAATTTTTCTAGCCAACTTAGATAAAGAATGCGACCCGGCTCGGTTTCCTCCGAGTCTTGCAAGAGTCAGGATCGCGCTTCCCACAAACCGTGTTTTAGTGACGCGTCACGGACTCGACATGCAGCATACGTTAGAGCAAAGTTATAAGGTGAAATTTTGTGCCAAACTCAAAAAATCGGGGAGGAAGCCATGTCAAAAACGAGGATTCTGGAATAGCGTAAGAACACAAAGGACATCCGTCCACGAGCCGTAGTCATAAAAATTTGGTGAAAGTGAAACAATCTTGGACTCTGATCGGCGTTTAAGTGGTCAGTTGATAGTACAGGCGTTAAATTTACCAAAAATTGTGCCTGAAGAGTTACAAATGAGAAACATTTGTGCAAATTGGTTCCGAAGATTTTGTCCTAAGAATAAAAGGATTAGCGTGTTGATTTGCCGAGAACTGGTGGAACGTTGGAACTCTGACTTTTTGAACGCGGTAATAACCAGTAATAATAATAATGAAATATAGGTGTTTCAGTACGATCCCGAGAACAACACACAAAGTTCTGAGTGGCACAACTGGATCTCCACGCTCGAAAAAAGCCTACACGAGTAAGTCAAATATGAAATAATTGCTCATTGTCTTCTTTGACACAAAAGGTGTGGTACACAAAACAGTTTGTACCTATCGGACAAACAGCGAAATCAAAATTTTACGTCAATGTGCCCGAACGCATACAAAAAAGGATAGTTCGCGTTAGAAAGAAGATCGCCAACACCTGGACCTTTCACCACGACAACGCGCCCAGCCACACGTCGCTGCCGTGAGCGAATTTTTGGCCAAGCACAACGTTGCCCCAACTACCATACAACTCTGACTGGACCTCAATCGACTTCTTTTTGTTCCCAAAACTCAAATTCAGCTGAAAAGTCTAAACGAACATAAATAGAATTTCCGAATTCCAAGAAGCATACAAAGCATGAAAGGTACGCTGGAAACGCTGTTTAGATGCATGAAGAAATGATTTTGAAGAATTTTAAAGAAATAAACGATTACCTGTAATACTTTTATTTGTATTGAATTATTCTCGATTCTTTCCGGACAAACGCTATAGAATATAATAGCAGCTTTATGTGCGATAATTATATATATATATATATATATATATATATATATAAAACATATAAAACAATATAAAAGGTCAAAATATGCAAAGCCCGCGAAATTATATAAAAAGAAGATCACTAATAATAAGAATAAAAAAGCGTAGTAAAATACGCCGAAGTGAATAAAATAACAAGGAAAAATATGAAAAAGAACATTATAAAATACAAAACAAAATTAGCACCAGAAGTATTAAAACATTACAAATTACGAAAATGTTTTGACAAATTACAATGAAAAAATAAAGAATGAATAACAACAAACAGTAAAGAAGAAATTTTATACAGAACTTTATAGAGCAGAACTTTCATGTGACGTAGGCAAAGAAACTAAACGAAGAACAGAAGAACAGATTGCGTTAAAAAAGGTTACATCATCAGCAAGTACAATCTGTAAAGAGTCTAGTAGAGAAAACAATAAAATATCAATTACTTATATGGATAGCCTTAAGCAACCACAAGAAGACTTTTGATACAATAGAGATACAGGTCTTATCAAAATCAAAATGGGAAAAATTAAAACCGGAATTGACAAGTAACGAAGAGAGTATGCTTAGAATTAAATTACCAGAAGACCAAGTAATATGACAAATGAAACAAATATAGAAAAATCGATTACAATCCTAAACAAGCACTAAAAAAACTAAACAAATATAAGTACTTCGGCCACACAATTATCCCGGGTGAAGGAAATCAAGAATTAAGAGCTCGACAAATTAATAAGATTAACATAAATTGGAAATTGAAAACTAGAGACCTAATATAGATATAATCTTCCCCTGAAAATTCAGTTGTAACTACCAGTAACATTCTATGAAATCGTTTATTATATGAAATGTGGATATTCATTAAATCCACTCTATGTAAACATCAAATAAATCAAAAGGCCATAATAAGAAAAAGACAATGTGAAGTGAAGTGCCCAACTCAAATGGAATGGGGCCGGATTTGTAATCCAAAATGTGGAAAACTTATCCAGCAGGATTATCAAATAGCGATACTTGGAGAATGAAAGAGATGTAAAACGCGCTCATACGAGATGGGACAATAATGTTAAAAAAACGATTAGGGTCACCTGAATATCGATATCCCGAAATAGACAAATCTGGAAAGGTCCAAAGGAGAACATTATATAATAATTCGTCATTGTATTTGTATTTTTCTCTGGGTTTCCCAAATTTGTAAACATAATAAAACAGAACTCTAAAAAATTATTATGCTTAACTTATGCGCTAAGTTATAATTATTTCTTAGATTCACAAAGTACTGGAACTTTGGGAATTTTTCTGTCAAAATACTCAAAAAATTATTCTTTCATCTCTCAACGATTCTAATGAAATAAACCAAAACATAACAAAAAAATTAACAATATATTACTAACCCTCATCCCTTAACTTTTTTTTTATTACGCACTTGGCGCATACATTGCAACTAGTTAATAACTATCTAGCAATTTTATTTTAACAATTGTTTACTTAAATCTAAGTTACCTTACATCTAAGCAAGTCTTAGCGTTTGATGGATGTGTTCCCACTGGCGCACTGCACATATGGTTTAAAACACTCTTTTCAAATGTTTTAGATTGCCCTTAATTCACTTCACTTCACTTACACTAGCTCGAAGGGTTTTAGCCTTTTTAGTCTACGAGTAAGCTGATTGTTGTCGAGTAGTTGTAGCACTTCGACGTTTTCGTGTTCATGGAGTCTTGCTTCATGTTTTTTCGCGAACCTTTTTATTTCCGCACTGACCGTTGGCACTTATACGTCCTTGTGGATGTCATCATTTCTGATGTACCAAGGAGTATTAACAATGTTACGAAGTACTTTGTTTTGGAAGGTTCGTATAATTTTAACATTAGATTTCTTCGTGCATCCCCAAAGTTGCACGCCGAAGACCCAAACGGGTTTTAGAATCTGTTTATACAACAGTAACTTATTATGCAGGGATAGCTCGGAGTGTCTTCCAAGTAACCACCACATCTTTTTAAATCTAATGCAAAGTTCTTTGCGTTTTTTCTTGACGTGTTATTTCCACCTGAGCTTGGTATCGAGTGTCATGCCCAGGTATTTCGCTGTGTTAGTGTGTGAAATTGTCTGCTGATTGATCACTATGGGTAAGTAATCAACTCTTTTGTTGGTGAAGTTTATGTGAGTAGACTTCGCCTCATTTCATTTAATCCGCCATTTTTTGGTCCAACTAGTGACGTTGTTGACGGCTGTTTGCAATTTGTTTGTCGCTGCTTCCATCTCGTTGCTTGTAGCCAGCAATGCAGTGTCGTCAGCAAATGTAGCTGTCTTCACTCCATCGCTCATAGGGATGTCGCTGGTGTAGAGCAAGTACAAGATTGGTCCAAGGACACTTCCTTGCGGTACTCCTGCATCGATGTCTTTTAATTCTAAATATTCTTCGCCGTATCTTACCCTGAAGTGACGGTCGGAGATGTATGATTTGAGAATCGGACTCATTTGCTTGGGTAGATTCTTTTCCAACTTATATTGTAGACCCTCGTGCCACACTTTATCAAAAGCTTGGGCTACGTCAAGAAATATTGCTGAACAAACTTCTTTTTCTTCTAGGGATTTTTCAATTACATCAGTGATGCGATGCACTTGGTCGATTGTCGAATGCTTGTTTCGAAATCCAAATTGATGGTTCGGGATAAGTTGCTTCTCCTCAATAATTGATTTGAGACGTTTTAAGAGCAGCTTCTCGAACAATTTGAATACGATTGGTAATAGCGAGATTGGACGGTATGATGTTTTCTCATTGGGTGGTTTCCCTGGTTTCGGGATCATAATAACTTCCGCTACCTTCCACTGCATCGTACGTATTGTAATCGCATAGCAGCGTTGAATAGGTGTGTAAGTTTCATTATGCCCTTTCTTGGTAGTTCTTTAAGCACATGCGCACTAATTAAATCATAGCCAGGTGCTTTTTTGGCGCTGAGGTTCTTTCGAATCTCCGTGGCAATTTCGTTCGGGATTATTGGATCAATGACCCTATTTTCCCAGGTGTCAATCGCGGGTAGCGGTTCGTTGTAATTAGCAGGGTGAGGTTGGAAAGTATTTGCTAAATGTTCAGCAAATATTTCCGCCTTTTCACTATCTTTCCTTGTCCATTCACCGTTTTCCTTGCGAATAGGTGGGTTTTGGTTTTTTGGTCGCTTTAACCTCTTAGTCGCCTTCCACAGAGAGTACTCAGTATCTTTATCGTCTGATAAATCTTTTAGGAATTCAGAGAATGTTTCGTTTTTAACTGTACGGATTTCCTGTTTAAGTTGTTGGCTTAGTCGATTTAGCACTGTTTTATCTGCAGATGCTCTGCTTTGTTGCCATTTTTTTCGTGCTTTGCGTTTCGCTGATACGAGATCTCTAATTTCTTTTGGGTAGTTTAGCCCAGTTGTTTTCTGTTTTGGCGCCGGAGTACTGTTCCATGCTGCTTCTTGTAGATTAGCAAAGAACAATTCTTTTAGTGGGACATTTAACTGGATACGTTCTTCTACTTCTGTTCTGAATACGCCCCAGTCTGTTCCTTTGTTTGTTAGTGATGGTGGGCGTGATCTATTGATGATCGTTTCACTTAACGTCAAGATAATCGGAGAGTGGTCTGATGACAGGTCGTAATTGTCATCAATACTGGTGTAATTAGATGATATGTTTTTCAGTATAAAGAAGTCAATTAGATCTGGTATTTTGTTGCCATCTGTTGGCCAATACGTTGGCTTACCAGTGGAGTGGCAGATACATTTAGCTTGTTTGATAACATCGTACAACTGCTTACCTTTGGTAGTGATGAGTCTCGGCCCCCAGAAGGTATGTTTAAGGTTAAAATCCCCTCCAATTATGAAGTGATCTCCTAGTGTTCGAAAGAGCCCGAAGTAGTCCTCTTTTTCTAACGCATATCTAGGTGGACAGTATATTGCAACAACAGTATAGTCCTTGGATTTTGTAGAGACCTTTACAGTTGTTGCTTGTATTTCACAAGTTTCATAGTTAGCATCTTCATAGTGTTTAATGTTGTCCTTTATTATTACCACTGATCCTCCCCTAGCTGTGTTATTTGGGTGGATCGTGTGGTATAATTTGTACCCTTTTATTTTTAGGTAGTTCTCTTTGGTAAAGTGTGTTTCCGAAATTAAACAGATGTCTATTTTTGATCCCAAAGGAATAGTTCTAACTCATGAGCGTGTTGTAAAAGCCCATTTGCATTCCAAGCAGCTATTCTGACAGTTGCCATTTTTATTTCTTGATTTTGACAGCTGCCTTATTGCTGGTTTCATTTTGCTTATCAATTTTAGCTAGAATTATTTGCAACGTGATGTTTATTGCATCTAGTTTTGATTCCTCAGCAGTGCTTTGTTGTGGGTTACCTTTAACCATTTGTGCATAACTACCCCCTGTTGGGTTGCGTTGTTTTACTGGAGCAGTCTTGGGTAGGGTAGGAAATTTCTGCTGAGTTTTCTCTACCACTCGTACTTCTTGTCCATTGGTTGATTTTCGATTGTTCCTTTTTCCCTCTTTTAAAGTTTTTTCTCTTCGCTTTTGAAGTTCTTTGGCAACCACGCAACCGCGGTAACTTGCTGGGTGAGCTTCTCCGCAGTTGATGCATTTGGCCTTAGCAAGTTTAGTTGCTTTGCACTCAATAGTAGCGTGATGTCCTGCACATTTAACACACCTTGCTTCTTTATGGCAGAAGGATTGGGTGTACCCAAATGCTTGGCATTTCTGCGCAGCGGTTCGATCTTGACTTTCAATCCTGCAATTTGTTGGATCGCATAGATTTTTTTAATATCTTCTGACTTATCAAACGTCAGCATATGTAGCGACAATGGCTTTTTGATAATGTTATTATCTTTTCTAACTTTTTTTATGATGTTAGTAGCATCAATAATTTTAAATCCTCTTCTGTGATCATTTTTATTGAACGCGTTGGGTGAATGCCTCTGGCAATGATTTTTATAGGTCGATTTTGCTTATCTTCATAAGTATAATACTCAACATTAGAGTTACGTAGAACACTTATCAGACTACGGTATTGCATTTCGTTTGCAACGTTAACCTTGAATACGTTGTTATTTATAGCAGTTACATTGTAAGAAACATTTGCCGCTTGCATTATTTCATGTACGTTTTCATATTGTGTTACATTCACCAAATTTATTGGCGGCGGTAATGGTATTTTCTTTTCTTTCGGTTTGTTATCCGAATTTTTAGAAGTCGAAGGTTGTTGTGGAGAAGTTTCAGGAGATCCAGTTGCTTTTCGTTTTTTGTTGCTTTTCTTGGATTTTTGGACTATCCACTCAGTTTCTTTTGCTAGCTCTTCCTCATCGGTATAATATTCAATTTTCTTTTCTATAACCTGCTCTGTTTTAAGTTCTGCCATAGCATTCTCGAAGCCCTTGACATAAGCTGGTCAATCTTAGATTGTAAGGTTGCATTGGTTGCAAGGGCTTGCTGCAGTGGATTCCATAGATTAATCTCATTTTAAGTTTTTAATTGATTCTGTTGTAAAATAATTTGATTATGCTGGGATAACGCGACCTCAGATGGTGTTGGAGGTCGTTGAATAGATGTTAGCTGACTCATTATGCTGTTACGCGCGTTTTAGACTTAACTGCAATATGAATAGCTTATCTTACCCCGCGGAGTGCAGTCATATTTTATCTTAATGCGGACCTGTACGCTGTTTACATTTAGCGTGGTTTGCAATAGGCCTAGGCAACCCGTCTCAAGGCCAGTCTCGTATCAGTACGTTGGAATTTAACTTACTATTTCATTTTTAATTCTAATCCTACCTTAGTTTTAGTTGATGTATGATGTTTAATTCTCTTATTTTATTGGTCTTGCCGCCACTATTAAATATTTAGGCACTACTTAAACTTAAGCGTAATTTTACTTGGAACAAAATTGACTTGGGACTGTACACCAGGACCGTAATATATCCCTTAAGTTGATCCCTTTTTTGCACTAGCAAAAGCATGTTCCATACATACAGGTTTCGCACATGCAGAATAGTAGTGTTTAGTCAATATCTTTGGATGTGGAACAATACTCACACCTTGTATATTGGTGAAGCTTTTTTAAGAATTGGTGATGACGATTCTCCCAAATGTTTAGCAGTCCTTTTTCGGGTTTCCTTAGGAATGCGCACATTTTTTCACTCCTACGAAAACTGTCAGCAATCAAAGCCGATCCTAAATTACGAAAAAAATGTACCGTTTATAGCAGCTATATTGACCAGGTCATAGAAAATGTTATAGGCCATCGCTTGCGAGAAAGTTTATATGTAGTACTCAACTCATCGGCGACTTTGACACATTAGAAAATTTTCTTTATCACTCCTAGATACGTCGATAGTTTTACCATGATGCAATTTTATATTTTTGGAAACATATGACACTAGAGTTGCGATGGAACAATCTTAATCTCAATAAAATAAATAGTTCTATGTACTTAAGACAATGCACTAAAAATTGATCCTTCACTCATTACATCATAGTACGTTGCATTAATTTTCTAAAAATTATTCAGGTTGCCCTCCTGCTCCGAATCACTTTCTTCGCCGCTTTAATTTTCTCTGCACTGCCCGAGTCATAATTGTAGCTCGAGGATTCATCTGCGAGAGTCTTGCGACGTTATTATTTTCTTATAAGACATGTTCTATAATTATATATAAAGAAGTACAAAAACAACAGATTTCCCCACACATATTTTTCACCAACACCGGTGCAATACTAACATAAAAGTTGCATATCCCTTTTTGCACCCTTCCTTCCAGCTACTCAGAGAGCGGATTTTTGGGAACCACAGTATCAATCAAAAATATTTATATTATAAATATCTGGGTGTGAGATACTTTGTAATTAAAATTGTAACAAATTCCAATTAATTCAAAGGTTGCAAAAGTATCAATCTCATACTGAACATAAGAAAAAAAAATTTGCATTCTTTGAGAGATATAAAATGTAAAATTTATTATCGTGTGATGCGAAACTGAAACTTTTGCTACAATAGTGTATTAGTAATCTTATACGGATTATAGTGATCATCTAATTATTAAACAGTACCCTTCTGACGATTATATTATCCATTTATTACTTGTGAATTTATCAGGTTATTCCACGAAAACATTTAGCGAGATCTAGCGGTATTACTCTAGAATTTGGAGTTTTAGAAACACGTGTTTTTGTTTAAATATTAAACATATTTTTTAATTATTATGAATTTTATTTTAATAGTATTAAAATGAAGTTACAGGAATAAGAAAATTCAATTACCAACGAGGATCAAAGAAATTACATCAAATTTTCAGTTTTGCTCGGCAAAAATACCGTTGATATCGAGAAGGACCTCAAAACAGTATTGGCTGGTGCAGCATACAAATATAAGACTGTAGCTGATTTGATAAAAAAGTTCAGAGAAGGAAGAATTAACACAAGTGAGTCAAGAGGTGGTCATTAAACTTTTCATGAAGATATTGAATTAAGAATTGAATTTATTAAAGATAAATTAAATGAAAATAAAGGCTACAGTGTGCGACAACTTGCTCTCGAAAGTGGCATTCCTTGCAAAACTGTACACCGGACTTTAACTGAGAAACTTCAGTTGAAGAAATTGCTGGTAAAATGGGTTCCTCATTTGCTCACTGAAGACCAAAAGCAATTTCGAATAATGTCATCCAAAGATAATTTGCTTCGGTATACGCGTAATCCAAGACTATTACAGAGAACCGTAGCCATTGATGAAACTTGGGTGCGCCTCTACACTGAACCCAAAGGACAAAAAAGCGTGTTTGGCTAGCTGCAGACCTGGATTCAACTACCTTATTCCCCTGATCTATAACCACGCGCCTTTAATGGACTTTGTCCTCTTAAAGTTCGTTTGAGTGGCAATCGATATGTGGATTAGAATTTATTCGGAATTGGATTCCGGCAGATTGTCATTAATGGAATGAATGAAGACCTATTCCGCGGGTTATCTATGATACTTGAGCAGGTAATTGAAAGCAATGAGAAATACATTTGTATACATAATAAAATTTCAGTACAATCGCTTGAATCGGCGGAAATTTGACCTACCCAGTTTTTCACATTTCTGGACGAAATATAGCCTCAGGACACCAAAAGAGTTGGTTTTAGCCATTGGTTCGTGTGTGTATGCGTGTGTGCGTGCGCGCGCGCTCGTGTGTCTGTGTGTGTGTGTGTCTGTGTGTGCGTGCGTGTGTGTGTGTGTGTGTGTGTGTGTGTGTGTGTCGGTCTGTCAGTAAACAAGATATCTCGAGAACCGTAAGAGCTAGAGACTTGAAATTTGGTATGCAAGTTACTTGTAGGCAGGGGACGCAGTGCGAAACTTTTGGTAAAAATCGGCCGAGCCGTTTGGTCGCAAGATCGCAAAATCGGTCGCAAAGCGGTCGCGAATTTAAACGATTGAAGGTACAAAAAATTCATGAGAATAAAAATGATTTGTTATCACGAGATAAACATGAATTTGAAGTAAAAGTTGGTAAAATAGGAACTCGAAAAAAAATTGAAGCCAGGATTTTTGCCAGAAATACCCAAATAATAGGATAAGGAGAGACGTATGATGTTCACACCAGATTTTTATTCAATTAAAACCACCTGCATGTTTGCGTGAGACAACCTATAATATAAAGGGGCATTGGTATTTCATGCAGTATTTTTTTATTTTGTTGTTATTATTCAAATATAACCAGTGCATGGGCTGCGGTGCTGACAGAGCCTGGTTCATTTCCCGGAGCTCTCTGATGCGGGTGGTCTACTCGGTCACTAAAAATAATTGGGTACCTGCGTTTATTTCGAAAAAGAGGTAATAATAACGGTCGTCTAAGGCGGTGCTCGTCACATCGCCCCGCAACAAAGATGGTGCGCAACGACCGGGCACAGTGGCAGACATATGAGAGCCTTAACTTCTCTGTTCGCAGGTCGTGCTCCCACACGGGATGTTAGAGCCTCATTATTATTATTATTAAAATAAAATCTATAAAAAAATTCCGTCTTCACAAGTCTTCGTAAGTAATCAAAAACTTGATTAGATGAGTTGTTTGAAAAGTAGAGTATATTCGGAAAGTAGTTCTCACATTAGACCCATTTGTGATACAACCCTTCACACCAAGTCGTCAGGCCAGGCACCTCTACACCGATAATTCTTCGTTAAAGATGGCGACTTTTATGAGGGTCAAGAATTTCAATAAACTCACGACCATTTGATACATGTTTCTGAAAGACATGTCGGTAAGGATAGGGTACTATTCTGGAAAACCAGTAGGTGATTGCCAAAAGCATAACAAAGCATGTGAAAATGTCATCAGAATACACCCTTACTATTATCCATGATATTTTTCACATCGGCAAGTGGGGTGCATCAAGAGTGCAGTTGTCCGGAGCATAACCGCAACGATTTCGCGCCGACACGTACAATTTTTAGAGTGCTTGACCATCAATTTAACTATCATCTCAGTCGAAATATTAACAATACGGGATGTTCACAATTTCGAATAAATTTCATATGAAATGTAAAGATTAATACAAATAGTTTTTCTTTTATCCATTGGTTGATAGCACGACTGGGATTACGCAAAAAATCCTAAAGTACCATTTGCCTAGACCTTCTTCAGTAGTTCAGTAGTTTTCAAACAACCCTTATGTAACATTCAAAAATTAAGAAAAAAAATTGTTTCGAGGTCACGTATTTTAATTAACACATACATTTCAATAAAAAAAAACTGCAAACAATTTAAAAATGCTACTACATAGTATCAAATAACATTTAAAAACTGTAAAGATCGTGGATATATACTGAATTTTCAAAACAATATATAGCTATATATTCAAATCGATCGAAAAAAAGTCAAACCAAGCGACTACGTCAGAGAACCAGAAACCTCGAAGTAAAAAGACTTCTAAAGAAAGAGCTGGATGAGCTCAGAATTCAATCATACCCACAGCATATTGCTGATATCGGTCCCGGCGTTCCTGGCATGTGCAAAACTACCAGAAGGATTCTAAAACAATCATATCAAATGGAACTGTTATACTTTGCACTGATAGCGAAAAATCACAATCACCTCCTAATCGCCTAGAACACGTCTTCACGCCAGCAAAAATCTGTGGCACTGCACATGCATCACCGTCTAAAATAACCCAATTTACATCTACCCTGTCTAAACGGAAGTCTCCAGGCCATGCCCTTATAACTAATATTGTCCTGCAACACCCAACCCAAAAATGTATAACATACTTAGCATCAATATTTAAAGTATGTCTTCGCATTGGCTATTTTCCGCAGAGCTGGAAACATGCTCACATTCTTATGTTTGTAAAACAAGGAAAAGACAAACAAGATATTAAATACTACCGACCAATACGCTTACTTATGTCTCTATCTAAAATTCTGGAAAAAATTATTCGTGTTCGACCATCAAGACCAAAAATATATTACCAACATTTCAATTTGGCTTTAAGAAAGAACATTCAACCTTTCAACAAGGTATGTTATGGATTGAAAGTCTAAAGAAAAAATTCTTGACGTCAATATACCAAGTGATCTGCAAGCAACAATTTTCTTGTTCTTGGAAGACAGAACCTTCGGCGTTAAAGTCAGCTTGTACACATCCGACATCAAAGCAATACATGCTGGAGTTCCACAAGGAAGCTTTCTTGGACCTTTGCTATTCAATATCTATACATTAGATATACCAACAATCACAGCTACTATAGCCACCTTTACGGGCGACACGGAGATTATGACGTAAAACATGGACTTACACAACGCAGCGACGTTCAAAAGTTTTTGTAACTTCCACAGTTCTCAACAGATTTACATCTAATTTGTCACTTATGTTCCTTAAATATATATCTATCTAGGGATTGTCCGATAATGGAGAGGGGGGGGGCATGATAGATATTTTTTATTATTACGCGTAACTCACATTAAATTCTTAGATTTGTATTTAATCACTACATTATGAAAGCTACCTACCCTTGGGGGCTTTGCCATAAAGAATTTCTTATCCACATCGAACTTTGTAACGTATTATGCCCATGTATTTTATGTTCTGTATTAGATTTTCCATTCCTTACTGTTATTTTTATTTTCGCAATTTTTCACTATTCAAAGTTTTCCTTTCTAATACACACGTTTTTCTGAATTTAAAAGTAGTACCCTACTATTCACAACGCATTTTCTGTTTAATAATCCTGTGATATTTAAATCTGACCCTGTAACGTTCGGCAACAATTAATGTATTTTCTTGTTTCGTTCTCAAGGAAAGTTTACTATCCCCTCCATTGTTTTTTCTGGCAGTAAACCTACATCAAACTATCACTAATGAATTAATGCGTTCCTAACGAATGATGCCGAGATTTATGAACCTCATTAACTATTGAAGTGGTGGAACAAATACTTTAATATCTTCCTGTGCTAGCTGAATTGTGTATCGTAAAAAAACGCACTTTTGAAACAACTAAAGAATCCCCAACGTATTAAATTTTCAGATGATTTACATATATTCTCTCATACTGAATCTATTGTGACTTTATTTCAACTGAACCGTAGTCTACACTATTTTTTAAATTGCTGAATGTCCTTAATTATCTAAATTAAACAATTACCGCAAAAATATATGATCTCTAACAGTTTAATTTAATAAGCATTCTAATTGTCATACACCAAGAAAACTCAAAAAATGCGCTTCTGAAAAATAAAAAAGTGAACACCCTGTACAATAATAAATATACATGATTATAATTTTTTCCAACGTTCTGGGAGAATCTGGATGCCCTTTTCAAAAAAGACTTTTAAACTTGAATAATTAAATATAGCATTTCTTGGATCGCTGCAATTTTTTGTTGGATATTTTCTTTTAGTTCTTCAATAGATCCGGGATTATTTCTGTGCACTCTACTGTTACAAATCCTCCATTAGAAAAAATCCATGGGCGTTATGTTGGGTCTTCACATAAACTAATTCATATCACCTCTTCGATATCAGTTTATCCAGAATAATTGTTCGAACCACTGGCAACGATGCGATTGAATTGTGTGACGTTGTTCGATCCCGTTGAAGCCTCGTTCGCTAGTTTTAACTATAAAATTTTTGCAAATCATGTGTAAAAAAATGTTCAGTTATCATTGTAATATATTAGGTTTCGACTATTGACTGATCATATTTTTCATTTTTACCTGTGATTAATTTGGTTTGCATACGTTTTTAGTGATTATAGAGATCAAATTGGGCACATAGGTTGTATTTATAAGAAAATCCGTTGCTGCCTTCACAAAATAAAGTTTAAAATTAACAAAATGATTACTGAGGTCATTTAATACTACCTCTAGAATATTGAATGATATTCTTGCTATAGTTCAACGATACTATCCACACCAAGAATTAAATCGAAAAGCTTCCTTGGATTCTAAATTCGCTCAACAACTTTAGCTTAGAAAATAGAAGTTCCTATAGTATTTTTATTGCTAAACTTAGTTCTTCTTGGTAACTTTCCACCTAATATTCCAATAGGTAGATACAAGATGGTTCAAATATGACCAGGACTGATTTTTTTACAAAAAAAAATTGCCAAACACTTACTTGCACATGTCTTCTTCAACTTACTCTCCTCCGGAGTCAACACATTTTTTCTAACGTTCTTTTCAAAAAAGACTTGCGGCGTATCCACTCCCGAACAGTCTGGATGACGACGTCGTTGTCCGCAAATCGCATGCCTTGCACGTCTGATTTGAGCCTTCCAAACAGGTAGAAGCCACTTGGGGCCAAATCGGGACTATACGACGGATGCCAAAAGGTTCCATTTCAATGTCTAGAGGATTTCCATTGTTGTTTTGGCCATATGGGAGCGTGCATTGTTTTGAAGAAAGGATGCCTGCTTTCCACCTGTCTTCGCTTGGATCGAACCTTTTCCTTCAAGTCTGTTGCCAGAGGTTCTAGCACTCGCAAAGAAAGTCTACAAGTCTGTTGCCAGAGGTTCTAGCACTCGCAAAGAAAGTCTACAAGTCTGTTGCCAGAGGTTCTAGCACTCGCAAAGAAAGTCTACAAGTCCCAGAAGAACGATGCCTTCTCTTTTCCTGCCGAACGGTTCCTCCACGCTCTCTTGGGTTTGGAAGAACTGATATGCCGCCATTCGCGTGATAACTGCTGGGACTCGGGAATAAAGCAGTGCTCCCACATTGCATCGGTGGTCACTATACACTTCAAAAATGTATCACCTTAGCCTGGAAGCTTGCATGCGCAGCATTTTGTTCACATCCTTCAAAGTGCGTTCACCTTGAGATAGTACGGATGGTTGTTCTTGATATCACTATCAACACTGATGGACAGCATTGCTCTAAGTTCCTTAATAGTGTTGCACCTATTCTCAGGAATAAACGCGTCTGCACGATCAATGTTTAGCTCAGTGACGGATGTTCACGGCCGAATATCACGCGGTTCATTCTCCACGCGCTCTCTGCACTCTCTGCCCTCTCTGAAGCACTTACACTACTCAAACACTGGTCTCCCCCCATACTGTCGTTGAAGTCTGTGATGAATTTCAGCGGAGGAGACGTTTTCTTCAAAGAGATGTTTGATTACAATGCGTTGTTCCACGCTCCGCGGTACTTTCTGTTCGCTCATCAATCTAACAACTCCCAACAAGACTGAACAGATTCTAACCCGAGCATGGGGGAGGGTGGAGGTTGTGTCTCCACTCTTTCAAGGTTGCACAGCTGCTGCACAGTGCGTCTTGTTTACACACAAAGTAGTCCCAGTCACATTTGAACCACCTTGTAGTTTGTTTTTGGTATTTCCTGTCAAATTTAGTTCTGCTATAGACTCTTTCGCCAGTTTTTACAGTATAAAACACGAATATCTTAATTATACAAGAATTTCTTTATCATTAATTGTTTCCAGTTTTCTACACTTAAAAAATACCATTGATTTCAAGTATGGTACAATCCACAAAACATAATTTTGTTTAATGTAGTAAAGAAATAGTCATAATACCCCTTTCTTGCATTTTAAATGAAATTAAGAACGTAATACTCAATCACATAAATTCATTGTAACTTTTGTTGATATCTCATTGATACAGTTTTAAATGTCATTTTACATTCTAGGAAGCATTTGCTTTTAAATTTTTCTCTACTAGTAATTAATAAAACTCATACCTTTAATTTTTTATCTAAAAATATGCAGTTCTTTTTTGTATTATAAAATTTATGTATACCCTGTAAATAATTTTATTGTACTTTTTTTATAGAATTAACAGAAAGACTGCAGCAGCAACAAACAGCCTTGTGGGAACTCATCAAAACCGAAGTCGCTTATATCAAAACCTTAAAAGTAGTTACTGACGTAAGACATCTAACCGTTAACCACGATTCCACAGCTAACGCTTTTTCACTCTAGTTGTTCCTGGCCTGCCTAAAAAATCTGCAGTCCGTAAACCTCCTGAAGGAGATCGACACCGAGAAGCTCTTCTCGAACATAACGGAAATCCTGGACGCCAACGTGCTGTTCTGGAGGAACTGCATATTCCCGCTGGTGCGAGACATGCGGCGCTACAAGCAGCCGCCCTGCATCGAGAACATGCTGCAGGGCTTCCTGAAGATCGGCGACACCTTCCAGGCCTATTTCAGGTACTGCGGCGAGCAGGCGCGCTGCCAGCACTACTGCAGAGAGAACCACACGCACAACGAGCTCTTCACCGCCTACTTGGCCTGGTGCGAGACGCAAAAGGAGTGCAATAGGTGCTAGAATTAATTCAATGTCCCGCGCCTACTAACGATTCTTTATTGACAGGTTGAGATTGATGGACATTTTAGTCCAGCCGATGCAAAGGCTGACTAAATATGGACTGCTATTGAAAGCGATTTTGAGAAACACAGATGACGATGTTGAAAAGGACAACTTAAACTTAATGGTGAGCATAAAAGGATAATGTTATATGTAATAAAATGTATAACTTATTTTCAGATAAAATCGGTGGATGAATTTGTAAATAATGTAAATCTCAGTTTGAAACAAAAACAGGATAATGAACGGCTAAAGGGGATTATGGCTAGGATCGAAAGCTATGACGTTGTGGTTAGTAAAGCATTAAGCTCTGTTTATTAAATATTAACAAATATTTAAATATTGATTGACATATAGTAATATCTGATAATAAACTTATATTAAATTGAACCTGAAATTTACGTAATGAAACTTTAATCTATATGGTCGTTAATAAATAGGATTAGAAACAATTTTTGTGACTTATTGTCTTTTTCAGGAATCAAAAGATGATGACCTTGAAAAATTGTTAAAATCATACAACCAGTTAGATTTAAATAAACCCATGGTGGGCTGCCCGCCGGAACGGAAGCGCCACCTGCTACTAGAGGGTGATCTGAAATTGAAAGACAGCAATACATCTAAGGTAAAAATGTTTCTTCTTGGCAAATCTTAAAAATATCCTAGTTTTATTCCAGATGGAAGTTCACTGTTTCCTTCTAACAGATATGCTGTTAGTCTGCAAACCTTCAACGAAGAAGGGGGGTGCCACCATGCGTATTATCAGACAACCGTATCTCATCGACAGGCTCGTGATAACAGAATTGTCGCGGGAAACCCCCAGCCTAGCTGCTATCTACAAAAACGAGTTTGATTTGCCGGTAGCCGCATTTATTTTGCAAAACAACGACGCTAAGAAACTGAAGGTTGTAGAATATACAATACCATTTTTATGCTCATTGCAACGAGGCAAATTTCAGAGTTGGAAAGACAGTATCGCTAAAGCACAGATTTTGTACCAGCAAGCGAAGCAAATGAATTATCTAGCAGAAGAAAGCTTGGAATCCGATTATACTACAGATTATAATCTCGAAGGAGATTATCATAGCTTGCAGTTAATTCCGCGCTCCCCTCTGGCAACTTCTTCTAGAGCAAGCCGCGTATCCAGTCTTGCACATAGTCATAGGTATGTACGCAGCAACCTCCTTAATGTAACTGTAAAGTACTTTTTTATTACCAGCGGCTCTGTGGAAATGAACGATCAGTCATCGATCGGATCAGCAAATCAATCCAGGGCAGTCTCAATGGAAAATGAAAACCGCACCGCCTCGATTTCGAGCGATGAAGGCGTCCAGCCGCTTCCCCCGGATAAAAGCCCGGTGACTCAAAAACTCTCGTTCAAACACCGCCTTTTCAGTAAAACCCCAAACACGTTATCCGTGCAGCCTTACGGAAACCTAGGCCAAAGCCTGCCCAACCTCACCCTGGGCTCCCCGAATGTAGGAACATTGAGTTTGAACTTGAGCCAAAACACATTGTCTGTCCCCAACACCAAGAACGGGAGCCATCTCCTGAGCCCTACCCACCGCGGCGTCTCCTACCCTCCCCCATCACCCACAAGGGGAAACCTCAAGAGGGGCCTCGCCATTTCCCAGAACAAGAACCCGCCGCTGCTCAAGACTCGGCACGTAACTTCAACAGTCGGCACAAACGCAACTGGTCAAACGCCGGCCAGCTTCGACTTCGACGTCCCAGTCATTGCAGGTACTGTATGTTGTTGTACTGTGTGGTGGTTCACTCATCAACTCTGTTCTCCCTTTGACTTAACTAGAAGAAGAGAATTGTGACGCAACGTAATTTCACTCATGTTTGTGAGTCTATTTATCATATAAATCATACGCTGGCGGTTTGCGAAACTTTGCACTGGTTTGACGCTTACATAATTTGGTTCAGTTAATTACTCATGCTGCCAAAGTTTCGGAAACACTCATAGCCACTTAGTTTAGCTCATGGCACTACTAAATAATAGCTTCTGCTATAACGTTGCCATACTACAAACTTATGCTTTGTAGACACACTATGTAATACACTTGGAGGAACTCACGAAAAAATATTTACGTAGATTGTTATTCCCTTTATTAGTCTAAAGATTGTTTTAAAAATTATGCAAGATTAATTTGCTGCTTTGGACGAACCTTTAATATTCGCTACGCTATAAAAATAAGCTTTTTTCTGCAATTCTACATTTCAAAGGTGCTAAACCACTCTGCCATTTAAAATAATACTATAACCCAGAAATGTCAACTCAAACTCGCTAGACAGTCATGCACTACATCTATATATACCCATGTCACACAGCTGAGCGATAGGTAAAGACAGCTAATTCTAAAGAACACTATATATTTCGCCCGCTTACTTAATGTAGGCGAAGGCTGTGAGGAGAGTCAAAATCTTAGGTAGCCAGAGCCAAAAGTAAAGAGTCTTAATAATTAAACTGTTAGATGTTATGCAATGCGCATCTACCTTTCTAGAATGTAGGTAAAAAGCTAATTTTTTTTTAAATGTTGTCGTTATACGCACATCCGATGGCCACAGTCAATCATTTCATCTGATAGGAAGAAACATTAAAATATTTTTAGTTCCAATATCTAAATAAGAAAAAGCATTTAGCTTTCGTGATGAAATGCAACGATTATGACAATCGCATGGCTGTGCGATATTTCACAAGGTAAGGGAATCAACAACTAAAAATTTCAAAACACTTCAGCAGCTTAAAAGCTTAAAGAAATATTACACTAACCAAGGATTAATTAATATTGAAACTAGGCACTCTTAAAAACTTCTGTGTGGAAGCAAACTGTGAATTCTGCAGTATAAAAAGCGATTTGGGGCTGAAAGCTTACAAAGGCGCAAAACAAACAAAAAATAAATAAACACAAAGCCTCTACTATAGTGTCATAAGAAAAGTAGACAGTAAAGAAACGCTAAATCCAGATAACCTGGTGATTTTTAAGTCACAATGTAGTTCATATTCATGAGGACATACTAAAAAAATTTCAGGGATTTAAAAACCTAATAATGACAACTTCATTTCTGTGAAAAACAAGAACAGCCGAAGATAGTTGTGGAGATTGTAGCCAAGAATCTTAGAAAAACTCTCATTTATGGATAAAACTGAATACTCAAACAATCCAACAATTTTTTGAAATAAATACTTCATTTGGATTACAAGGTTATAGCCTGCACTTAAATATAAGGAAATATTGAGAAGGCACCGATAAATTTTTTGAAGGTATACTTACCATGCAATATAGTTACTTACTAAACACAAGACCCGTGTACAAGCCATTTTAAAATGTTTGGTTCAATATTGGGATAACTGAATGCCTATCAGTAGCTGTTATCATTTCAACGGAAACCTTATGACAGTATATGCAATAAGTTAATTACATTAAAATACGGAAAGAAATTAATTTTGATTTTTTGGGTCATTTTGGGTTCATAAATAAATTGATGATTAAAAACCAACGGAGCGAAAAAATTAACACCAAACTGTAATTCTGAATTTTGTAGAAATAAAATTATTTTCTCTTAAATTTCATATTTAAATCAGTACAAAATTGCAATTAACATTTAGACACACACGATTTTGATACAATTGCAAATAACAGGTTGTGTAAAAAGTTCGTGCCGCTTTGGTTTTTTAATATGATTTTTGCAATTAGATTGCATAATTTTGGCATCGTTCGACTGCGCGTTACAACTTGCCTATACTTGCTTTAGGATAGAGCTGTCTTGGGAACAAATTCGCTTGCTTCTCGTACACGAATAGCGCGTAGGAGAAAATGCTAGTAAAGCGCAAGATTAATGGAGCTGGGGGCGATGCTACGGTTGCAAAAAAGACGGCTAGGAAGTGATTCGCAAAGTTCAAAGCCGGAAAAGTTCGATTATTGCTTCGCCAACACACTGCATAAACTGAGTAAAGTCTGGAAGAAATGGTTGTCGCCCAATCAGAAGCTTTCGGCGATCCCAGTTAAGGACTTCCGCAAGAAGAAGCACATATTGATCGTTTTCCGAAAGGGCCAGACTATGAATGCCGAGCGCTACTGTTCCTCTGCCGTGTGCACCGCCGTCTGGACTACCGCAAGCGAGTCATCTTTCTCCACTACAATGCGCGCCCTCACATTGTCAGGCTGACAAAGACTTGCCAGAAGAGGAGTTCGGCTGGGAGACTCTGGAGCATCCACCCCATACAGCCCTGATTTGGCGCTCAGCAACTTCAGCATTTTCCAGTCGATGGAGCACAATTTGCATAACAAGAAGTTCAAGGATCAGATCGAATTGCAAAATGACATCAACTTCTTCAATTCCAAACCGGTTGAGTTCTACAATCAAGGCATTGATCTCTTACTTGAAAAGTGGCAGGAAGTTATCGAAGTCAATGGAGAATACTTTGATTATTAGTTTTGTCTTTTCTTCGGAATAAAGTGTTGCAAAAATTATATTAAAATCCAAAACACCACTAACTTTTTACACAACCTATTAGCTATAAAGAACAAAAAATTGAAGGATTCTTTAAAGCCACAACAAAGAAAAAATAAATAGATCTAATGCACAAGATAATGAGAGATATTCAAGAAATGGAAATAAAAAAGAGAAGGGCGGTGCAAAATAGATACAAAAACGTTATTACACATATAAAAAGATAAAAGCAAAAAAAATTCAAAATAAAACACTACAATCCAAAAGTACTTATAAAAAAACAGAAAATTACCAGACGTAAATAAGGGACATATTGAAATAAAACACAAAAACTATGATGAATAAAAAATGTCTAAAGTCTGATGTAAAATTATAAATAAATTTAAATAACAAACTAAAGAAAAAAGGGAAATGGTAATATAAAATAATAAGAAAATAACACCGAAGAAATAATAGATATAATAATAATGAAGATATTAATTGAGACAGAAATGGCAGATCAGTAAACTGCAAAAATTGTCTAATGTTAAACCTTAACATAATCAAGCTAAAACAAAACATAGACAAAAAGAGTATACTTTCAACTTAAAATATCTCAACAATATTAAGTAAACTAAATATATTAAATTGTTATGTTTAAGCACAAAAATAAAAATTAAAGCAGTAAAATAGATAAGAGGCCAGGTAAGCTGTTCTTAACACGTAAAACTTCTTATAACATCCCTCATTTAGTTGAAACAACCATAGGAAATCAGAGACCAAGGAAAAAATAAAACAGGATAAGAAGAATTTCGTACTCGAAATAACATCATACAACAATTACTAATAACTATATCATAAAAGATACCTGCTTGATATATGTTAGATGTTAAAACATTTATCTAATTGTCAAAATAAGAATATGTCACATTCTAAAAAAGTAAAGGGAAAATACATAGAGGAAAAAATAAAAGGAGCATTAAAAAATAAAACAGAACCAATAAAAAACTGGACAGAAAATTAATAACTAAAAACAAAAAATAAAGTAATTGAAAGGGACTAAAGAATAATAAGAGTGGACAGAAGAAAGGAGAAAAACAAAGATTAGACTAAACGAAACAATGTATGAGCAAAATAAATGAAGAAAGAAATGTATAAAAGTATAATTTAACAACCTGTTCCAAAAGATGTAAAAATGCAGCAGCAATTAACAACATAAACAAACATGAAATTCCTATATAAAAAACAACAATAAAAACCGTTAGATAATAAAAAAGAATAATTATTTACAGAACTGACAGAAAGAGTAAATATGAATACACAAGGCAAAGATGAAACCAAGCTATAAATAACGTACATTAGCAATATAATAAAAAGGCTGTAAAAAACAATTTAAAAAAATAAAAACAAAAATAATAAAATAGAAGGAATGTGTTACATACCACTGGAACAGATATAAATATTATTACCCATGCCCTCAGGACAATCCAGTTTATATCCATTTCTATTCTTCTTCAAGCCCATTTCAATTTTAATTATTGCCTAAAAAATATTTTTTCAATCTTGATCTTCTCTCTTTTTGCTTCACTATCCCTAATTTATAACTTATTTTCCCTTTGCATATATCGCTTTACACTATTATTAGTGTGCCAGATTATAAAGTTATAATGTGTAGTTGATTTCAATTATCAGTTTGAAAACTTCTACTAGTAACACCATACACACAATTCAAAAAGTGTGCAGCCCCTTTAGCTTTACTATTTGTGATCTAAATCATACAGGATGTATCACTCATTATTGAACCCGCCAATTCTTTAATGATCTTAACAGCAATGAAAATATTGTAACGCAATATTATAACATGTAGAAGTGGTCATCATTTGCTTGCAGACAGGGTTAAACCCAGTAAAATATTCGGTAATGTTTGCTTTCAAAGCATCTGCAGTTCGTGATTTGTTGCAGTTAACTCTCCCTTGCAAAAAGCCCTACAGAAAATAATTAAGCGGAGTCAAATCAGACGAGCGCGATGGCCAAAGTCCCTTCCAAATGGCGCGGTCGATGAAAAATGACTCAATTTAGGCTACGCTGGCATGCGATGTACGGGATATCTTTCCAACCTACTAAAATATAGTTCCTCGTGATCCAAATGATCGACAAAGGTGTTGAAAATTCCCGAATATGCAGCCGAATGTACCGAAAATGTCTTCTCTGAACGAAGAAGTGTATATATTTTCACTTAACGTATCGCAATAAATTAAACCACGCTTTGCCTAAGCATCTATAAAGGTAGTTTATGCAAAATCATACCAGAAATATTGTGCACAGCTTCAATCTGCTTCAAAATAAACACCTTGGAATCTCACAATTTTTCCCAGCATCATCCCACTATTCAAAATATTTTTTGTGTTGCAATCACAAAAACCTTTTTGAGGACATCTGTGTTATTGGTAGCAGTCTGAAACAAACAATTAGAAACTGCAACACTATGTCCCTTCTGCTCCGATGACAGCAGCCAGGGAACTAATTTTGCCAAGACACATTTCATGTTAAAACTTTACATACTTTAATTTCGGAATCACCAACGCATCTTCTACTTCTCAGATTGTCACTCGCCAATATTTGTTGATCATTTGTAGGCCATTACGTTTAACATTTTCCGGTATCCTACTCATTGTTAGTCTTCCATAACATTGATCACTTTCAATAGATTCCCAGCATCTCTGAGCCTTTTATACCATGCCTTTATTCATTCTGCACTCATTGCATCATTTTCGAAATCCTTTATTGGAATAGTTTGCACAAAATTTGATGTGGATTCACTTCTTTACTTGTTTAGTCATTACAAATGTGATTACACGCTTCATATACTCATTTACAGGATTTGAACTCCTAAGTGACCCGGCCAGTGAAATCGTTCTCGTTCACACATGCGCATTACACTCCACTCCCATCGATTGCTAAGTTACATTGCTCTGCACAAACCGTTTATTGTATTAACATCGGCATGATATTTTAGAACAGATTTCATAGACCCAAAAACATGGATTTTTCTGAAAAAGTATCTGAAACCATCTCCATTTAATATTTTCAGCAGGATAGAGCGACATTCATAGCATAGACGAAATTGAGTCATTTTTCAGCGACAGCGTCATTTTAATAGGCTTTGGCCATCGTGCTCACCAAATTTACCGTTTGATTATTTTTCATAGGGGAAAATGAAAAAGAAAATTACAAACACCAATTAGGAATTGTAGACACTTTGAAAGCAAACTGGACCACTCACAGCACATGCTATGATGTCATATTTTTTATAAAATTAGGTAAATCACTTCAAATTACATTACAATATCCATATTAGTATAAAAATTAATAATTTTCATATCAGATAGCAAGTGTACTTATGTCTTTTCTAGCTCATCTATTTATTCATTTCACAACATAACACTTGAGTTATCTTTATTTCTTACACCTTTTCCCTTTATTATTCCCTCCTCCCTTCAAAAAAAAAATTGTTAGAAGTATTTTAGCACATGAAATAGAATTATAATTCATAGTTTTCACGTTAAAGCTAAACGAAAATAGAAAACTGGTAGTAAAATGCCTACAAGGGAGTACAAAAAAATGTAAGAAACAAAATGAGTTAAACCTGAAATAACTGTCTTATCCACTACTGATAAAATAATGACACAAAACGCAACAACAGAATCAAGAAATATAAAACCAACAAACATAATTATATCTTAATTTCTCTACATCCACCCATAGCACTTATAATGCATTTTTATTAATTAATTTCATAGTTATTTTTCATGAGTTCCCATGTAGAATATAAAAAGTAGTTGTACAATTCATTTAGATAAGCTTAGCAATTTGTCAAATAACTTTCTGTTGCAGGGGTATCATCACCTGATGATAATTGTGAACCTTTTAGAAGAGACCAGAATCGACAAGCCATGTTAAAAAGACTTAGAAATGATAACAAAAGATATCATACTGCAGGGGTTGTCGATGATATTAAGGTACGTCAATAGTTTTCTGTTGTCAGGCCCCATTCAATCACTGGCATTTTGCAGCACAATGACAACAAGGATCCCAGCATCCACAAGCGATTATCGTGGAACTGCAGCCCCCAAGAGTCTGAAGTGGGGCCAGGGGACCCAACCTAGCGTAGGATCTCTGCATCAACGACTTATGCGCTAACTGTATGTTGTATAATAGGCTACTTTTTAGTGTGTACAGTTTTAGAGCTATTGTATAGACAGTAAGGGATATCAGCAGTTTCTTTACAGCAACGAGCATGTAACAGTAGACCCCAAAAATCAAAACAGTGGACCAAACGCCACAATAAGACAAAGCAAAATATCTTCCAACAATCGGATTGGAATAAGCAATTCCAAGCATGTGATCGAGAAATTGTACATTCCTTTTACGCACCTCGTGTGTAAATTTGGCCTAACAAATTTTATAATATTTAGAATGTTATCATATCTTGGCTGTTGTGGTTTTCTACAGAGTTTAAATCGGCGAGTGTAGCGAGTTGTGTCATTTTGTAATGTTCACGGTTGTCCTCGTTTTATGCCATATTGTAACGTAGGTAGAGCGCTAATTTTAATAAGTATCGCAAGTGAAGACAGTACAACTGGAAACTATTTATTTTGCTTATGTAGAAGCTTAACGTTAATTTATTTACAACGTTTTACATTGGCGTACGCAATACAATATTATGTTGTACTCTAGGAATATATAACGATTTTTTCAAATAAACTTTATCTTTAGACTTGTGTGATTAGTTACCTAACTGCTTTGCAGGTGCAAAACAACAGTCTCTTGCTGTGTCGATATTCTTTCTAGGCACGATGATATCCAACAACTTCAACAGAAGATGGCAAAAGGACACTACGACTAGAAATGGCCAAACGCCACTTTTCAGGTAACTGCAAATACAAAAAATTTTTCTTAAAAATCAGTATAGCAGATTAAAGCATTAGCTAGAAATAAAAAAAATTAGAGAAAAGTAATATATAAAGTGAAAGAAAATGGTTCGCCGTTTCCTTCTGTCTATTCACCAGCAGCAGGTCTCCTCTGGGCCACGCCCTCTCAGCGCCGAGGTTATGGAATTGAAAGGTGTATTGTCGAAGGCTCCTTCTATGTCCAAGGCACAAAGAAGGATCTCTTTGTTGTCCAGTGTTTTCTCTACTCTCCAAGTGAGGTAGTGAAGTGCTGTTTCGGTTGAGAGACCAGCTTGATAGGCAAATTGGTTCTCATATAGTAGATGATGAACCAGTATACCTCCGCTAATGTGCTTATCAAGCAGCTTTTCCAACGTCTTAAGCAAAAAAGACATAAGACTAATTGGTCTGTAACTCTTTGCCTGCAAATAATGGGCCCAACCAGGCTTTGGTATAAATACCACTCTGGTAAGTCTCCATAATTTTGGCAAGTAGTTTAGGGCCAAACTGGCTCTGAGTACCATGCAGATATTTATCATTAGAAGTTCCGAGCCCTTCTGTAGCATGGCAGGAATAATTCCGTCCTGTCTCGGAGATTTATAGGCTTCAAATGAGTTTGAATTTATTGAAAGTTACCACTCTTCTTGCAGTCTCCCAGTCTTCCCTTGATGCTGTGTTGCCAAGATCAAGGAATACCTGGTCTTGGCAACTTCTGATGTGTGTAGTAGTCTTTCTGCATTTTTTTGCCCAAATTTCTCCCATGATTTTTCTTTTGCTTCCACTACTGACCTTTTCACTTTGTTCCTTTGTTTCTTATATTCTCTCTATGTAATATCATTCCCTTTTCCGTTTCTTTGTTTTGATTTTCTTCTTGATGTCTACGTTCTACCATGTCTCTTTCTTATTTTTATTGGTTTTCTTAATCCCACATATCTGCTATGCCACATTTATTACTGTTGTTCTAAAGTATTCCCAAAGCTGTTCTTTATTCATATTCTTTGTGTTCCTATCTCCAAACAACTCTTTTGTCTTCTGAGTGAATTGTTGCGCTATCTCTCCCCCCCCCCCCCTCTGCTAGCTTATGGGATTTTATTTGTATAGTTCTTCATTGTCCGCTTTTCGTCCCTGTTTTTATCCAATTTTTTTTATCTATTGATGTTTTTCCGATATGCAGAAAATAATCCGCGTTTATTTCCGCTTTTCTCTTTTACTCTTACATTTTGAATATCTTTCCAGCATTCTCTATCTACTAGCACGTAATCAATAATGGATTTCTCGTTTCTATTTCAGATTTCTCTTGCTTATTTAAGTATTATAAGCTAATTTTCATAGGTATTATAGTTTCTTCCACGTTTATGTTTTAATATCAGATATAAAGAAAACAGTATTAGATTAGTTCCACACAGTAGGGAGGATAAATCATAAATTTAATATTTATGAACTCCAAAAACTGAATTGTGAGATTGGTAATAGAGACAAATCCCACAGCTTTGCTTTAAACGCCAATCTTAGTTTCTCCAAAACTAGTTAGAAAAAAAAATTACTTGCTAACACATCAAAACCGTTTTAGAAACGTTAGTGAATATCTATCAAGAAACATTTACATTACTCTAACAAATCGAAGTTTTAACACTTATTTCATTACAAGTCCGTCTAGAGTCCCATTCGTCAAATCTAAACATTCGCACTATTCAATGTAAAGGCATTTTTGCTCATTTCCCAAACTGTGAGACAACTATCCACCTTCCTAACTAATGAAAAGACAATATGTAAGATTTTGCCACTATAAGTGATCCAATTTATAATACTGCCTCGGCCTCAAACGTCGTCCCATTAGCTCAGTAAACGGTGTTTAAAAACTAAAAATTGTTGCCTAGAAAATATCAAGATTCGCATCTCTTAGTTAAGAACTTATTTTTAAGACTGTACACAATCATCATGGAAAAATGCACTTTTTTCTAGTCCATTGTTGCAATTAATGATTATAATGTGCAGGATGTAAGAGAGAATAATAACACTATGAAAGCACGTCTTATAGCATTCAGCTTATGTAGGTCAACTTTTATTTTCCCATGTTTCAAAATTGTTATAATCTAAGATAAATAAAATGGTAAAATTATTGGCTGAACATAATAAATATAATATATACCTAAGAAGAATTAGCTACAAGTTCAAAAAAGGATTATTGGGTTCCACTTGTGCTCACATTATAATATAACTCTATTGTTGTTATCGAGGTTTAAAAAAAACAACTTTTTGTATAAAATAGTGACTGGTGATGAAAAAAAGGTATAGGTATTATGATCATTTCAAGAGACGAATATCGTTAACTGATCCTGGTCAATTACAAAACCCAATCTCAAAAGCAAGATACTCCTATTTTGCATTTCTTGAGCCTCCAAAGGATATAATATATTATCAGTGATTAAAACCTATAAAATGATTCTGATAACTGTTATAAACATCACTGTTAACGTTTTCTTCTTCTAATTTCTTATCCCAACCATCATCTTCATGATTCCCTTCTGCTGATAGTTTTCCTTGCATAATAAGGTGTAATATTCCATATTTTTCTGAATGTCTCATAACATGGACAAATTAATACAATTTGCGAATTTTAACTGTCTGGGCTTTGATTTAAAACCATTTTTTATGTAGTCCATCCAGCTTGTACATTCATATACCCACATTTCAAAAGCTTCTAATTGTTTCACTGGCTCCATTGTTAAAATCCACACATTGACATCATAATAAATGAGTGTGCAAATTTTCAATGCCCGATCGATAAAAATCAATTGGTTTTTGAACACAATATCTGGAGATGGCTTTTTGGACATCATCCAATTTTCAAATTTTTTGGCACTTAGAAAATGTTGTAGTGATCGGAATAAACGGAAATCCGATGGCGCATTATCGGGCGAGTATTGTGGGTAAAGCAACACCTACCACCCCACTCCCACCCCAATTCATTAATTCTTTCCAGGGTTCGTCTTGCGCAGTGCGATCTTGCATTATTGTGTTGCAGAATTTCTGTTGACAATCTCTGGACACTTTTCAATTAAAGATTGATTTACTCGATCCAATTGTTCACAATAAAGGTCTGCATTCACAGTTTGTCCAGGTTTCAGCACTTCAAAATGAACGACTACCCAAATACTCCATGAAACGCACAAAAGCGCCTTCTTGGGGTGTAAACCTGGCTTAGCTGTACTTCGTGGCGATTCATTCGGAGAGAGCCACTGCCTTTTGCGTTTCAGTGATCAAGGGATCAAAAAGCGCTTCTGTATTTTGCCGCTGAAGCAATAAGTTGCATGTGGTGGACCGGTCAGTTTTGTTTTCTTCGAACAGATTATGCGGGACCCAAACACCTACTCTGCTTACTTCACCAATCCGCTGCAAATGTTCTTGAATGGTCGACTATTAAGAGTGTTTAACAGTTCCTCGATTGTCTGACTTGGATTTGCTTTTATTTCCACCCTTAACATGTCATTGTCTAAAGTTGTTGGTCTTCCTTATCAATACGAATCGGAAAGATCAAAATTATCGGATTTGCACTTGGAAGACCAGCTTTGGCATTTATGAATGTCTAATGCACTTGGATAAACATCACAAATGTTTTTGGTAGCAACTGTTGCGTTACTACCCTTGTGAAACTCAAAAAGCATACAATGCCAGATATGTACCTCCTCTGATATTTGCCTAGCCATTTCAGCATAAACTGAAAAAAAATAATTAACATTTAATTATTTACCAGTACGCAAGTGACTCTAACCTTGAAATGTCTTTGGCATGACTTTGAAGTACACAATGAGCTGATAAATGACAAACGAATGTCGACATGCGTAGAAACGACATTACTTTTCGGTCCCCCTAATAATTGTCCATAGTTCATAAGTATTTCATTAGATAGATCTACTAAACCAAGCCTCAATTCATTGCCTTTATGATCCTATTGCAATGTTTTTGTCGAAACAAAATAGTTCATTTTGAAGGTTTTGGAAAGAAAGAGTAAGGCAAGCATTAAGACATTATCATCTATAAACTTTGAAAGAATCCCAACACATGAAATTGAAGAGTTATATTAAACTTCTTGACTGAAGTAATGTGAATATTAGATCCAAAATGTATCAAAATTCGCATCTCAAACAATACTGCTTTCAACAAAACTTACAATTGAATACATTAGCAGTTCGTTTTCACTTTCTGAATATACAATCCTCAAAAATATTGTAACAACTGCAGCACTTTAAACATGTTATATATAAATTTACAGTAAAAAAATATCCGAGGATATGCCTGGCATGTTGCCCAATGACAACAATGGCTCAATCATCAAATAATTGAAATTAAATAACAAATGCAGTATGGTTTTAAACCAACTTATATCCAATGCAAATTATATATAATAATAGTCTATATATATATAGCCTATGGTACACAAGAGTAGTAGTACAGCTAACGCTATGTACCAACCCCCTATTATTACCCCAAAGTTTGACCTCAAGGTATTCATTTATTGCAGCCTGAGTCGAGCTGGACCGTTTTAAATGCCAGTGATCGAATTAGCGAGAGCAAATTAAAGTAAAAATGAATCCATTAATATACAAAAATTGAGCCGTGGTGGCTTAGTGGATAGATCGCTAGACTACGAAACCAAGAGTTGCGGGTTCAAATCCCGCTCTCGCCAATTCGATCACTGGCATTTTTATGGCCCAGCTCAACTCAAGCTGCAATAAATGAGTACCTGGAGGTCAAACTCTGGGGTCTGTCGGTCGGTATGTAGCGCTAGCCACGTTATCACACTTGTATACCGTAGACTCTAGATTGTAGCAGATCTATCCTGTTACGACCCCAAAGGGCCTTCAAGGCTTGTTACGGGAAACTATTATTAATATACAAAAATTAAATCTATGCACAACCTTAAACTGTAAAACAAAAAATGCAATCATAAATATACCTTGCTAGTTGCTCCTCTATGGTACGAACTGTTTCCCCAGATATCCTTTCATAGACAATTTCTGTCCTTGCTGTAACGTTTTTCCAGTTATACAACTGCCTAATCCTGATATTACACTCAAACGGGCACACATTAGCATCCCTCTTCAAATCATTTATTGCCATTTCTAAACCTGTATCACCATCATCAATTGTCATTTTCACTTAAATTCTAATATAAACAAATCGCACCTTCTATTAAAGCAGGCACCGTTGGCTTAGTCAGATAAATCAGTTCATCAGGAAGGACCTCTGGAATACCACCCACTTTTGTAGAAACGACCAGTAACCTGTTCAGCAACATTGAAGCGCAATTTTTATGTGATATTCTTCAACATACCCGCATGAAGCCGCTTCTACAATTGCCATGCAGTACGCTTCAGTCAATGAAGTGTTCAAAAATATGTGTCCTCTGTTCAAGACCTGCTTGACTTGTGAGTGTTCGAGCGACCCCAGCAGCGTGATACGATGCTGCAGCCCCTGCCTTTCGCGAATCTCTTCCAGTAACCTAACAGATGTTACATTAACCCTTCATAAAATTAACGTCACATTTACCATCGCTTAGGTCCATCCCCTGCTATAAGAAAATTGACTTCTAAATATTTCACAGAAATGTCCGATATGATCTGTGCCATCAAATCAACGCCTTTTCTATAAACAAGTCTTGAAACTATAACTATTGTTACTAAAACAACCCCTTTTATTTCCGCTTCACTATTATTACATATAATAACTTACTGCCAGTTTTTGGTCGTAATTGTGGATCAGGACTAAACATGCATGTATCAACAGCATTGGGAATGACAGACACCCTTTGGCTGTCAACCCGAGCTCTTAACACTGTATTTTCTTTTCCTGTATGTGACACACATATGCAATGATTACAACCTGACAGGGATATTTCCAGCAGCTTGTTTGTAATCACCGCACTTGCATCGGCAAAACCAAATAAACTGTGATCGGTAAAAACAGTCTACAAAACAGAATTTCCAATCTGTATTATTGACCACAGATAAGAAGTAAATGTTACCTTCAACCCCATTAAATTCCCAATCAACAAACCTTCATGCGCAAGTGCCGAAAATGCGGAATGGCAATGAACTATTTCCACACACTCTCGAATGAAAATGTATCTTATAAGGGGAATGTTGCAAATCATTGTAGGAAGGATGCATTGATTGTATAGCACCCAAATTGGAAGGTAATAGACTTTTAGGCCATTAGTCATGTAACGCACTCCCGTTCGGTCTCCATAACTATGTGTAAGCACAATAACCTTATGTCCGTTGCTGATCAGGCACTGAGAGAGGTTGAAAATGTGCTCTTCAACTCCACCCATGTTTGGGTAAAAGAAATCGGACATCATACTGAAACAATTTTTTTTAAATAGTGTAATATGTGCGCGTCTGTGTTGACTTACCATATTTTCCTAGGCATTATACAAACTGAAATCTTGCTGATGTAGTTAACAAATATAATTATGCATAAACAAAATAAACAGGTAACAAGGTTATGTTCATTAAACCAAATATTGATAATGAGCAACACGCTTAAATGTATAACCAATAGCGTGTATGAATTTTGTATGGTTAGTACCTTCAACTAAGGTTAGGATCCGACGTGACGAGTCTAGCCAGTCTCTAGTGTTTGTCTAAGCATTGCAAAACAAAGCGCAATTTATTGTGGTGAACGATGGCTGACGACGAGTATGAAGCCGATGATGTGGGGGATGATTTTGATGACGATGTTGAAGAAGACAACATCGAGGAGCTGGATCCAGCAGAGGAAGAAGGCGAGAACATCGATATCTTGCCGCCAGGCCAGGCGGGAGGCGGCGTGCCGAAAGGAAAACGCATAACGACCAAATACATGACGAAATACGAAAGGGCGCGGGTGTTAGGCACCAGAGCGCTCCAGATTGCAATGTGCGCCCCTGTAATGGTGGAATTGGAAGGCGAAACTGACCCCCTGCAAATAGCCATGAAGGAGCTCAAGCAGCGCAAGATCCCCATCATCATACGCAGATTTTTGCCAGACAACTCTTACGAGGATTGGAAAATCGATGAATTAATTATAATAGACCACTAATTTATAAGTTCTGTATTTAGTCATGTTTGTATAAATAAATTTGTTTACTCTATGGCGTTTTATTAATCTAATTCATATAAATTCTCATACTTTAATTTGCTATGTAGTAAATCATTTTCAGAAGTTTGCAGTGTCTGCGGAGGTATCATACCAGCAGCTACGTAACGACCTTCAGAGTTCAAAAAGTTAAATGTTGTGCATGCCTGTTCTGTGGGCAAAACTTCTAAGTTTAACCGATGTTTCTTCATAAACGGAAATATCTTCTTATAGAAACTGTAATCTTCTAATTTATCACCTATACCAAGCACAATTATGTCCAATTTAGGTTCCAACACTGTAAAAAGACTAAGTGTTTCAGGCGTAATGTCATTTACAGTACCTACGTTCCATGATAAAACCGTCCTGCAATGCAAGCGCCATTAAATGTTAATTGTAACTTGACGTTAAACTACCTGGGAAATATAACCATGGGGCCTAAAATTGTCATGTCGTTATTTAGCCGGAAACCCACCTAAAATGAGTTACCAAAATTATATATTGGCCAATTAGCAGAACTGAGTAATGCATACAGAACTGACACCATTTATCATTAACCCTAAATCAGATTCCTTATTCAAAATATTCACTGTCGTCTTCCCATCGCCTTCATAACTTCCTGGAAGCAGTAGCGTTGGACTAGATGAGATCCATCTAAAGTCATACCATTATTATTTGTAATCGACGCAGTGCATTATATTCACTTTGCATTTTGTAGAGAATATTTATTATTTACAACTTTAAGAAGTGTTTTGTAATAGCACCGTAACATTTTAAATTTTTAAGGTTATGGTACGGAAGTGGCTACTACACCGCTACGTTATTGGCGGGTTATTTTGAGATGTAAAATAAATTTGTAGACAAAATTATTGATTTATTCACAGTACTTTAAAAAGCTTGCTCTAATATTTATGAGTAAATTGAGTGCCACTAAAACGCTTTTGATTTTTGAATTACATGCACTTAATAGAATTTTATGTTAAATGATAAATAGCTAGCACCAGTTTTTGGAGACAGTGTTAATGATGGCGATGACGCAAACGATCGCCTTCTTGGGAAAGCCGACAGCGCGGGGTTTGGGTCAGGTGCCTTGAGTAGTTTAAGGACTCGACTGAACTGAAGAACTTTCTTGTCTGTTATTTGGTCTAAATAGCCGTAAGATTCCAAAAAACAATCTACGAAGGTAGACGTTGTTGTAGCTAGGGTCACACTAACGCTTTAGGTTGCCCGAAAAGGCCTTAACTTTGTCTTAAACTCCCCATAGTAAAAGCAGTGGCGGAGTAAGGCTTGGCATGTAAGTTTCCTGCTAAGACCGCCGCGATGTATTCCTTAAATGTGACATTAAAAGCTTTAAGGAAGAACAGACGTTTGTGCAATGGGAAGTTATAGGGAGAGATTAGCCTGATAATTACATGATCCCTATCCCTAGTGTGGAGGGAAATGGCGGTAGCCTCCAGATGCTCAATTGGTAGGAGTGGAACTTGGTAGTGTTTTATATGGGATAACTTCTCCTTTTTCTAGCTAGCTGGCGATCGGTGTAGTGGCAGGTATAAATTGAAAGTTTTATCTATCTTTGCCTTTAAAATAGATTTTCTGATTAGAATGACATCCAAATCACACCTACATGCAAACTCCAGAAACTGGTCTTTCTTTTGCTTTAGGCTAACTGCGTTCCAAAAGGCAAGTCAGATATGGACAGGTCGGGGTTGTCTAGCCATAAAGTGACTTCAATAGATGGTGCATTAGGGCTCTAATGAAGTCACCCATGTTCAAGCTTCCTTGAAATGACTGGAGCATCTAGAGGAGTAATTCCATCATCTCAGTACAATACAGCTTTCGTAGGAATCTGGAAATAGCTTCCAAGCCCTGAAAAGGGTCAATGGCTCTTATGGAAGGGCTATTGAAAAGACAGTAAATTACAGGCTGTGAAGTGGATACGGTTTCTCAGACTATCTCCTCTTGAAGGAGAGATTCTGAGAGAGCTGTCTTGCATGTCGAGGATTGTTTAGAGAAGGCGAAGCAACCTCTGTAATTAGTAAGGTGGGCGCCAATGCAATTGATAGTCACTAGAATAATGCTCTCTCGCTCACTTCACATAACGAGAGCTGGTGTAACAGCAGCGTTGGGCATCTCCAAACTTCTACCATTGTTGCATTGCCCTATAGTTTTTCCCCACATCGATTACATAGTTTGTTGTACCTTGAAACATTAATGGCATAGGAAGTTTGCCACGTGATCGCTTCATTCTCCGCATAAATAGCATTGAATGCCACTGCTGGAGCAAATCCTTTTTTTATATGATCCTACTGAAAGATTACTGGGATTTCTTGTAGTATTACTTGCAATATTTGTTTTTTTTTTGAGATAATATATGTATGATAGGATGATTTGTCCTGTGCTTTTGTCTTTGGAAAAGTTACCTCGCTTCTTTATCATCTGTTTTTGCAGCTGGATCCAGCAACTTGTGTCCTTAGGTACAACTGGAGGCACTTTGAAGGAGGATTGAGTTTTTCTCGACATCATCTTTTTCGTATTTAGCAATGGAAGTGAACTGATTGTAAATCGGTAATTTCTTGGTGGATTATTGAGCGTCGGTGACCTTTCTTGCAATCTGTGACGATTGTATAATAGTCATCGTTGCTAGAGGTCGAATCATTTCAGTTTGTACCAATAGGAGCACTTCTACTAGCAGTACAAGATTTGTGACCGACACTTCCTTTTGTCCACCCGGACATTTTCCGGAAGAGAAGTGGTGGCTACCACTTTGGGGGTAATTTTAGAAACAACAGGCTTCTGTTAGGATCTCTTTTCGGAGGTGCAGCTGGCTCACGAGTTCATTCATGCTATTAAAGTTGTAGGATCCCAGTAAGACTTGAGTGTAGTCCCACATGGTTGCTGCTCTCGGAGCCCATACAATAATAACGCCCAGTTTCTCGTAAAAGTTGTATTATAATGTTTAACAAATCGCAACCTCCTGCGTGAACTGTTCGTTAGCGACTAATCTGCCTTTTCCATGTTGACTTCATTGGAGAATTTGGGAATTTCTGAGCCTAGCTCTTAACTTTCTTCTTTTTCTTCGATAAGCTGATGTGGATAATAGTTGATTTGTGGTTGGCCGATCCCATACCACCTTACAGAAAAATTAAAATCTACTCATGGTAGGCGCTGTTTTCCACGTCGTAGTTGTAGAGGTCACGGATGATGAGGTTGTCGTGGCCTTCAACGCTACAGAACATTTGTTGAGCGTTCTGATGCCTTTTTGACTGTCATGTGACCTCAATCTAGAATCTCGCGACTTCGTATTAGCATGGCGAATAGATTACTGGAATGTTAATTCGGAATCGCCCCTAAAATTCTTTAATGTTTACACGTTGTTCTGTTACTGCGGCTCGATTTACCGAAGTCTGTTGCTATAATGCAGCTACAAAAAATACCACGTTTTTCATAAAAAAATGGCATTACCAAATTTTTGAATGACAATCCTTTTAAATTACTCTGTTGCATTGCTATACTATTGTAAAAGTATATTATATTATAAAGTAGAATATTTTTTTCTTAACTTTATGTTCATAAATATTTTTTAGTAATCTTAGTGATAATACAGTCAAGCATGTACCTAAAACAAATTTAAAAAAATTGTTGCAGGAGTTGAGTGTTAGTCAGGTTTACGTTTTTGTTGGGAGGGAGTATCGCTAGATTTAAGTTAAGCTCTTTTCTAATTTATCACTCTGAGAACTCGCATATATTAAAACATAGTAAGGAGACGCTTTAGTTTGCTCTCGTGCAAATACCAAGTCATGGATAATACAAGTTTATTCGAAAATTGATTCAATAACTATTTCGTACCTTAAGTCAAGTATTGTAAGAAAAAGGAAATTTATTTAAAATTATTCTTTTGGTAAAGGACTCTTTTTTTCTATTTTTATCATTATAAATAACAAACTTCACTTAAGGATGTTTAATTTATTGTTTGAAGTCCAGAAATATATTAATGTTAACTTTTTTTTTAAATTATTGAGTGTGAAGATATGTCCCGTTATTGGTCCTGTTCTGACAAAGTTATGAGCCTAAGAATGTGTGTAACACAAAAGAGTTGAAAGGGAAATGATGATTATAAAAGGCAAACAAAAAGAAAAAGTTAAAATTAATTTAATGATTTTTTCAATACACGGTGTTGCCACCTGTACTCCTAATTGCACTTTCTAAGCGATTATGGATGGATTGCATAACTTTTCCTATGCTGTCTTGAGGGATTGCTTGATTCTCTGGTGTAAGATTTCTGGCCTGGACTCTTCGCTCAAGCTCATCCCAAACATGCTCAATTGGATTCAAGTCTGGGCTACACGGAGGCCAGTCCATTTTCGGTATACCGACGTCAGTTGGGTAGGTAGCGGTCACGCGCGCGGTGTAACATCGCGCATTGTCGTGCATTAGCAACAAATCCCATAAACGGAACAACATGTCCCTCTAGAATATCCCTGATGTAGCGGTCCTCGGTTAAACCTCCTCCATGTCCTCCACTAGCCATGAAAACCAACTCGGTTTTTCCGTGCATGGAAATATCTGCCCAGAACATGTAAAAGCCACTTCCATATGTTACAGTTTCTTGAATGCAGCGATGCTTCCCTGGCCTTCTATAAACTCAACGTCTCCTGTCGTTGCAATGTAGGCACATCCTGGATTCGTCGGTGAATAATATCTGACTCCACTGGCCGAGGTCTCAATCTACATGTTCGCGAGCAAATTCCAATCGCCTTTGATTTGGGACTGCAGCCAGGTTGGGACCCGTAGCTGCCTTTTTTTGGGTCAGGTTAGCTGCCTTCAGTCTTCTCACTATCCAAGCGCTGGTGACCTACTTCTGACCGCACTCAGTTCTTGCTTGAGGTCAACGCCAGTCATAATTCGATTTCTGAGGGATATTGAGACGAGAAATCGATCGTCTCTCCGTTATCACGCGCCTATGACCGCCTCTTTGCCGGCGGACGTAGCCACCGGTTTCCCGGTGCCGACGCCACACTCTCGACATAGCTGATTAATTCAGATTTAGTCAATTTGTCACGACTCTCTGACCGAGGCCTTCCCTGAACAATGCGACTTAAGCTTAGGCTTAGGCTGCTTCGGCGGCTGTGATATTCATTTTCTTGAGAATCATTCGAGCACTTACTCACGTCAACTTCCGATAAGTGACAGATAAATTACCGAATTACAAGCGTATTGTAGGCCAATCACAGTCGTCACGCACGTGCGTTCCAATTAGCAAAATTCGTAAAACCGCGTTCGTGATACATATTTTTTTGAATGCGTCATCCGATTAATACAATAGCAACAATTGTTTAAAGCTCAATAGTAAAGATATTCCATCCACGTTAATATTTTTATTTTCATTTTCCTTAAACTGAAATAGGAGACGAAAATGCGCGTGCAGCTAGTAAGCCGATTGTTTTGCTCTCAAGTGTAGACTGCATAACTGCTGCTAGTTATTTTTCTGCCATTTTTAGCACAATATTTAATTATTTCTATTGCAACTTATAGAGTTGTTAGACTAAAATACATTTTAATAGATTTATCTAGTCTAATTTAAATTGTACGTTTTAAAAGTTAAATTTAATGTTTCTATGTATATCCTTATTTTAGGCTTTTATACATATAAAAATGGCTATTGCGTACGGTCTGTTCGTCCGTCTACCCGTAGCTTTTTCCAGCTTTGCATATTTCCGCGTAGCCCCAAAAATTCTCGAAGGATCACCGGATCAGCGTCCGGCTGGCCGGATACGCAGCGGAAAAATTAACGCCTTGCAATGTCGCCAATGTCACCAATAATATGAGTTTAACTTGGTAAATATTAAAGCAATGTTTGGCGATATACTGTTTCAACACTTGTGGCTATATGGTTGGCAACTGAATTTAAAATGATGTATGTGGCGTCAAGCTAACTTTTAAAATAACGTTTGTTACATTGTTTTAGGCTTTTATAAAAATAAAATCCTAATGTGTACACTCTTTCCGTCCGTCCATCTGTCGTCGCTTTTTCAGCTTTTTAATAGTACGTGCCTATTTTAATGGATAGCAGTAGATATTATAATAGATTTACAATATTTTAATAATGATTTACATTGTTCCACGTTCCCGAACCAAGAAAAAGCCGATTCATTTAAAAATGTATATGTTTAAAAGCCCAGAATATCTGTGGAACATTGTTCTACGTTTTCTTTTAAGTATCTTATATGGAGGGAACATGCTGACTGAGAAGCGTTCATTCGAAGACTCTATCCGTCTCTTACGCATACACGCGCGCGCTCCGTCTTACTTAAGCGATGTACGTTCAACGTACTGATATACAAAACTACCGGTAGTGACCACGCGACACCCGTTGAGCGCATGCGCGCGAATGTAAGAGAGACAAAAAAGATGCGCGAGAAAGAAGTAGATACGATCTGTTACCCCCCTTTTTTAAGATACTCAAAGAGTAATTTACTTTAGCATACTTTCATTTAGTGTTTTATTGAAGTTTTTAATGTTTTTATCGCTATTTCACACTTCAGTAAGTATTTTTTAATATTTGGTAATTGGTTTGTCCTTTTCTTTAAAATATCCCATAAATTCCTTACTGGTTTCTTGCTTGGGGTGTGACCTGAATAACGTTTGAACACCAGCTTTTTTCAAACATTTGCTTCACAAGGTACACTTAACATCCATTCCAATTTGAAGGATAGGTCAATTACTGAAAACAATAGAATTATTTAATTTCCAGCTCCACGGCATGTCGGCTTTCAGGTTTTGCACAATAAAGAAAGTGATTATACCACACGGTCAACGCGATCACCCTAACAGTTGATCGTCTGACACAGATAGAAGATGCGTTTTATTTGCCACATTCCTTAGTATTTAGGTAGCAATATTGCTCTTCCATTTTCTCCTTTTAAAGATGAATTTTGAAAATAAAAAAATCACTATTTGTACTATTCGAGAAGAGTTCAAATCCTAAAAAATGACGTACTAGTAAGCCTTTTGAGGACATGGATAAAAAAATTAAAGTTTAGTTCTTGCAATGATTTTCATAAGTTTTACCATTTTGGAGGTAGAAAATTGAAAAACAATGAAAAAGAAGTTCCATAAATTTCAATGAAAAACTTAACGTTCTGTGACCAATTTCGGTCTAAAACGTTTTATTCCTTTTTAACTCTTTGAAAATTTAATCTTTTGCAGGTCTACATTAAGCAACACACGTACAAATATTGCATTCTGCAGTTTTTCTTTAATTTTCTATTTATATTAATGGTTTAATAAAGTATTTTGTCTATTTATATGTTTTATTATTTCCACAGGATTATGCTGCAATGTTAAAATATTAAGAGAATCCATTTAACTAAAAAAAGTATAGTTTTGTGTTTAAATTAGGTCAAGGATTATCTTAAATTTATATTTACATTGTCATAAATTGTCAAAAATACGTTTTTAATTATATAAGCTTCAATTCTTTTCGATGCTCCTGTGTATAGTAGGAAAGTAACGTCATCAATGATAAGCAGTTGTGATTAGGTAGTTTTCAAAGTCGTCATCACTTGTACTTTGAAAATTTAATAGTTAATATTTAATTTTACGTATTTGCAGTATCTTGACACGAGTTCTTTTAGGAAATTGTGGTGTGTCTTATAGCAATGGTAAGTATATATTTTTATTGCATGAAATACATAACCTCAATGTCATTTGTACAATGCAATTAAGGTTATTAATCCTAATACTCTATTGTGCAGCACGGAAGACTCAAGGTGCGTACTACCGAGGAGCAGAAGCAGCTCAAGAAGATCGAGCAGCAGAAGAAATTGACTGCTTACCGTTCGGGCATGAAGCGAATTCTGGACTCTCGCAAGCGGGACAGCTACGATCCCAGTTGCTTTGCCTTGTGCGCGCAGTTATTGGTGGTTAATCCTGACATTTATACGTTGTGGAATTATAGAAAGGAGGTCGTCTTGCAGGAAATAAATAAAAGGTAAATTTGTGTGTACGAAGTGACTAAGCTTAATGAAAATTTGTTTATTTAAGCTGTGTTGTGGTAGATATTGAATTAAAATAATTTTTAGGTTTGTGTGAAATTACTGTGCAAGATGCTATTGTAAAAGAACGAGGAAAATTAATGGCATTGTTTACACTCATTTCCAATTAACTAATACTAATTTGGTCAATAATAACTAAGTCGTATTAAAAACTGTTCTTTGAAGTTTGATCTATTTGAATATTTTGCTAGTTTGTTAATTATTTTATAGTCATGATTGTGACGTGAATTGATGGTATTTACCTTATCTGTTATGAGGCTGGGTTGTAAATTTTTTATCCTACATATTTTTCAATGTATTGAGAGGTAACAATGTTATGCACAGTTGTGCTACACAAGCCTAGTCATGGTAACCTTGAATCTTGTTTGATCTGTATGACAGGTGGCGCCATTTTGTTGTAACCACATTTGTGGTAGTTCTGTGTTGCCTAAAAAACTGGCATTTTGTAATGGTAATAATCACTATTGAACTTTGAAGATGTGAGTCTATCATACTACTTATCCAAAATCCATACCAAACCGTGACTAATAGGGGATGTATTTGGTTTTCATTGGTTATACGAAGATTTTTGTAACAGCAAAACTAGTTTCATAAGGGGGCATGTCTATTAGCAGAATTGATAATAAGATAATTGTCATTTTCTTTGTAATAAATAATGGAGGCTGTGGCTTCTTGGGGTGAGGACTTCTAATGTGCTGCTGTTTCATAGATTGGTGTTTCTTTTCCAACCAGAAACATGATTTGTTTGCTGTGATTAGACATTCGATGAACATATCTGAATACATGCTGCAACTGTCGACATATCACTTGTGCTTTTGCTTCTGCTGAGCAATGAGAGTATGGAGAATGTATTATGTACAAACCTTTGTCTTTTTGAAGTCCTCATGAATGATGGCGTGCATAGTTGCACAAGATATACCTATTTCATCTATTGTCAGTACATCAAATATGATTTATCTTTTTGTCACTATCAAGTTGGGCATGTGTTAGATAATGTATGGCTTGGGTGCAATGTTATATAAGACATTGGTAATAATTGGCATATAATATACTAAATGACATGAATGGTAAATATGAAGATATAGAAATTTGACAATTGTTAATTAGTTGGAGCTCACTATGAGAGCAATGGGTATGCTTTGTATGATCACTTAATCATCATAACTGTTGCCACTTAGAAATATGTCTCTTGCTAGTTTGTGTTTTAATCATAAAAGTAATTCCTTGTTGACCTAGTGCATAGTATGCTACAGCACTGCAGGTGGTAAGATTGGTATATATATTTTTAACAAGCTTAGCAAAGTGTTATTTAATTATGGAGATGCACAATTTGTAGTGTAGTTGCTGGTTGGTAATGAACCAGAGTGTGTTGATTGTAATTCTAAGGATTTTTTTTGGAGTGCACAGATTCAATCTTTTAGGTGTGTTGCCCCAAACAATGTACACATAGAGGACTAACAGGCTTGTACAGGACAGTGGCACTTTGGGTTAATAAGGTGGACTTGCAATTCAGAAGTGGGTCTAGTTGGATTAACCACCTGTGTGTCTTTCATTTAGTTTTTGAGTACATGGTATTTCTAGGTGAGCCTGGTGTCAAAATATATTCCAAAATAATTGAAATTTCGACTGGATTATTAATTCATCTTAGTGTAAAAGTCTTTGTAATGCATTTGGCATAGTTGATGAATACATTGCATTTTATGAACCATCTGTTTAGTATAGTAGTAGCATCTTGTAGTTTAGAGATTGCTATTTCCAGGCCTCTGTCTTTAGTTAGCATGACTGTGTCATCTGTATACATTGCAAAATCAGCGTCAATAATGGAAAAGCCTTGCACGAAGATGTTAAAGCGAATTTGCCTTGAGGGACAAGTGGAGTTGCCTTCTCTAAAACCTGATTAAGTCAATTATTTACGATGTTTTTTGTTTTGCAGGATTTTGGGTTTTCTGTCATTCTCTTCTCAACGCATTCTTTTGTTTAATTAAATTAAGTTTGTATTTGGATGATGAATTAACGTCAGCACTTTTTCTGTTAACTTTGCCTTGTTTAATGAACGCTATTGGTGATGCGTTATATATATGATTGTTTCATAAATTTGGGTTGGTGATTGAAGATCATTTGGATACTTGATCAAGAGATCTTAGTTGACTATCCCAATCTAGCTTTGGGCATGTATTTTGCTGGTGTTGTTATAAATGAAATAATTACTGGCGAGTGGTCCAAGTCTAATTCAGAGAGTAGTTGAAATGCTTATCTATTAAAGTTATTGAGGATAAGAATATTCAGTATTCTGTAGGTGATTATTTTTGTAGGGGTAGTAAGTGGGCTCTTTGGACACTTCTATTTGAAAAGCATACGTGAATACTAAATTGTAGAGCTTGGTTTCAATATGATTTGATAATTTACATCTCCAGATGGAGTTTGTCACCAGTCAGTAAGACAGTTTTACTTGTGTTAAAAATTGTTAAGATGTTTTGCTCTAGTAGACGTTTGTTGGGTTGCTTATACAGACATACTATGTTTACGGCAGTGCCATTATGTGTTTTGATTCTAATTCCAGCAGTCTCGAGGTTTATGGTGTTGATTGGTTAACATTTGTGATACATGATTTTACGCTTAATAATGATGTCCACTCCTCCTGATGCAATTTTGGCTTTTCTATCTGTACGGTAGATCTGGTATCCGCTATTTTGAGTTTTTCAGGGTGACTTAAGCGTGTTTGAAAGATGCAGGCTATATTAATGGAAAGTCCTTCAAGGAATGACTTAAGTAATTTTTGATACCACATGGATTCCAGTTGAGGATTTTTATTTGAGAGATTGTGTTGATCCTATGGTTTATTAAAAAGGAAAGATAAGAGATTGGATAATAAAAATTATTTGATTTGGTTAATAGAGTGTTGAATTAAGTTTATGAGGGATGATGAAAGGTATTGAATAAGAATAAGGTTTCAGCTGTTGAGGTACTACTGTGTACAAATATAACCCGGAATTTTTAATTTAAACTGCGCAGGCATTTCGTTGGGCACAAACCTTTTTAGTTTTAAGTTGGTAGGACTGCTACTGACATCTGTGTCAAATTTTAGGTTAATATCTTAATTAGTTGAAGAGTGACGCTCTTTTTTTCGTAAACAACCAAAATTAACTTTTTCGATTTTTACTATGTCAGAAAATATTCAACAAAGAAGTTCGATTAAATTTTGTGTTAGAAATGATATTTCTGCTGCAGAAACACTCAGAATGTTACAAAAAGCCTTCGGTGAACAGGCTATGTCTAAAACACAAGTATACGAATGGCATAAAATGTTCAAAGAGGGCCGTGAAGGCGTTGAAAATGAACCATATGAAAGACGTCCAAGAACATCAACTGACGAACAGCACGTCGCGAAAATTAAGGAATTGGTGCTCCAAAATCGTCGATTGACAACTAGAGAGCTTGCTGACATCGTTGGCATTTCAAATGGATCAGTCAACACCATTTTGAAGGAAGTTTTGGGCCTCAAAAAAGTCAAATCTCGTTTGGTTCCAAAAACCCTCAATTTATTCGTGACCATTTCGCTAAAAATTTCACCCATATCGTTCCGCAACCGTCGTATTCGCTTGATGTAGCTCCATGTGACTTCTGGCTCCGGGGACACCGTTTTGACACGATAGAAGAGATTCAAGCCGAATCAAAGAAGGTGCTGAAGGCCATACGGAAACAGGACTTTTCAAAGTGTTTTGATGAGTGGAAAATTCGCTGGCATAAGTGCATTGCAGCCTTCGAAGGCGATGAAATAGATTTTTAAGAATAAATAAGGATTTCAAAAATTATAACAAAATTCCGGGTTATATTTGTACACAGTAGTATTAGTTTTTGAGTGTCATGGTGAGGTGTTTTTGGGGTATTGCGTGGAAAATTATGGAAGTTTTTTGTATTATTGTCGCATATAGGATTGTTTTCTTGCGTTCTTGGTGTATTTCAAGATTCAGGGGTCGCCTGTATTGATAATTCCTTGTTCCAAGAAATATTTACATCCCCTAAAGTTTGTGGCCACAGTGGTGCATATCAGAGGCTCATGCCATGGTTTGTCACAATTAGTATATAAGTAATTGCTTTGGCATCTTGGTCCAATCTGTAGTCATGTTTTGTATGTCCAGTGTGTTGGCATCTATGACATTAAGAGATTTTATCATTATTCTTTCGTGGTTATATAGTCACTATTGAGTGGAAAATGTCTATTAATATTGAATATTCTTTTTGTCTTTTTAGTTGCTGTGAGGAATACTGTGCATTTTATTATCTGATTTATTATTAAAAATAGTATTGGTGATAGGTTTCTTGCCTTACTTCTCTTTTTATTCACTTGTTAGTTGCCTATGTAGATTTTTGCTGTATAGTGTTCATTAATAAGTGTATATATGTATACAGGGTACGACGCTTAAATCCGAATAAATCTAAATTTGAATATCTTGCTATACAATATTGCCGCGATAGGTCGTTAGCGTTCGTGAAAGCCATATGCTCTTAGGAAGCAGTCATAATCTCAAAATGGACTAGGTGTTGCAAACAAGTGCAGAGTACAACCGAAGAATCGCGATTATTAAAAGTCTTTCCGTTGAGCGTTCGGCGACTGAAATAATTCGGTTCTTCGGATACCTCAGATGAATTGTGTACGACATTGTTGCAAAATATAATGGTTCCGAGAAGCCTGAGGAAGGTTTTGTTAACCTATCACGAAAGAGTCATTCGAGAGAATGCGTGACATACACAAGCTCTGGCAGTCGTAGAAAGGGCTCATGCATTGATTTTGGAGGAAGCTGTCACGAAAGAGGTTTATGTATGTGTTCTGATGAATGTCGCAAAACCATGGATGGAAACTGAGCCCACCCCCCGGGGGGGGGGGGCGATATATATTTCAGCAGGATGGTGCACCGGCATATACGGGCCATTTATTATATATTTTATTATGTATTTATTTTTAAAATTGACCATGTTTTTTTATCTGTCTCATAAACTGCTTCTTCAAAGTTTATAGAACTCAATTCTTATTGCCATTCGTTCTACATTTGTTTTTAAATGTTGGTATTCTTGTCATTTATTTTTTATCTATTTGTCTTTTCAATAATATCTAGATAATTTTTGTAAACAATTGTAACTTTACATTCCATTGTATTTAAGGCATGTTATGTTACCTTCCATTGTAATGCTTTCAAGTTTTGCTTGTTTTATCTGTCTGTCTTGCATCTTAACGCTTCCTCTGTTGAATCATTGCTTACTTATTATTTGGTATTGATGTTTTTATACGAGGGTGAATCAAATATAAACGAGACTTATTTTTTAAAAAATATTTTATTTGAACTTGAAACAAAAGAATAGCAGATTATTTTTCTACATAATCTCCTGATTTAGAAACACATTTTTCCCAACGTGTAGCTAATTTTGAAATGCCTTCCTCGTAGAATGAAGTTGGTCGTGTTTCCAGCCAATTGCGCACATAGACCTCAACCTCCTCATCGCTGTCGAATCTATGCCCTGCCATGGTTTCCTTGAGAGGACCGAATAGGTGATAGGTCAGGGCTGTAGGGATGGTGTTCAACTGTGAACGATGCAATTTCTGCTCAGTTGTCAGAAGGCGAGGCACCCACCTTGCGCACACCTTACGAAACCCTAGCTCCTCTGTGATGATCGAAAAAGTGCTGCCATAACTTATTCCAATCTCAGATGCAATCTCATCCATGGTCAGACGCCTGTCACCCTTAATAAATTGTTGAACGCCGACGATATTTTCGTTGGTGATACTGGTGCGAGGTCGGCGATCATGGCTTTCATTTTCAACATTATCACGACCCTTAACGAACTTTTTGTGCCATGCGAACACTCTAGCTCGTGACAGTGTCTTTTCCTTGAACTGCGCAGTCAATCTCCTCAGGATTTCAGCCGGTTTTACACCTTCCGTGGCGAGAAATTTAATGATAATACGCTGCGCAATTGACGACGGCACCTCCTGCAAAGACATTGTCACGACGGCTACTGACAGGAACGAACGAAATCGGCCGCCTGCTTCCCCCACTCCTGACATCCCTACCCAACACCTGACGAAGCCAGAACTCTCGCGCGTTAATATTGCGCGCCCGATATCAAAAGTCTCGTTTATATTTGATTCACCCTCGTATCTTTGCTGTTTAGTCTAACATTTAATTTAGTGCGTTACTCATTTTTATTTTGCACTTTAGAACTGTGATGGTGAGGAAATTACACAAGGTCATGTGTGAAACACAGGGGAATGTATTTCCTGTCTGTTATTTATTTCTCATGTTGCAATTAATTACGATGTTTTCAAATTTTAACTGTGTAACTTTTAAATCCACCATACATTTCAAGAAATGAATCTATAATTGATTCTCTTGCCTTATATTTGCTATCTAAGTTATTTACATAGTATGTTAACAGAACCTTTATGAAGTTTCTACATCATTTTTATATTTTGCTAATATACTTTGAAAACTGTTGATCCAAGGAAATCGTTTTCGTATTTTCTGCGACTGTAACAGTATTTTTGTTAAACTGTAATTGAACACTATTTCAGTCTCAAGGTGGCTGTAAATAGTTTTCTTTTATATAAAAATATACTATTTTACTTACTTCATTTCAATTCGTAATTTTATGTAATAAAAATTTTAGCAAAGAAGTGGAAAATAGTGAGGAGGAATTAGTTAAACTGCTGGAAGATGAGCTTAAACTCACAGAGCATTGTCTGTTAGCCAATCCGAAGTCTTATGGTTCGTGGCACCACCGACACTGGATAATGCTACATCACCCAAAGGCAGACTGGCAGAAGGAATTTAATCTGTGTACAAAATATTTATGCATGGACGACAGGAATTGTATGTTTGAGTAATGCACATTATTTAAATGTATTTAATTGATTTATCTTAATAGTTCACTGCTGGGATTACCGAAGAATAATACTAAAACAAATGGAGATGTCACGAAAAGACGAAATTCAATTTTCTAGAGATAGAATAAATGCCAACTTTTCCAATTACTCATCGTGGCACTACCGAAGTACTTTGCTTGAGCCTGACGATTTGCGTGATGAGCTGATGCTGGTGAAGAGTGCTATATTTACTGATCCATCAGACAGTAGTGCATGGTTTTATCTACGATGGGTTTTAAGTCATGATACGGTGACGAAGGAGGAGTATGAACAGTTGCATGATGAGTTGAATCAGCTACAAGAATTGGAACCTAATTGTAAATGTAAGTATAGGGGATCTCTAAAAATTAATAGTGGAGTTATGGAATGCTTATGATTTCTGTGAAATATTCCTTTTTTGATGAGATTGCAGTAAGAGGTGCAAGATAGAAAATTAAAAACTTTATTTTATTGTAACACATTCATGTATGAAATATTTTATGTGAGACACAATATTATTGTCCTCTCCATTTGTTTCTAGCCTTATTTTCGCTTTAACATCTTTATATCATTTTTCTAAGATTCTTACATACAAGGCCTGTCTGGAAAGTAATGCGTTCTAATTTTTTCTGCCGTGACTATCCGTCGCACAGCATTACCGCTTGCACGGAAGGGTAGGGGGGAGTCTTGGGAACACAGAGCGAGCTCCTGGAGCGTCACAGTGCCTGTTTCAGTGAACTCTTGTGTGAGTGCTCTGTCGAAATTAAGATGGAATAAACTCTCGAGCAGCGATACGCGATAAAGTTTTGTTTCAAACTTGAGAAAACACCGTCGGAGACTTTTGAGTTGCTTCAGAAGGCTTTTGATGAGCACTACATGTCATATTCACAGTGCAAAAGGTGCCATAAAATGTTCAAGGAGGGTTGTGAGGAGGTCGCTCCTCAACGTCACGAGATGAAAGTTAAGTTGACAAAGTGCGCGAATTGTTGAACTCTGATCGAAGAATGAATGTCCCCCTAATGTCAGAAATACTTGATATTCCGAAAGCCAATGTGCACGAAATTGTGAGGAAAAACCTTCAAAGCAGAAGGTGTGCGCCAAACTTGTCCTGAGAGTGCTCACCGATGACCAAAAGAACAATCAAGTGGAAGTGTGCCAAGAATTGTTGCAGCCGCCCTACAGTCCTGATGTGGCCCTGCCCGACTTTTTTTTTTGTTCCCGAAGATTAAAAAATCCCTCAAAGGACAGCATTTTGGGGACCCTGGAGAACGAGGTTACTAAATCCTAGTGGAACAAATGTGTTAAAGCAGGAGGGATGCATTTCGAAGAATATTAAGTAATTGTACGAATCGGTTCAATAAATTTCTTAAAACAAAAATAGGCGAATTACTTTCCAGACAGATCTTGTACTTTATCGGTATCCCCTACTGGATTCGGGCCTGAATTATTGAAGTGTGTTTTAAATTGTTAAACTTTTTAAAAAAATCCACAAAAGTTAAGTGTAGTGGTTTGTTGGATTCTTGCCATTTCTTTATTAATTCGTTAACAGTGTGCAAATTGTTGATTGTTCAGAAATCACTTCTAAATTCCGTTTGTTCTGGTGGTCGTTTTTCATTTAAAATATTAATTTTTTTTATGATAGTTGCAAATCTTTATATATAGTTGGAATGAGGCTAATAGGTCTGTAGTTTGTTATTTCTTTTAATACTCCCTTTTTTTATAAATCAGTCTTATTGTGGCTTTTCTCTATTGCTCTAGGACCTCCTAATTCTGGATTCTTTTAACAAAACGGTTTTTTAATACCCCTACAGCTTCTTCAGACAGCCATTTTAGTTCATTGGTTATTCCATCATTTTTGGAGCTTTACCTTTCTGTAATGATCTTATGTCTCTTTATTTCTTCTATTCATATTGCTTGTCAGTTTTCTATTTCAGTTTGCTCATTGCTTGTACTTATTTGTACTACTTTTAAATACTTCCTTATAATGATCTGTTGCAATTCGAATTATGTGTTTCTTTGTATTGTCTTTTCCTCTTTCTTGTTTTTTAGTTTGGTAATCCATTGTTTACTTTGCTGAGTTCTATTTTTAGCTTTTTTGTAGATCTCGTTTCTGCAATAATCCCTTCTATTCTCTCTTTTCGTATTTATTAGATCTCTGCAAATTTCTCTCTTTATAAGTTGATCAAGTGCTGCATATTCTATTCTATTTTTAATCTTTTTTCCCTTTTTATGGTCTTACTCTTTTTTATTAATTTTTTAGTTCCTTAATTTACCAGATTCGGGTAATTACGTTTCTTTCACTTTTAATGCAGTATTTCTTATTAGTTTTTCAAAAGCATTCTACTGAATCTGCATGGAAGTATCTGTGGTGTCTATTTTCCCTTTTTCTTTAATTTCTTCTTTTACTTTGTCTCAAAACTTTCCGCTATTGGTATGGGTTTTTTCTTTCACTGTTTTCTGTAGCTTTTTTGTGTTTTTATTTGTTATTGTTTATCTTGCCGTTCTATGGTCTGCTTAGTTCTAATTGATTTATTATTTTTATTTTGGTGATAAAATTTCCATTTAAAATAAATATAAAATTTTTTTTTTGTTTTTATTTGGTGACCATCTCCATGTTCTTCCCCTCCTTCCTTTAACGAGAGTATTAGTTATAAATAGTCTGTTTTTTATTGCAAAACTTATTAATTCTTTCCCTCTATCATTTGTTATGCCGTATCCAAATTGACCAATCTTCTTTCATATGTTGCCTAATTTTACTGTTGAAGTCTTCTACCAACATAATTTTGCTTGTTTGACTCCTTGCTATTTCTAATGATTTTTTCAATTTATCATAAAAATTTTCTAAATCCTCCATAGCCTCAGTGGGTGTAAAGACTTGTATTATAGTCAGTTTTTCTTTTCCATTTAATTTTATTGTTAGGACTGCCTGAGTACCTTTTTATCTCTTCCATTCTTTTAATAATCTTATTTTTTATATAGAAACCATTTCCATTGTGTAGTTGTATTTTATTGATAGTGTGCAGTATGTTTCTATTGTTTCTTTGTAATACATTGTAACCTACTCTTCTTGCTTCTGATATCTGTTACATCCCAAGATAAATTTTGTAAAGTACGTATATAATAATAAATGGTATTTAATAAACTTATTCTTTTATAATTATCTGCTTTGTTCCAGTGTCGTTTTTTAAATATTGATATAACTTTTGCAGTTATTTTGGAATTCTCTTTGTTTACAACACATTAAATAAATGTAGCATGCTGAAATGCAGTAGTGTTTATCCAAATTTCAAAAGTTCCATATTTATACCATATGATCCTGCTGCTTTTCTATTCATCATATTCTTTATTTCTTTTACTACTTCCTGCATTTTTATGTTATTTACTGAAAAATGAGTTACACATGTAACTTCTTATAGAAGGACTTTGTCTTTATCTAACCATATTGTTTCATAGTGTTTGATCCATTGTTTTTTTACGTGGCAAACTCCTAAGTTTTCTCTAATGTATTGATTTAATGTTTTTAAATTTTTATATGCAATGTTCTGGTGTCCAAGTAAATAATTTTTAATATTTTGGATAAATTTCTTCCATGATTATAGATGTGCTCATCTTACTGTTCACTTGGCTTTGTTTCTTTTAATATTGTAAATATTTTTATTTTTTTCATTTGGATTGTTTAGAAAACTTCTGTGTGTTTTCTGTTCTATTTCAATCGCTTCTTTGATTTTTGGTGCCGTTATTTTAAACCCTTAGTTTTCCTGAGTTTTTTCTTTCCCCTAAATGTTCTCCTATGTTGGTAGAAATTTCAAATGCTTTTGTCTTCTAAGATATGTATATTGTAAACTTCTTCCTTATTTGTTTTAGGTGGTCTTTTATTTTTCTTCCATGTTTATGTGGTCAATTAAAAGGAAGTAGTCAAAATGAATATTATATGCTCTGTGCACTTGTATACTGTTCATGTGTATTTATAGATGCTTGTTTTCTGAAACAAGGTATTTATGATCTTTTCATTGAACGTTTTTATTCTCACTGTTCTGATTTTTGTTTCTTTTCCAAATATATTTCCTATATTGGGTATAGGATCAATCCCAACTTGTGGTCTCCAAATAACAATATTTAATAGTGTTAATTTATTCTATTTATCTCTTTTTTGGATTTTTCTTATAAAATGTGTGTGATTCTTTCTTTTTGTCTTTTTCAGGTGCATATACTACTATAATATTTACAAAGCTTGTATTGTTTAAATCTTCTACTAATGATTCTGTCACTTATGTAATTGTAAGAATACATTTTTTCTTCCATTTATTTATCTATGCTTATTGTTGCTAAACTAGCATGTTCATTTGTTATAACTTTGCTATAGAATATTTGTTGACATATTTTTAATCCTGTAGCTTTCTCTTTGTTTCTGTTATTACTGCTACATTTATTTTTTTTCTTTTAAAATCTTTGCTAATTCTACTTCTTTATTAACCAATCTCTTAACGTTTGTACATTCTTATTTTAAGTTTTCCTATGATTGCAACACTTGTCCATTGTTTTACCTGGGTCATTGCTGAATTATTCTTTTTTATGCAGGCTTGAGATTAGCAATGTCAACCACTAAGTTAATCAATCCACCTAGTGACTAATGCAGGCGAAGTAAAGGGGAGGTTTTCATCTAGCGACCCAAAAATAACACGATTTTCTCTAATTTTTTTTCCCTGGAAGAAAATAAATGGGGAACTCGATGTTTTTGGTACTTATTTAATAGGTCTTAAAGTATGGAAAAACATTTTTTATATTGAAAAATAATGTAATAATTATTGTAAATTTGTACAAAACGTGGCAGCCTCAAAAAAAAAGTAGCCAAGCGGGCGGCACTAGCGCTCGTTCTTATCATCTGAAATAAGAAATCCAAAAATGTTTATGAAATACATTACATTTGTTGGAGGATGAACCTATAAAACCAAAAAAAAATTGAAAAAATGGGGGACATGCAAAATTTAGTGTTGCGTTTTTGCGCTTTTTTTTACTATGCAAAGTGCTGTAAAAAATATAAATAATAATAAATTTGATTATTTTTTAGGTTCATCCTCCAGTAAATTTAATCTACTTTAAAATGAAAAAAATATATAGCAATATATTCAGTAGTGTTTGAGATATCATGCCTCCCAGTTTGAAAAACGTGGTTTCGAGAAAAACGCGTTTAAAGTTATCGGTACACGAACTGCTTGTATTTGGAGCATGTGGTCGACTAACACTACATGCTATAACCATTGATATTAGTATATATAGAAGCACATATATAAAGTAATAGCACACATCCGACATCTGGTGACACTAGAGGTAGCTATATTTACCATGGTTACCCATGGTATGGTCGTAAAGGTGGGAAATTCAAAAATATTGCGGAAAACACGCGCTACTTTTTCGCTATAACTTTTTTAAAAAAATAATTTTGTACAAACCGTTTTGGGAATATACTCTACGGATAATTAGCTACCAAAAAATGCAAAAAAAAAATGATTTTTTGGTCGGCTCTGATGAGAACCTCCCTCCCCTTAAGTAATTCAAAAACTTAAATTACATTAAAACTATTTACCTGCTATGTGTCAGCAGGTCAGGCAATTGAATATTTACTCTTACGCCTAGACTGGTTATTTTTGTGCAGTGACAATGATATTAAAGTTATATTTAGTTACTTTTACGTTAATATGGCACACTTTTGCGAACTTTACATTAATTTTATCATTAGTATACAACAAAGAATCTATTTAGAAAGAATTTAAGAATATGAAGCAATATAGGTTTAACACCTAATAGAAATACTGAACATTCACTGCAAATATAATTAATATTGTAGTTTAGTTGCTCTAAAGTACTTTCTCATGCAGCAGTTGTAAACTTCATAATTCATTTTTTGCAATTTGTCCATGTTGTAAATATAAATATTGTAGTTGGTACTATTGGAGCTTCAAGCACTTATAAGCAATATGTGCATTCTGCAAAATTTAAGAATTGTGTAGAAGCTTTATAAGGGTTCTGTTGACATACTGCGTAAAACATGTATACATTATATATAAGACAAGAAAACTATACTGTTTTGGCATACAAATGAGTGAAAGTACATTAGTTAACAGAGATCATGGATATCAAAACTTTATTTTATTTTGCATAATTAATTACATAGAACAAATTTTATATAAGATGACTAACATTTTTAGAGTAAAAGTGAATTTGTATGTGAACACCACTTAACGAATTTTGTGGCGTTTTGTGATTAGAGAGGAAGTTTGGATTTACATCTATGCATTGAAATTGAAATGGCACTCCAAACAGTGGACTGTATAGGGGGAACAAGCTCCGAATTAGTTGTATCATCCAGTGGAAAAGTGATGGCATCAGTTTCTTGAGATATACAAATTCTAATTTATTACCTTAAAAAAGGAAAAAACATTACTAGCGAATACTAGGTGCCAGTTTTGGAGGGATAAAAGACAGGGATTGTGGAACATCCTGGAATTGCTAAAAGGGTTGCCCCACTGCTACAATGTACTAGTGCATTTAACTCATACTACTAAAAAATTTACTGAACTAAGGTTTGAATATCTGTATCTACCATCCTGTTCTTGAAACTAATTTTTTTTTGATTCTACAAAAACTTATATTAGATGAAGAGTGTATACGAGGATTATGTGAAGAAACTGCGAACCTGGTGAAAGTTTGGGACAAATGTTTGGAACTTTGAGGACAATTTTTTTTTTATAAAATCCAAATTAGTGTTTTTAATACCAACCAAGTTGCTCATCAAATCACTCTTATATAAGCAAGTGACTAAAAAAATTATTCAATTAGGTCTCTTTTAAATTTTTAAACACATTTTTAGAATCTTAACTTGTTATCAATAATCACTCACTGCAGTGAGATAATCTTGCTTTATTTGACTAAATGAAGATGTATTATTAACTTTGAAAATACTTCACACACAGACTGAAGAAATAGTTTTTGTACAGTATGTTTTAAGAGGTTTAGTAAATATTTTAATAGATTGCAGTATGTAGTGTTTCTAGTAAAAAGTTTATATGTGCTTTCTCATATTAGAAATTAATGTGATGTACTCATGAGGATCTTTACTATACCATTATTTTGTCTTTGAAGTATTTTATATATTTCTTACATGTCCTGCTTTGTTCATTTTTTCAGTTTGTGCAGTTCATTATTTTAACAATGCCATAGAACGTTTGACTCTGCCGATTGGTATTGCTTGTGAACAATATAAAAGATGTAAGGAGAATTTAATTGAGAACAAGACATCCTACAAAATGCAATTTACCAACATTGTTTAGAATAAACATCACTTACTTGAGGTAACATCATGATCGTTTGTAATCTCATTGAAGCTGATTATCAAGAGTGCCCAAAATTTACTAAGAACACATTAGCTATAGAGTATTCAAAAGATATGGTTCTTCCATTTAAAATATGTTGCTCTATTATGGCAATGACAAATTTTATACCATGATTTAAACATAACAAAAATTGAGTAACTGTTCTGAACTACTCTGGAACGCTTTCAGAATTCCTTACTGTAGGATTTCCATGTTTGAGCTACTTAGAGAAGTGCTGGGAGGAGAACGTTTTGACCATGGTTAATAAACACGTATTTTCTTTCTACAATACAGGAATAATAAAAATTGCAGTCCACTAGCAAAAAATTTTAGAAAAATTTAGAAACTTATTTATTTTGCATTTAATGTAAGAAAAAATTCAAAATAACGTGATCCTTCTAAATATTTTTTTTAAATATATTTCTTCTGGTTTTGTTGTACTTCCTATATGATAAGGCGTGGGAGCACGATCTACGAACTGAGAGGTTAAGGCTCTCATATGTTCGCTCAATGTACCCGGTCGTCGCGCACAATCATTATTACCCCTTGCTCGAACGAGTGCAGGTACTCAATTATTTTCAGTGATTTAGTAGGTCACCCACTAGGCATCAGAGAGCACCGGGAATGGAACCTGGGTCAGTCCACGCCTCAATCGCTTAAACCATTCTGGTGATTGTACTTCTTATACCATCTCTTTTTTTTTGTTTTGAATACTTTACAAAATAATCATGCCTTGACCGAAATTGCATCAAGTCTATCTCTCAGTTATGATATTAATTATCTTATTTTTTTTACTTCATCTTTCTATGATAAGCATGCTGTCATATGCATATTTATTTTTGTATCATTAAATCATTAGGGTTTTGGCACGATATAAGGGTTTAAGGAAACATTTAAAAAAGAGAACTGCGACTTGTAGTCTCTCAATGTGGTAATAGAAAAATGGAACTTATGTGTTCTTTGTTTTATATCTGTGTCAATTTACTGATAATTAATCTGTTTATTAACTCAAGGTTACCCTACAGTGTTATTTTTTGGGAAGGGGAGTACTACTTTTCTTTTAATCAATGTAGATTGTTTGGTGCTGTTAAAATCAATTGGAATGTGTTGAAAAGATGAAAATTTGTGTTATGGTCTCTTACTTTCTCTGTTGACAGAAATGTTACAAAATCAACTCATAGATATGCTTCTCAATGTGTCCATTGAAAGAAGAAAATGGACATTTAATAAACAACAAAGTAGCTAAATTATCATTTATCACAACACTAAAACTTGAAACTGACAGGAAAAAAATGCTGAAACTTCTTTGAATTTTGAAATCCACTTCAACAAATAGGTGGTTTAGAGTGTGCTTACTATGCTACAAGGCACTACTGTTATGAATTTGTTTTTATTTGTTAGGTAATGTGTTTGTCTTACAGGGATTTTAATAACCAAGTGTTGGTTGATAGAAAACGTAAAATATTTTGAAGTCTACAAGGAGGATAAAATAAAGTTTTACAAGCAGTTAGAAGAAATGGATAGTATGCGTAAAGGTCAATATGAACACCATCAGCAACTTCATTGCATGTAGAGGAACACAACTCAAGGTTGAGTGAGGTATTTTTATTTTTGTTTATGTGCTTTATGCTATATTTATTTTATAATTGCTTACATACACATATTTTCAATAAAATATAGTCATAAGTAACTTATTTTGATTTACTCAGTAGTGCTCCGCTTCTAACCTTTCTTGAATTTTCTCCTTATCTATATTTACCTGAAAATGAAATAGTTTATTTATCTTTACTTGCTATTAATACAAACTTACAGTTTCCCTTAAGCTTAAAAATGAAGAATTGTTTTCTTCCTTTTCCAGTGCATTCAAATACTTCTGTCGCAAATACAGCACTGTGTCCAAGTGACTCTTATGCTTGATTGCGAGGTCCAAAGCTCTAATAATAATGCAACATTGTAACTTTTTACAGAATCACTGATGTATTAATATTGCATTTTTATAACAAAAATAGGGAAGTTAGTTTTATATTAAGGCTGAGTTCACATTATAAGATTTGTTTATGCATGTATTACTTGTTAAAAATATAAAAATTATTTTACTTTAAATTCTTTTTTTTCTTTGAAAATAAAAGGTGCCAACTTAAGTTTGAGTAGTGCTTTGTTGAAATCCATTATGAGTTGGGTTTAGGTATCTTAACATAAAATTATTTTCACTTTGTTTTATAATGAACTTGAAAAATGTTCAATTTTGCAGATGTGGCACATTGGCAGATGTAGATTTGATTGAGCACTTGAATGAATTCATGAACACTTTTTTTCATTATGCCTATTTTATTTGCTGAATTGTAAAAATTTAAAGTTTTAAAAAGTGTATATATTTTTAAAACATGATGAAGAAAACAAATGGTTGGATATTGAGCAAATAATAAAACCTGCTTAAATGAAATATACTTTAGGAAGCCAATTTGGTGAAATTTAATAATCGACCTTGAGCTGGTTCCAACCACAACCAAACTATTGACATGAACTAATTGAATTAAGTGAATTAATTTTTTTTCTATATTATATGTTGTGATGGTTTCAAAGCGATGAAAGTTTTCTGTTGTTATTTGTGAGGTTAGGTTGTTTGTTAAAAAGAGTATTAACTTGACACATGTGATTAGTAGTAATTAGTTTTAATAGTGGCAATTTGTCATTACATCAAAAATAAAATTGTAAAAATTGACAATGTAATAAATTAATAATAAAAAACCCATATATGAATTTAATGAGTATTATAGGGACAATCGATTAATGTATTAAAGTTAGCTAGTACCAGAATCATCTTCGCTAAAGGTTCAACAAGCTATTTAGAAGCACCTTGTGGTTAGATGTGGCATAGACATAAAAAAATATTAAAATTAAAGTTACCATTAGCTACTATCGAAGTCGAAAGGAAATACTCTCAACATTAGTAGTGCTTTGAACGCTGGTGATCTTTTCAGCAAAGAAAAATGAATCAATCTGTGGAACAATCAAGATGTCAGACTACAACTGTCAAAACCTGAGAGCAATAAAGTCAATTCACAGGACAAACTTGGGTTATAGAGTGAAGACCACAACAAAGATTACAAATCACGACGTGGGATAATCTTTTAACACTTGGGGATGCAGAACCTTTAGTCTCGATAACCAACAGAATGGAGACAAGCCTTAATCTACTCTAATCATCTACAAAAGATGTTCTCATGGCATTAGCAATTGATAATCTAGCTTTTGTTGCTTCTATACTGGTGTCCCACCATTAAGTTGCTAAAATTTGGTGGAGATTATTGAAATGAACAGCGTTTATGCCATTATTAGTTGAACACAAAATTAAGGATATGAAAATGGTGAAAAAGGGGTAAGAGATTCCATTAGAAAGAGAGCATGAATTTGGTGGGATCTAGAGAGTGACAATTTCTTTTTCAAAACCCAATTCCATAAAATCAATTATGATATTTTATCTGGAAAGGAAGTGCTAACTAAGAGATAAATTTTACAGATGTTAATGTCAATTTTTAAACATCTTGGTTACATTGTATATTTTGTGGTTTATGGAAAAATACGGAACCAGTTTATCTGAATAAAAAAGATAAAATAGAACCAGAAGGTTCTGGGATAAAATGGATGTGGTGAACAGAACATCTAGAATAAACATTAAATGTTAGAATTTCAAGGTGCTGTTCACGTTTTATAGCTGTAAGAATGAGGCTAGCCCTGCTAAAACCAATATTCATTCCAAAACTGAAATTGTGAGTGACAATTGTAGGAAGTAGACTTGGTTCTTGAATCAAGCAACACATTGAACTGAAGATCTTAGAGGCGTTTTAGTGGACCAATTCCAGCAGTATTGTTGCACTGGATAAAGGCTGAAGAATGGCTCTTCAAGCAGAGTGGCTATTTATGTTGCTGGAGAAATTACCGAATTGATTAATGTTGCTAACTGGAGATAGTAGCTGACAACGCAACTCGAGAAAAAGTCGAGTATGGTTTAAGTTTCATCGTTATATTGGTTTATAGGACTTGACAGTAGAATTTGATGCGACTCGATGGCCTGTTTTACAAGCAAAATAGTTTTCAAAATAATCGAACTGGAAGAGAAAATTAAGAACTAGTTCAAGGAGTGATACAAAAAGAACAGCCATTTGTCAACCTTAAGAGATTTTCTGCTTAGAGGAAATCCATTGGTGTGTTTGGGTGAACAAACTCAGATTAGTTGAATTATGGTCAGTGGGGGAAGCTCCACGGCAATACTTCAAAAGTAATATCGCATAGCTTTCTAAGAAAAATGAGGTGAAAAAATGAAGTTGTCACTACAAGTTTTCGCCATTTTTGGACAAAGATGGAATGACTCGTATGCGCACTTGTGACACAAAACGGCTGAAGATGCAAATGATCAGAAAATTACAATTATTTTGGATGAACAAAGTCGCTTTGCAAACTAATATTTTTAATTACGTGTTGTCATCATGAAGGCTAATTATATCTTACAAATGGGAAGGATAGGATTACTGTAATCGGCAATGTAGTAAGAACAGTAGTTGAATCATGCGTGGACTATAGAAAATGAGATGTTAAACTTGAAATTCCTGAGATAGAAAATATTTCTGATCGCACACTGGTAGTATTCAGTCGTGATTACATTAGTTCAAGCCATTTTGTAAAGTTTATGATCTCTCATATTGGGATAAACTTTGTCTTTGTCACCAAGGAGTTAAAACCCGCCATGAAGGAGAAATCAGATGGGATCAGGAATTCTTTGGAGAAATTTGGCATTGAGTGGTGGTTGAATAGCTAATTCGTTTCATCTAAATAACATTGGAAATTATTTTGAAGGAGTAAGCGTCAAAAGAGAAACCGTGATAATTTGTTTTGGACGTATAGTACATTATTAATAATCAACTTGAATTACTTTCTAATAGGACCTAATATTGTTGATGGATCACGAATCGACGGATTAGGCCTTTTATGGATGAGAAAGTTCATAAAATATGGCAAACAGCCTAATGGTGCGTGCAGCAATTTTGGAAAGTTAGAGGATAGAGTAACTTTCAACTTTGACAATATGGATTAAATAGAACTAACTGCAGAGAGAAACCAATGACAACTTTTGTATACTCATAAAAAATACGCTTCTTTTAGTTATGGACGTTTGTGTCGAAAGAAGAAAAACGCCAGAAGTTTCTTGGATTTACCTATTGGACAACATTGGACAGAAGGGACTAGTTAATTTATCAGGAGAAAGTATATTGTGGTGATCTCGGCACGACGAAAATTTTTTGTGGTTAATCATATGTATGGTCGAAAAGAGTATTTACTTAATAGTAATGAGTTTAGTAGCGGTAGCGTATCATTGAATGAAGGATAAAATTATAACAAATGACAATACAATAAATTAACAAGAAAGAAAAACAAGATATGTATTCGGTGCTTGTTTTTTAGCGGAAAAACAATGAATGTGTTAAAATTAGCTAGATTATAACAGAATCATTTTGGTTAGAAGTTCGTCAAGCTTATTAGAACAAGCTTTGAGTAGGATTTGGCAAAAATATTGATTATGGAAGTGTCATTAGATGGTATTGAAATAGAAAGGAACCTCAAACCTTACATATAGGTCACAACTTGCTTTATTTGAATGATTAGGTTTGTTTATTATAACTAGGAGAATATATTATCAAATGGTTTCCGTATTTGTCGTTGAGGTACGGACAAACTGCAAAAAAGGCTTCTGGGGGTTTCATGTATTTTATGAGCCCTGATATAAATGTTTTAATCAAATGATAAAGGTAATATAGCATCGTGAAAAGAGTTAGAAATCAACTATAAACAACTTTCAGCGATCAAGTGAGAAAAAGAAATAAGCTAAGGCTTTTTAAAGGGCGTTTAGGACTTTAGTTTGCCTCGTTTAATTTTGTTAACAATTAAGAGCTTGATAAATGTATTTGGAAGTTCTACTAAAGTTTTTTTTAATTAAAAAATTAGAATAAAAAGTTCCTAGAAGTTGTTAGGATTATTTTTATTTTACTAGTATTATAAAGAAAAATTTTTGAAAATATATATCAAAAAAGACACGTTAAGTATTTAAAAAAAATAACCTAAAATCTATAGCATTAGTATGAAACAAAACCATACTAAAACTGTTGTATAAGCAAAATCTTTCCCTGATCGTTAGAGGAGTAAGAAGAAAAGCAGGTATATCAAAGTTCAGCTTGGTAACAGCAAAATATTTGAATTGAAAAAGAATTTATTAACTCACAAGAAAAAGTAGTCTGAAAAGGTCTGTTGTAAACAACAAATAGTGACAAAATATTTCTTCATTTTGAGTGATGAAGTTCAGTTGTCTCAGGATCTCAAAATTTAAAATAAGATATTTTTGGTGCGCAGCCCAGAATGGAAAGAGTATATTGTTAAATTTTTTATGTTGTATGTTAATGAATTTAAGATCAAAAAAATGACTTATTTTGGGTGAACTATGTTGCTATCCATTATGTTGACTGATGTAGCACTCTGCATGATTGAATATAAAAGAAGAAAATGCGTAGGCACAAACAAAGTAAAAATCAAGCGAATTTGGTCTAATACCTCAAAGAAAGTTGTCAAAGTGGAAAACGGCTGCTTGGAACACTTGTTCAGAACGTTATGTGAAACAGAGTACAATTATTATATTCGAGCTTGGATAGATGAATTTGATCCAATAACTGTTTATAAGTATTCAATAAAAACATTGTTAAATATTTTTTACTATAACTATAAACGTACACCTCGCGAATTTAAACTCTGGTCTCCTTTATTGTACTAGTTTGTTTTCTGACGAATTTGGTGTGATATAACTCAAAAAACAACTTAATAAACACTTATTGGGCAAACCAATATTGCACCTTAATGATGCACCAACGTTGATAGAACACTTAATGAGTCAATGCTGTATTACGTAAGTATTTTTATGCTTATAAGAAATCTACCAACCCCAAAACTTTTTTAATTAAAAAATAAAAGATTATTTTTAAAATTAAGAATGTTCTAATGTTTTGCACTATAAAGATTTGTAGTTGAATTGCTGGCCATGTTAGGCCAATTTGGAGTCGGAATAATTTTAGGTTCGACTGAGATTACAAGTTAGTTTGATTTGATATAGTCATTTTGGGTTTCTTCGCAATTATTGCGTTTGTATCTTTTGAGCTTTGAAAGTTAGTTGCAGTTAGTTACCAGATGAGCAATGATAGTACTTATTTAAATCAATATATTGTCAATTATATAGTCATAGTGTTTTCTGTTTCAATTGAAAAAAAGTGACGGTAAAGTAGCGAAAACTGGTTGTACAATTTTAGAGGAAGATGTTGTTTCTTATAGTACCTGCAAGAAATAGTTCTACTAATTTAAGAGTGAAAATTTTGACTTTTATGATAACTAACGTCGTGGACAGCCAAAGAAAGTCGAAGCTGAGGAACTGGAACAACTTTCGGACGAGGATTACTATCACACACGGCCAAGGTTGCGAAGTTACTCTGAGTAGTACATCACCAGTTGTGGAGAGTCAAAAGAAATTGTTGCTCTCTAAATTGAAGAAGAAAGAGTTACACGAAATTTTTATGAGAATCCAAATAAGTGAAAATCAGGGTTCATCCAGTACTACGCGACAGGAAGATATTTTTTATATATGGTGGGATTAATGGGGCATCATACACTATGAGTTGCCTCCAGTTGGTAAAACGGTAACCGCCGCGCGTTACCAGCAGCAGCTGACGCGTCTTATTTACGTAAAAAAGACATACTGCCAAGGAAAAGGGGAAATTAATTTTGTTTTAGGACAACACGCGACCGCGCATTACCAAAACAACTTTAGAGGCAATCAACGACTTGGGTTGGTAGATTTCATATCATTACCTCCAGATCTCTAGAATACGGCATTTTCTTCAAATCACGTTATTCTAACATCGCGTTTATAAAATAATATAAATTACTTAAGTTATAAATGTCAGTTTACGTTAACGTTGAGTCATCAAAATATATACGGCCTTTTCAACAAGTTTTGTGGAACTTCTTGAATCTTCTGCGCTAGATGGAATCGTTTTTGTGTGAGACAAACTCCCATGGGGCTAGGCGAAGAAAATTAAAATGTTGGGGCTTCTTGTTGAATGGGGTGGAATCGTATGATAATTTAAATTTCATAAAAATTAAGAACTGCTTGCGAACAACCGGCACGAATTCTGTCGCAAACTGTGTGGCAAAGTTTATGTTGATATTGTCAAAATATTTATAATCTTCAATTAACGTCTGATCGTTTTCAGAACGGTTAAACCTCTTGTAGTTTGCTTGTTTGTTTTTGGCTGTTGTGTTTTGAATTTGAAACAAAATTTAATACAAAATCTGTTTTTTCAAAACAAACTCTCTAAATGTACATTGTAATTCAATGCACTTTTTTCTATGATTACGTTAAAAGTTACTTTAGTTTCTTAGTGATCTTACTAAAAACCCAGGTACACCATTCTGTATGTTATGTTACTACATCAGTTATATGGTGTCCGTTTAGATAAATGCATTGTTGCAAACGTTTCTTGTAGTTGCACAATTGCCTCCATAGGTCTTGAATACTCCTGATATGCCTCTGGAACACACGGTCTTTCAGGAACCCCACAGGAAAAAGTCTAGTACACTGACTCTGAGGTCGGGCGATCCGAGCTGGCCAAGGTATTTCGCTGAAACGGGAGATAACATTTCCGAATATTTTACGAACCACAGCCATACTGTTTCGCGCGTGGGCTGTTGTTCCATCCTGCTGGAAATATAGGTTTTATGGTCAATGCCAAGCTGTCGTAACTTTTGTTGAACAAAGCCTTACAACATAATCACAAAGTTCTGAATCAACAGTCACTGTTCTTCCACCAATTCCACGCCAAACCGTCACTTTAGAAGAATGTAAGGGCTTTTCATGCAATTCCTTAGGGTTCACTGATGACCATTATCGCATGTTCTGTTTGTTTACCCAGCCAGAAACATGAAAATGTACTTCGTCGGTCATTAGCAAATTATTCAGAATGTCTGGGTTTTCCCGTAACAAACCACTCATGGTAGGTGCAGAAAGCAAGTCTTGTTTCCTTGTCTCTTTCGTTAATTTGTTGCACAACTTACAGTTTGTCAGGATGAAGTTTTATCTCTTTTAGCATTCGATTTAAACTTTTTCTACTGATGCCTAAAATGCGAGATTGCTGGTGCGCTGCTGTCTGCAGGTTCTCTGGTGTCCGGATTGTCCGTGGAGCTCCATGTTTCGTGTCTAACACGCTACCAGTTTCTTCAAATTTCTTCACCCAAGCCAATACGGTATTGCGAGACGATACGTGAACATGTTGACCAATATTGAACTGTCGTCGATAGGCACGCTGCACTTCCGTGACAGAATTTGTTTTGTAATAACTACGAACACAGATAACACGGTGTTCCACGTTCCAACGCTCCATTGCGACTGACATATCGCGACGGTGCACGTTATGAAATGGCGTCCCCCCTCTGCCATTCCCCTTCCCGTCTACCACGACAAGCTAACACACTAATGTGTAAGTTGGCTCCGCGCCACCCTGTGTAATCATCTCTATAGTTCATTTCGCAATTATTGTACTGCATTTGATGGCTGAAGCTACTGTTCTAAATGGCTCCATATTTGTTTCATAGGCGACAAGTTTGAAGATTGCTCAGACTAAAGAAGGGTGTTGATAGCTTAAGGCAGTGTTAGGAAACTATATGGACGGATGTTATTCTAAACACATGAGGCCACGCCATTTCTCAAGCGTACCGTTGTGACATAAATATTCTTCTAATCAACACCAGAAAGAGTGAGATTATAAGAGATTGCTTTTCACAATATGTTGCCTCCAGTTTGAATAGTGTATCACTTAATAATATAGTCTAGATTTGTTTTCCTCTTCCTCCTCCATATTTCGAGCACTGTAGTTATTTGTGGCCAAACAAAACTTGGATTTGGTACTAAAAACCTGTCATCCATGCTACCTACTCACAAGAAAACTGAAAACAAAGTCACTAATATTCGAAGTGTTAATGGAAGGAGATATAAAGAATGTTGAGAATGTAAGTTATCTTTCATATGTTGCCTTATAATAGTACAAGTGGAAACAGAGTTCATTAGTACTGTATCCTGGATTGCGAAAAGAGGTATAATTAGTTGAATGTGTCTTTTGGACAACATGATACTCAGAGAGTCGGTATAGGTAATTCAAAGTTTTTATGACGTATATTTGTTTATTCATGTTTCCATTGTTCCTACATCGTTACCCAATTTATGACCCTCCTAATCTAATAGTTCAATCTTTCTCAGATTTTGTGTTACTTACTGATTATATTATATACAATTGAATCTCGCGGGTGTTTATGTTATCAGGGTTGAAGTGGCATCAGCTGTCTTGGTTTTAGTTTTACGCGGTTAAACTGATATCAGTTGCAATATTAGCAATGGTAGTTTTGTTTTTGGCGACGCAACTTTAACAAAACCGATAAAATATTTTTGTGCGCATTGAAAATCAATATACCTCTTCCAGTTATGTAGCTGAATGTGCATCAAAATCGCTTGGTAAACAAGGCCATTGTGGAGAAGAGTCGCCTCAGCATTGTAAACGGAGCCGCCAAGCAATGCTGCTCCAGCGATTTGCTGAGCCTTGCTGGGCAATTTCTGAAGAAAAAGTTGTTGCTTTAATTACTTTGGCATTACCCCTGGAATATACTTTTATGTGCCTGTATATAGTAAACTTTGTCATAATGATCAATAGCTGCAAATGCTTCTTCCGCTGTGTCTAGCAAGTCGTGATTGCTAGACTGCGTTGCTAGAACACCTAATCCGGTCCATAATGTTCTGTCGTTTGTTAATCTACACAGCCGCAACGCGTCCTCCCACTTGTTTTCTTGAATATGTCTGCAAACATGATTTTAGGTAAAATTATTTTTTATTGGAAATTCGAGTACCCATGCAAAAGGGATGGAAACGGGGAAATAGGAACATTAATGAGGGATCCATCTGCTCTCCACACTGACACAAAGTTCCCTATAAAATTGTTAATTCTAGGGCTCTTGCCCAGTTCAGGAGAGTTGTACTGAATGTGCAAAGTTGCAGCAAAGAGGAGCTGTAGCAAGCTGTCGGGAAGTACCAAACAACTACTTGCACGTCTTGAATTGCTGCTAGCATGTTTTCTTCTGTGTTCCATTGAAAAGATTGAATTTGGTTTCCTGAAACGGATGCGCAATTTGACAAGTTTGTTATAACGGAAGTTTAGATATGTATATGCGTCACCTAGCTTCAGTAAAGTCTTGTGTGACGATCTCGCTTGTGCAACATATAGATCTCTATTGCGATCCAGGATAGCCAAAGTGCGGTGCGTGGGAACTCCTGCTTGGTCTAGCGCGATTTGTGTGATAGGGAGAATATGTTGAATGGCCGACGTGGAATCGCCGCTCCTATTTGAAGCCAAATCAATGATATGAACAGCTGAAAGATTTCACTGTGAATGGTGTAATTGATTAAACACGGAAGTACTTTTCGTGTCCGTTGCGTCTCTCACGGCTAAGGTGTCCGCTGACAAACTTATGTGAGAAGTTCTAAGGCTTTCCAGTCGCATGTTAGGCCAACGGGGAGACGCTGTTAGCCTGCCTTGGTAACTGTAAATGGATATTGTGCTGCGTTCCACCAGTAACATGTGTCTAAAAGGAAAATCGAAAATTCATTTAACTGAAAATTAATTCTTTCCTTAAAAGTTTTATTTTACAAAAAATTATTTTGACTATTGTACGAACTAACTTCATAGATTAAACACATTAAGAATTATAACTAATAGAGTTGCAAATTGAACTATAACCCAATATTACTATAATACATTATGAACCACTGCAAATTTGTACTGATCTTAAGCAGGGTCATAATTTGATTTGCATGAAATTAGTACTAGAAGGGATATAGGGCCTTGGTTTGTTTGCTTAATGTTTGTAGATGAAGTACTTTATAAAAAATATGTATTATTAAAGTGTGATTAGTTGTTGAACTTGGTTTGAGAACAATTTGAAGGATACCGCTCAAATTTGGAGAAACAAATCTACTCAAATATAGATCTATAGAAAATACTAATTACGATAGTTCTTACCTTTTACGCTTGTTTAATTTTAAAACGAAAATATATTAACTATTATCTGAAATTACCAATTTGATTCACAAAATAGGATAAATACGGGTTGTCTACTAGAGTAAACGTACGAAAGGAAAACCAAACCAATAAAGTTATTATGATATTTGAAAACGACGATAAAACTATGTTAATGTCAAAATATTGTAGAGAATGAGGTTGATATTCATGTGAACGGTGTAGTACATTGTAGGTTGAGAAACCTACCTCAAAAAATGTAACTAAGAAATTCTTACTGAGAACATACAAGTGGACGAGATTTATTTTGATTTGTTACTGTAACATATGATTGCATGGGCTACTCAATACAAAGAAAAGATGTAGAGTTTATAAGGATTTTTTATTGGAGAATATTAAATTTTAGAGTAAAAACCAACTCGCAGATTTCCAATATTAAACGCGGAAAAGTTTTTATAGATATGCTTTTTTTTTTGAAAAATGAAAAGATTGCAGTCCAAATCAGGAATCAAATTTAACCCTAATAAGATTAAGGATTTAGATACAGAAATGTCTGACATAGCATCAACTCATAGCATCAGAAATCTTACAAATCTTAATTTAGCAGAAAATGTTATCAAGACATTCCCTTTCCCTCTAAAAGAGGTGTGTGTGTATTGTACCATTTAATGATTTATTGATGCACTTTAATAAGAAAAAGATGATTGAATTTAATAGTGCAAGTTTACAAACAATATAAACGGAACTTTACGCATTAGTCTTAAAACATCACCAGACAAAACAAAACGTCACTGAAACTTAAGCAAAAAATCAACATATAAGAATTCTATTTACAGACTGAAATATTTTCATTATGGATGCGGTTTTAATTTTTAATTAACAGGGTTATACAAGTTAACAAAAAACGATTGTGTCTTTGAAGGTCTAAAAATGCCACATTATTTTAATCATGGTGTGCTTGTGGAAGGAAAGAAGCAACTTAAGAGGGTACTTTTACTTTTTCGCAAGGAAAAATGGGTAATGATGGGTGTGTTATTTTTTTTGGGTATGTACAACGCAATTTTCTTAGATTTCTAGACTCGTTGTTTGTGATTGCTACATAGCGATAATAATAGTTTTGGATTCCTATTTGGTCTTGTCAATAGAAAAAATCATGATATTAATATTTTTCTGGCTATTCTTTAGTGAAGTTTTCCATAATACTTTCCCATAAATGGGGCATTGTTTTAGCAATTACAGGTCTGATATCCCCTTTTAGCTTTCAAATAGCCCCAGAGTAAAAAGTTTAATGGTGTTAAATCATACCCCTCTGTGAGACGAGACCAGGATATTTGGTTTGAAATAAAGTGAGTGTTTCATGTGCTGTGTGACATGTGGCTCCATTTTGTTGAAACCACATCTCTCTCAAGTTCAAATCGTTGGTTTTATTAAAAATGAAGTTGTTCGGCTCCTTCTGATAGTATACATTGTTTACAGTAGCAGTGCTGCTTGATTTATCCTAAAAAAGGTACCAATGATTTTTTCAGTTTACAGTGCATACCAAATAGTGTAATTTTGTAGATGCATTAGCTTTTCGTGAATAACACTTGAATTTTACTATCCCAGATACGGCAATATTGTCATTTCAAAAGTCATTAAAAATGAGTTTCATCCATCACTATGACTTTTTTCAGCTTCAATTGCTGTATTCTCTAAAGCCCAGTTCATAAATTTATGATATTTCTGGTGGTCTTGGGTGGACTTTATCATGTGTGTCATATCAACTATAGAAATCCAACATTCCAACGTTCACAGAAAGCAAATGGCGCGCAATTCAAATCCCAAGTTTCAGTATATAAAATCTAAAACAGATCGTACTGACTAAATAATTATATAAGTGCATTACTGAGTGATAAGTGTGCAAGATGCTGTTTATAAAGTTAAAATTGAAAATAAATTTTGCAAAAAGCCTGGAACAATTTAAGTGCAAATAAATAAGTATCGGGTGCCGCACGACTGTATTTGTAAACATGAGTAAATTAACGAAAACATGTAAATACAATTATGATAACGAGGAAATTAAAGAAAAGAGAGAGCTGGAAGAAAAAGTTTAGGGTTTTCATAGCATTAAGCAAACAACAACGTCACCAATTAAATATAAAAATGGAAGCAATATTGATGTGGAATTAAAAGGTATGATGATTGGCCTGATGAATGAAATATGCAAAGACCAACAATAGTGCATAGCAGAAATTGGGGAATTAAAAAAGGAAAATCGAAGTTTAGTAGGACGAGTGAATGCTTTGGCAAGAAAGTGGGAAGTCACAGGGAAAAGAAAAATAGAAACAATATTAAGATAACTAGAATTAAGTACAGGATGTTCTTAAAACAAGGAAATTGAAAAACTATTGAATGAAAACAATTTAAATGTGACGATAATTGAGACGCGCTAAATAAAAACCAATAACGGTAAACGCTTCATAACTACAATTTTTTTAAATTTAATTATCAATCAGAATATTAATACATTCTATGAGCTAATGTCTTGTACTATAACTAGACTTGATTGGTAAATTATTAGTGAAGTCATCCTTTATTTAAACATTTAGGTCTTCTGACCACTACTTCTGAAGGCGTCTGAGTTGGAGATCTTCTGTCAGTAGTGTAAGAGTTTCAGTTGAATGAAGCTCTACATTTAGGACTGTTTGGTGCTTAATAGCATATTTTTTGATTAAGTCTTTCACATAAGAGATGTTGAGATCTACATGGAGTGTTTAGTTGGTCACATACCAAAGTACGGCTGCCATAGCACGGATGACTTTGGATTGAAAACGGTGAATTACTTCTTGAATTACGACTTGCGCAACCTTATAGTTGACAGTCATAAGTCCAGATTTGCTTGATAATTGACTTGTATAATAATATCTTGTTTTCCAGGGCTAGATTGGAGCTTTTCCCAATGAGCCAGTACATCTGGTTGACGACTTTAAGGATGACGACTGGGCTTTCTTGATGTTTTGTTGTGAATGTAACATGAGCTGACTTACATACAATGGAAGGTTTCCAGGTGAACCTTCGACTTTTTAATAAAAGTTGATTTCTTGTAGAGAGGGTCGAGGGACATTTGAGTTGGCGGTTTCCGTTCGTGCGGCTACTTCTTTCTAAGACAAGAGGTAGCTGGTTCGCGACCGACTTTGCCACTCTTGCTTTTACCTTATGTAAAACAGAAGAAGAGCACGAAAAACACACTAGAAATCCGAAAAATGTGCACACCTCATTTGTAAACAGTATTAACTATACAAAAACTGATTAAAAGTGTGGTAAAAGCAAGAGTGGTAAAGCCGGTCGTGAGCCAGCTATCTCTTGCATTACAATCCCGCACCCTACCTCTGCGACACCGTCGCCTTCTTGTTGAAGGTTGTTGAAAATCCGATGGCATCTATAAGTGGTCAGTTTACAACCGAACATTGTGGCCTTAGAACGAAAACCGGCAATTCAAATGTCTCTAGATTCTCCCCACAAAAAAATCAACCTTTACTCAAAAGTCAACGGTGCACCTGGGAACCTTTCCTTGTTAGTCTCGTTGACTCTGATCCTCTATTTGAGTAACGATTGTTCAATTTGGTTTAAATGAGTTTGCAATGCAGCTGATGTTGCCATGTCCTTAGCGAATGTACCTATAAACTACAAAATTAGGGGAATGAAAGTTTAAGTGAGAGAAATTATGAAGAATAAGTATAAGTTAAAAGACTCAAACATTTTTATAGATGATGATTTAATATCAAAGAGCATCACATAGAATGAAAAGAGTTTGATAATCAAAGTAGGGTATCCAAAAAAGGTTCAAAGATGTATAGATTTGGAAAAAAATGAGAAGGATGTAAAAAATTAAACAACGAAAAGCTACTCTGTAAATTGTTGGTTGAGAAAAAAAAGGACGCACATTATGCAAGAAAAACATAGAAGAAAATGGTGGTGAGAGAAGAATAAAATGGACAATGATTTAGTTACAGAAATAGAGAAAAGTGAAAATCATGTTTGAAGGTAAGCCATTGAAATGTTAAGACGCACCAGAGAAGTAACACGCAATGACTCTTGAGAAAAACAAAAAATACGATATTGACGTACTAACGAATAAGTGAATGTAGGTGGAATTGTAGTGGGAAAAGTAGTAACTGAGGATTATAGTCTTATTTACTTTGGGCGGGAGGAAAACTAGGAACAAATAAAACTAACTAGAATAAGTATAGTAAGCGGCAGTATGACATTGAAATGGATGACAATATAAAAATGAAATTCATCCAGGAACTTAAAGTGAAATAGAACACATATGGAAAGATTGTAAATGTGCTTTCATTAACATATGCCAAGAAGTATCAAAGTACAAAATAATTTTTAAGAAAAAATGAATGAGCAGAGCACTTGGGAATTAGTAGAAGAATTGAAGAAAAGTGAGTTTTGAAATACAGAATAAAACTTAAGGAAGTCAAGAAAGCTTGTAGAAAAGACAGGTTGAAATAGATCAAAGTATAATCTATAAAGCTGATTTGAAAGTTATATGCAAATGCAAGAAAGCTAACTGGTAAAAAGAAGATGAATATGGCGTTGAAGGATAATGGTGGACAAATATTATACACAGAAGAACAACAGCTAGCAAGACGGACGGTGTTTTGGAGAAATAGTGAGGAAATACGATATAAAAGAAAGGAAAACGGAAATGACACAACTGATGGAAATGAGAGGAAAACCCATAATCCAAGTAAACGTTGATCCACCGCCAAAAGAAGATATAATCCACCAAGCAAAGAAAGGAAAAACACTCGAAGTTGATTAGATTCGAGCCGACATGTTGAAAATAAATATGGAAATATCAACAGAAATCCCGAACCACTTATGAATAAAATATGGATTGAAGAAAGTTCTCTCGGGATTGGAAGAAAGGGCTGGTTTTAAATTGCCGAACAATGGCGATTAAAAAAATGAATTGAAGGGGATAACTTTACCAAGTGTTGTAAACAAAATATTTTATAGTTATATGGTTTTAGAGCAGGGAAGCAAAATTCTTATAGAGCAGTTTATGCAATTTCATCTTCATGGTTTTTGAGAAGGCTTTTGACTGTTTAAAAAGGGGAGGGGTGCATATGAGTAGTCTTAAAAAATTAAGCTTGCTCGAAGAACTATTAAATCTCATCAAGAAGAGCTACAACGGCTATTATTGCAGTGTTTTGTGAAGGGATATTATCAATAAATAGTTTCAGTCAAACATGGGGGTATGGCAGGGCTGCAAATTAGCACCTATTTTTTTTCTATTATTAGAAATTTGCATATCTCATTAGCAATAGGTGGCGCTGACTGCAAATAGTCAAAAGTGGTGGCGACCTCGCAGCCAATCAGGAGCCAGTACTTTTGACTATTTGTAATCAGCGCTACCTATTGCTAATGAGATATGTTAATTTCTAATAATAGTTGTGAATGCAGCAATTTTTGGATATTAAACTGATATATTTAGGGTAAAATTGTCTGCACAGGCGTCATTTAATTATTTATGATGAGGAGATGTTAGGTGCATATGATGATGTAATTACTTTTTCAATCCGGGTAAAAATAAGGGAAAAAACTACGAAAATAGATTTTCAGAAAACGCCCTCTAGCGCCTAAACTAGGAATTGTCAGCCTTTTGACCATTAGTTTTGCAATCAGTGCCCCCCACTGGTTGTTTTTATTGAAGTTAAAATAAATTTTGAGAGTAACCGATGAGATGTGGATGCGGTGGCTCAGATGGTTCAACCAGTTGGCTTTGTCCTCTAGCCGGCGCGCGCAAGTTCGAGTCTCGCTCAACTCATGTGTGTGTGTGAATGTATTAGAATAAGTGCATGTTAGTGAGCACAATAAGCCCTTGAAGGCTGCATGCTTGTAAATGCGTAAAAAAAGCGATGAGATAGATACCTTACTTGTTAGACCATTACTACTACTGTATAGCAATTATTTGCAATTAATGATAATTTTGATAATTTACTGCTATAATTTCTACTTGGTTTAATCTATAGAGTTACATATGAATTATTACAATAGATTTTACCGGCTAGTTGGAGCTACGGCTAATTTGCATAATTGATTTATTGAATAACTGATTACGAAATAGTTTGGTACATATGGCACTAGCAAATTTTTTCGATGCATCTTTAACTTACAACTTTTTTAAAAATACATTTCGCCACACTTTTCCATTTTTCAATACCAGTCGTCGAACCAAATCTTTGTTCTCGGCGACTTGGGCATACTTGTCCTATACTATTGAAAGATCCTCGTCGTTGGAAAATCGTTTCGTTGTTTCCAACAATTAAACCAAGTTTTCCATTTCTTACGATGTGATATTGCGAGATGTTCCATCTTCAAATTTATTGATCATCTCGTCGCTTAAAGCAGGTGGTACTTAGAGGAAACAAATCCTTACTTGGAGATGGTTGTGTAGAATGGTCAGTGTATGAATATTGGGCATCTTCTTGGCAATATGTAATTTTTGTCAAAACATCGATCATCAATTAAACCATATGTAAAAGTATAGCACAAAATTCCTCGATACTTAGTTTTTGACCAAGATGAAATTGTAAATCTTTTCATGGCCACACTTGAGGAGCAATTAACTCGTAAGGATTGTTCTATCGGCTGTAGCTCAACACACTTGAACTTCCCACCATAACGCGCGACCATCGTTTTGGCCATACTACAAAATTTCCTGATATCTATGTACAAATTCTTAATGTGTTCTCTATCGTATACTGTTCTTTTTTCACCATGCGCGATATCTTACATACTACATACATTACGAACTATTACATACTTTATTTTCTTATAATTTTATTTAATCGATAAATGGATAATCGATCGTCTGAATGATGTGTGTTCGGATAATCCACTTTTTGCATATTACAAGATTGTAGTGCTGTTTTATGGTAAAAAAAAATTATGGTTATTCCTCATTAGTTATTATTTTTAGTGCTTTAATTTATGCATGTCTATTTTGCAAAATTTTTAAACTTATTTTATAATATTTATAGTTACTTTTCCTCTGTTTTTTTTTAAATCTTTTCCGGATTATATTTGCATTTAGATAATTGGGTTGTGTTATTAATTTTATGTTCAGTTCTATTCTCTTGGTATGGTTTTGGATTCTATAAAAAAATTGTTATATAAGTATCTTTGTTATTATCACTTTAATAGTTACTTTTAGTAAAAACCCCATTACATACAGGAACTATAGTTAAACAATTGAATTTTTTTTTGTATTGAATCTTTAATCATCTTGATTTATTAATTTAATCAAATATTATATTATCTTTTTTTTGAGGATACATTTTTGTATATTCATGAAGGTGAATTTGTTTAACGAAAAGTATCTAGCAACTAATGAGGATTACTGAGCCAGAAATAAAACCAATTCAAAGAAAAGTATGCGAAAACTGGTGGTCGAAAAATATGAACATGTGTTCAAGGACATTTTAGTGAAAAAGTGTACGATTTTGGTTATACCTTGTTATTGAAACTTACTTTTCACACAATAGAAGTAAAATGACAGAGCCATCCTTTAAATCGAAGATATTAGGCGTGTTCCAGTTGTTGGTACTGTATATGTAGCACTGTGTAGGCGTAGTTACCACCAAATGCGAATATTTCAGCTCTAGCTGAATTACCCTTTCTGGTAATTCCAGTACCTCGGAGGCTTCGTTGGATATATCTTGCACCACGATCGTTTTCTTTTCTGTAACCACCGCGGTGTAGTTTAAGTAGTGCACCTGTCTTTCAATCACGTGCGCAAATAGCACGTGCCCATTTGCGCACGCCCCCGCCACTTGCGTCCCATCGCTTGACCACCCTAGTTTGTAGATGCTGCCAGTAGTTGGTTTATCCAGCGATCTTGACCACTGCCAAAGTAATACATGGGTAAGGAGGTATGTAATTTCGCAAAATAAGCACTCACCCCTAAAAAATCGCACAATCGTAGCGTGTTGTAAGATCCGGTTGCAAATAAATCGCCGTTTGGAGCCCAAGCCACCGACGTTATGGGGTAGTCATGGAGGGTGCTCGAGAATAGGGCCCGACCTTGGCTATCCCATACTCTGTAGCGGCAGTCTTCGCCGCCAGATACAATCAGCTCCGATGCCGAGCTCCATGCAAGGCAGAGGATTAAGGCTTCATGAGCTTTCCACTAAAGTTTAGGAAGTTATTTGGATTAATAAGTGATACGAAATTAACATGAGTACGATAATGGAAGCAACCGTAAGTATTAATGAAAGTAATTTTACTGGTTTTAAATAACGTAACGAAGTTTTGAAATTCAGTATTTTTAAAAAAATACATGCCGATGATGACTTTTTTATTTTTTTAAAATTCGTATGGTCATCGTGTAATTTGCTAAAACATAAAGTTAAGGCCAAGATTGAAAGTATAAGTAAGATTAGCTTCTACGGCGTTTTGATGAATAGATTTTTTTATTAATATAATCACAGTATTCATAATTCAGTAAGTTCACAGACTTTAGAATTGGGATCACAAAATGCACTTTGGTCACCCTTTTAAAGATTGCATACTATAAAATTCGAACAAAGAGAAATGAGCTTAAAGTTAAAACAATAACAAACCTTTATTATTTGTTAACTTAAATATCTTCTTAAAATGTATTTTATAATTTTTTTAAGTTATACGAGGTCTGACAGCAGCCCCAAAGCTTGTCCAACTTCGACATGCTTGAGCCTTCGCATAGTAGTTTTTAAAAATAAATAAACACGATTAAAAGCTCTGTTTGGCATAATTGACCGTAGCCGTTGCCATGACAACGCATTTACGTAAACCAGTTAGAGTTGAACTTTGACCTTTGACCTGTTTGACAACACTCATAATTTTATGTATAAGTGCTTTATTTACCCGCTCTCAAACGAAAATTTTCCATCGCTTGCAGTTCCGGAAATATATTACCTAGGTCGCGCCTGCCATGCAATTTGTCCTTCAGGCGCTCGGGTCGGTACGGAAGGCAGAGATTTGACCTTTGACTTGTGACAGCAGCACGCACTCATAATTTTTTATATATATAATTAGTCATTATGATCAAAATAAGTATGAATTTTCTAAATGCGGTTAAGCAAATCTTGTCCAACCCATTTGCTGCTATTGTTTAAATTTTGAGTCTTCCATCAATGCCCAATAAGTGTCCTTTGGGTGCAATTCTAAACAATTTGGTGGATTTGCTGATTTTGATTTTTCTTAGCACAAATTTAGCACAGCAGTATGAACTAAGGTGCAGTCAAAAACTATAGAAACTTGATGTCTTATAAAAGATAAAGGACCATTCAGAAAACATTTAATGTACACGAGGTACCAGTCGATGTGAAATTTTGGTTTCTGAATCTATAGAAACAGATATGCTTAAGTTAAACAATGGAACTTTATTTTTGTTAATTAAACTTTTAAATTATTTCTTAAAGTTATATCTCGTCACTATGATCAAAAAGGTAAATCTTCCGCTTTGATAGTTGCTGGAAGTCTGTTACCACATATGCTTCATCATCCATTATCGTACATTCAGACACAAATTTTAGTTGTTACATTTCATTTTTATTGGGACTACGGGATATTTTATCTTGAATGCCTTAATGTATTGCTTTCCTGCATTTGTCACTATTTTATCATAAGATGATGAACCTATTCTTGTCACATCTCGAATAGAATATGGGAACTACCACTTCTTTTCTAAGGATGATTACACAAGATGTGTCGCTATCTCGTTTATTTTGCTGTTGAAAACCTTTTTTGAAACCACTACGTTTTACACGGTCGATTTTGCAATCTTCAGTTTTGAGGTTTCTGTGTTAGAACAAAATTAATTTTCTTTCTCTTTTGCAATTGAAAAATTAACTTATATTAGAATTCGAATGGTATCTTAAATCAACAGTTTGAATTTATTACATTCTTATTAGCCAGGTACAATATTGATATAGATTGCATTATAGAAACACTTGCAGGGACAACGACAACCTTAAAATACCAGGATACAGCGTATAATGAAGAGTTAGAAACGCCAGAATAGCTTCAGGAGGAGCAGTCATGATAATTAAGAAGAAATTAGGACATGAAAGTATCCCCGATATACTTAAATATTACTTTAGAAACCATTGGAATAAAACATGAAACTACATGACCTAAGCCATATTACCATCTTTAGCGCATGCAGGCAACCGAACAACAAATTTAATGAAAATGATAAAAAAAACTTATTTGATACAACTAACCAAATATTAGTAATTGGAGACATCAACTGTAAACAGAGAATGTGGGGCTGTTGAGCCATTATCCCTGAAGGCGCAAAACTAGAGCAATATTAAACTACTTATGTTTTTTAAATTATGCCTTCAAACGAATATACGTATTATTCCTATTGGGAAGACCACCAGCCTGACATATTAGATATTGTACTTAAAATAAAATTCCCAAAAGAAATAAATTAAAATGTAGTAAAGGAACTAAATTGACCATGTACCTATCTTAGTATCCTTCTTGTGTACGCCACAAATTAACCTACTCAAAGACTTATCAACTGGCGAATTGACTAAAACACCTAAGAGAGACAAAACTGCAACCTAAAAAACAGTTTAATTATGAGAACCCTGAAGATCTAGATATTGCCGTTTCTAGCATACTATGTCAATTATAGACGCTGTTAAAACATCTGTTTCAACTTTTCAAAACATTATACACACTAACTATAATATACGCAGCTATATATTAAGACTGATCAAAACAAAAAGTCAAACTAGGTGAAATAAAAAACTTCTAAACAACCTCACCCAATATCTTAAGAAAGAGCTGGATGAGCTCAGAAATGAATCATACCGACAGTATATTACTGATATCGGCCCTGACGATCCTGGCATGTGGAAAACTACCAGAGGAATTCTAAAACAACATAAAGAACTACCAACCATATCAAATAGAATCGATATCCCTTACACTTCACGCTAACAGATATCTATGGCACTACTTATTCACTCCACGTATTAAACCTTATTGAGCCCAATCACCCAATTATCACTGAAAATATGAACGTTGCATCACCGCGTGAAATAAACCAAATCATATCTGCCCTGCCCAAACGGAAGTCTCCAAGCCATGGCCTTACAACTAACATTGTCCTACCACACCTAACCAAACAATGTATAGCATACCTATCATTAATATTTAATGCATGCCATTGTATTGCCTATTTTTCACGGAGCTGGAAATGCTCCCATTCTCATGTTTGCAAAACCAGGAAGAGACAAACAATATATTAACATTACCGACCAACAAATTTACTCACGTCTTTATCTAAAATTGTGGAAAATTTTTTTATGTTTGATCACCAAAACTTGCGAAACCCCAAAATATATTTTACTAGCGTTTCAATTTGGCTTTAAGAAAAGACATTAAATCTGTCATGAGTTTCAAAAAATCAGCAAAATAAGTGGAAATGGATTTGAAAATAAATGCTATATTACAATCATCTGCATGGACATTACACGGACCTTTGACAAGGTATAGATTGAAGGTCTAAAGAAAAAAATTCTTGACATTAATATACCAAGTTACCTGCAAGCAACAATTTTCTTGTTCTTGGAAGATAAAACCTTTGCCGTTAAGGTCAATTCATACATATCCGACATCAAAGCAATACCTGCTGGAGTCCCCCAAGAAAGTATTTTTGGACCTCTGCTATTCAATATCTATACATCAAATGTACCAGCAACCACATGTACTATAGCCGCGTTGGCGGACAGCACGGCGATTATCACGCAAATCACAGACTTACATAAAGCAGCGCAACAGCTACAATACATCACTGATATTTAGCAAGTGGCTTAAAACCTGGGATATTAAAGCTGACCCCCCTGAGGAAAATAACTACTACACCCAACATTAAAATTGATGGCAAATATTATACCACGGAACCTCAGGTATCAAGTGGCAAAATATTTCGGAGTTCACCTAAACCATTGATTCCCAAAGTGGTCCAGGTGGACCCCCAGGGGTCCACGGCAGACTCGACGGGGGTCTATGTTGGCGTGACAAAAAAATGGGGGTTCACAATTCGTAAGCGGGGGTCCACGAAAATTTATCTGGTTTCGATAGTGAAGAACTAAAATGTTGGCTTGAGTTCACCTATAAATGTAGGCAGATAATATTTTAAGAAGCTCAGCGACTGTTACTTGTAAAAACTTGCATATTCCATATTCAGTACAACATGTCGAGACTTGCAAAACGCTGCCGCTACCGCCGTCCTCAATGCTTGTTCAGACATGCAAAGAGACGAAGTACGACTTGTGGTGTGTGTGCTTGCAATCTTGCATGAACTTGTTTGATTCTTCACCAATATAAATTGGGGAATTGCGAAAGCTCTTGATAGCGTTTCCCTTTCATATCTTGTCGAGAAAAGTTTTAGTGTCGTTACAAACCTTTTAACAAAAAGGAGCAGATTGAATATCACAGAACGGAGATTTGCGGTTATTCCTAACAAAACTGAAGCCAAATATTGATAATTTACTGTCAATCCATCAAGTACATCCCTCCCACTAAAATTATGACTATTTTGTGATTGTCATTGTAGAAGTTACGTTACGTTATTAATATTTTATTTTAATTATATTACAATAATAATTAATAGTGTAATAATTACATATTTGAATAAATACAAAACAAGGAAATATACTATTTTGATTGGTTTCTTGTGTTATGGGCAGATGTCAAAGGAGTAAAGTTGGATGGAATGACTTTTTTGATTGGCTAACTTTACTTTTTTGACATCCACTCACAGCACAATCAATTAATTAATTAACCAATAACTCAGCCACAACGCAAATTTCCATAGTTAGATCTAATCTTCACATTTTTTTCGAGTTTTGGGAATATGGTAGAAATGTAGCTGCAGGGGGTCCACCGGAACCTGCAAAACTTTCAAAGTGGTCTATGAGAAAAAAAAGTTTGTGAACCTCTGACCTAAACCCACGATTAAGCTAGTTTCCACGTAAACAATAAACTCCTCTAGGTCAACAACTGAATGCGTCAGCTATATCCTCTAATCAATCGCAAGTCATCGCTGAAGCCAGAATGCACCATTTTAATGTATAAAACCCTACTACGCCCTCAGGTTTGGTACACTATGTCGAAGACAAACGTTAACAAAATACAAAAATTTTAAAATAAATTCTTAAAAATTGCAGTGAACACTCCTTGATTGATTTACAATAACCAACTACACTACGAATTAAAAATTTCACATATGCAAGACTATATCTGGGAAAGTGTGAAAACGTTTCTACAAAACGTGAGTGCGTGCGACGTCAATTACCACAACCTGTGCAAGCCAAATATACACATTAGGCTAAAACGAAGACTACTTCAAGACATGATTGCCGCAGAAGAGTATAATAATTAAATAGTAACAATATGATTAATCAAAACGTTACAAATAGTCTTGTCGTGTCATTTACAGTTGTTTACAACTTTGTTAAATACGTCATATATAACAATTGTTGATCTGACAATAAAGTCCATTAAAAAATAATACGAAATTTTTTAGTCTCAAACATAGAGAAAGAGATCTAAAATGTTCAAGCTCATCGGGAATATTTCGTTACCAAAATCACTCGACTATTAAATAACCAAAAAAACCAACATCTCTTGTTGCCATTTAATTAAAAAAATCAACCTAACTAGATCACTGTATTGCGTAGTAACTGTTGCATCACGACGCAGAAGTAATAATATCTCTTGTATTAATTTCAACTTATGGGACACTAAAATTATTGCTACCTACTTCTACGCTGCGTTATATGTATAGAAAACCACCACTACTCCGACTGTAAGAAACCAAAATAAATAAGTAAACTATAGAGGTGAACATCCCACCAAATAAAGGTTGTCCCTACATGAGAAACCGTTAAAAAGCCTTTCTTTTCAATCAGACTGCTGCTAACAATCCCGACTGCGCTAATTTTAGCAATATTACTACCCTTAACAAAAATACATATAACCCTAATTTATGCTTAATGCTGATCTCGCCTTACGCCGTGATACTGCTATACTAACGCAAGAACATAATATTTACCGGGGAGCACACAAGCTTCAAGATAGTTTTGAAGAATTTATTCTTAGTTCCACAAATCGTACATTAAACTTAATGCGAATAAATGTAGGTCAGAAATGTTCACCTTCAGTTAATTAGAAGATCCTCTTAAACGTACAAACGCTGCTTTGTGTTCTATTCTTTAGAAAGTTTACTTGGAGTTATCACTTAAGCAAAAAATTCTCAGAGGCATACGGCAAACTCAATATGTTTCACTCAATTTTAAATAAAAAGTCATCATTTAAACTACAATGTGAAAAAACTAAAATACACTGCTATAATCAAAGTGATTTTATCTTATGGACCATCTACGCCCACAACTTACTTGTTTAAAATAGAAGTTTTATACTACAAGGTACTCTGTATAGTTACCAACGCTGAATGGTAAGTTACAAATTGTAACTGTAAAGAGAAGCCGATGTCCATTCTATTCAACAATTCGTCATTAAAAACAGTAAGAAATTTTATTATAACATTAATGTGTACAGTAGTGCAGCTTACTATAACCTCAGAAGAAGTTTCATATACACTAGGCTGAAAAAAAAGTTGCCAGCAGATATTTTATGTAGTGATAGTAAGTGAATCTATGAACTATGCAAAAACGGGTGTTAAGAGGACTATAATCTCATTAATGATTTTCATGCAAAATGTACACCTTCACACGACCATGACTAGCACCTAGTTGTGAACTGGAATTATCTGTATAAAAAAATAACAAATGCGGCAGCAATGATTATTCTTTACAATATTTTCATAACATTTGAATAACGATATAGAAAGAAATTATAACTAATACAGAATTATATAAAGTATTATCACTACCGGTGGTCACTTCGAACAAGGGGTAATAATGGCGGTGCCATATCGCCTTGCATCAGAGATAGTGCGCGACGACTGTGCACAGTGATGGACATGTGAGAGCTTTAACTTCTCAGTTCGCAAGCCGCTATCCCACGCGAGGCGTTAGAGCCTCCATAAGTATTTCCAGGAGTATTTCCACAAGAGATCTAACTAAGCTATGGAAATACCATCTTGGATTAAATCGAAATTTTGACATTGGATGGGTTTTTATATATACAATTATTTCCTATAAACAATTTTCTAGCACAATATACTTTTTTGTGAATGTGTTCAAATTTAATTATCTGTTTTAATTAACTGCTTAAAAATAACTTTGTATTTAATTGAATTCAAAGCATTTACTAAACATGTTTTTTTACCCTTTTTGTGCATTTAACTAAAAAATCAAATGGGATATTTTCGTGCCAAACGAACATAAAAATTCTGATAAGAACGATCACAAATTAGTTTAAGGAACCGGACTATCGGGGCAAGTATTAGAGGTTGTACGCCCCTATCCCTTCATCAAAATTAAGTTTTAACTGCTTCACGTTAGTTGCTGTAGTTATTATTACAGCATTATGAAAACCTTGTAGGCTGGTGTTATTAATGGCTTTGATTACGTACCCTGACGGGTTTAGTGTTCGGTGCTAGCTGCTTAATGACAATGGATTTTCCCTGTGTGTAGGCTATTGATTGGCTGTCAGGCGACCAGCATGCATCATACACTGAGTTGTCACTTTGTACGACTGTAGATCGCAACATGCCGCCTCTCGACCAGATTTTTACAAAGCCGTCCTCTCCGGCTGAAACAACGCTCAGATTTAATAAACGTCAATGCTCGAATATCTGTGGCGTCTCCTAACAATCACAATTTTGTAAATGGAAGCTGCACAAAGACTACGTATATTTATTGTTATTATTAAAGTTACAATGCATTACGAATTAAACACATAGAAGAACAAATTTATTCATAAACTAAAATTAATAATTATTTAAGAACATTAATTTGCAAAATAATTTGCTAGTCACGTAATATGAATTATTAGAATTTAATTTAGAATTTAATTAAGAATATTCTTAATTAAATTCTAAATAGTGCTATAAATTAAATATAAAAACAAGTGATAAAATACAGAAAGTAAATAGAAATACATTGTAAAAGAGTACGCCAACAGTCTGCGAATTATTTATTATTGCTATTTTTAATTGTATAAAAAAGGCTCTTTAGACACTATTAAGCCATGGTTGGCTAAAGATACGCTGTACATTTTTAAAGATTCTGATGTTTTAACTAAACGCATTTTTTATTCGACTATATTGTGTAGTTACTAACCACAAGTACATCTTGTGTAGATACTTAAATAACTATTACATATCATGTAGAGTAACGCTTCTATGTGCATTCTGTAATAAAAGTGTAACTAAATGCCAATGACTATTAGGCCAAACAATTTGTAAGGTCGGCTGGGTTAAACCTCTTCAATCTTCTTAGCTTGTCTTCATTGTCATACAGGGTAGTTGCAAGTTAGATAAATTGTACTGAAATTTTGTTTTGTGTTTGGTATTGAATTTTGCGATTTATTGTCGTTGTGGATGTTTCTAATTAGAATGTAATAATATATGTATGTAATAATAATGTTGGATATATAACATGGTGTGTTGACTATTGTTCTGAGTACCTTATTCTGATATCTCCGTGTTATTTTAATATTTAGTGTATTAGCAGTACTTCACAGTGGTATTCTACACGTCCAAATTAGGTTTAAGATGGTTCTATAAAACAAAAGTTTCTGCCTATTATCCAATACATTTAACTATGTTTAGTAGGTAGATGTTTTCTTTTTGTGAAAATGCGTGTGAACCATGTAATTCTTCTATCTAGATGGAGAAGGTTTAAGTATTCAATTGCATATTTTTGTCATACGTGAGTACTATTTAATATTACTTCGGTATAATTCTCATGCTTCTTGTTTAATATTGTAATCATTCTTCGAATTGGTTTAAATCTGCTTTTAAATTTCTGGGATAATAATAATATTTTTCTGTGAGTATAACAGTGTGGTATTGTCAGTATATGTGGCAATCATTGTTTGAGTGGTTTCTGGTACATTTCGGGTGTATATTGAATATAACAGGACTAAGAATACTTCCCTGTGGCACTACTGACAGAACTGGAGACAGTTCAGTATATGCTGCTTGGTATTTAACTCGAAATGTTCTGTTGGGGAAATAGGCGTTTAATGATGAATATACTGATTGAGTAAGTGTATATTTTAGTTGATAGAACAAAGTAGTATACCAAACTTTATAGAAAGCTTAATTTATATTTATACAAATAGCTGAACAATATAGTTTACCTTTAAAGTCTCGATCTCTATCAACTTTGTAGTTTTTTCCTAAATTTGAATTGGTGTGTAGATATTATAGTGGATGTTCAATTATTGTTATTTTTTAAAATTATTTTCGATTCGAATGTAAACAGCGAAGCGGTGCGGACGCCACGCGTATGCTCCGTTATCACATTGCAAACGTTGACCTCTAGCCTTTATAATCGTTTTCGTGTAAAAGCGAATTTTAATTCTAAGTGTAATAATAGTGCAAACAGCCACGTAATAATGAGTAAGAGAACAAATGATAACCTCTCATTTCCAGTTGAAACAAATAAGAAATATTACTTTGAACCTACTAACCTTATCACAGACAACAAATATTATCTTTCAAATGATAGCATACAAAATGCCAGCAATATAATTTATCAAGGTAAACACGCAGCCGCATTCTCCTAGATGGGAACCGATCAACAAAATAGTGTCACAATTACACCTCAAGATAATAAAATAAAAATACCACCAATATTCTTGCACTATGCACTAAATTTAAAATAGCAAGAAATAATCAAGGACCTTAAAGAGCAAACAACAGGAGAATTGGATACTGCACTAAAAGGTTATAAAATTAAAATCAATCTAAACACGATAGATGACTATAGAAAAATGACTAAATTCTACACAGACAACAATCTTAACTACCACACTTTTAAAGACTCAGAGAAAAACAACCTATCAGTTATCATTAGATCCCTCCCGGTATCAATTATAGAAAAAGAAATATTAGAAGAACTAAAAGAGTTAAACTACCCCGTCATAAAGGTAGTACGCCTATACAATAGAGACAAAAAACCAAGACCCTTATATGCGGTGGATTTAGATAACACAGATAAAGCAAAACAGATCCTAAATTTACATAAAATACAACACAGCATAATTGAAGTTGAACCTAGACGAAAATCAACCGACATTCCTCAATGTAAAAAATGCCAACGGTACAGACACACGCGCAACTATTGTAGAATGGAACTCAGATGTGTGAAATGCACACACTATACCCAATGTCCAAAAAAGCAAAATATACCGCTACAGTGTGTAAACTGCGGGGAGAATCACCCAACTAACTTTAAACGATGCAGTTATTATCAAAAACTAAATCGCCACATAAACAATTCGGGCAAAATCGGATCTTGCCTACAAACCAAACTGAACCCAGTTCTAGCCAGAATAATTACCAACAAACTCGGCATAATGATTACGATAGATCTTTTCCTAGACTCCCAACTGTACTCGCTTCGGCGGTACATATACTAAAATTGGAACGATACAGAGAAGATTAGCATGGCCCCTGCACAAGGATGACACGCAAATCCTGAAGCGTTCCACATTTTTTCATTCTCTCAACTGCCATTGACCCACTCATAGCATCGACCACTCTACAAAACCACCTAGACCAAATACAGACATGGACTCGTAAATGGAAAATCAAAATTAATGAGACAAAATCTGTGCAAGTAAATTTTACACTACGAAAAGGGTTATGCCCACCATTATATTTTAACAATATACCAATACCGCAATCTACAAGTGCAAGATATTTAGGAATACACCTGGACAACAGATTGACGTGGAAAGAACATGTAAATAAGAAACGTAAACAGATTGACTTGAGGATGAAAGAACTCCAATGGCTAATTGGACGAAAATCTAAGCTCACGCTTGAAAACAAACTGTTACTCTACAACACTGTAATTAAACCAATCTGGATGTATGGGCCAGAACTATGGGGATGTGCGAGTAAATCTAACTTAAACAAAATTCAAAGGTGCCAATCAAAAATACTTCGTATGATCACGAACGCACTGTGGTACGTCTCCAATCTGAGGATTCACAATGATCTAAACATTCCTTACGCGAGGGACGCCATAAAAGAAAAAAGTACAAGACATCACAACAAACTGGAAACCCACGTCAACCCCCTGTTGCACCCACTGCTTGATGCGCAAAATGGTAGAAGACTGAAACGAAACTGGCCAGCAGATCTGAAACAGGATTAGCGAGGGCAACTCACTGGAGAAGTCCTCTTCACACCAACCACGACTACCCTAGTAATTAAAAACAGCATATTAGCTTATAGAATGACTTGTAATTCTGATTGATAATTAAAAGATATATATAAAAAAAAGACTCCCAACTAACTTATGTAGACTGAACTACACAGATCAACAAAAAAACGCTAGACTTTGTAAATACAATTATCACAAAAATCGTCGAACTAGTAGCACCACACCTAGACAAAATCATACCTTTCCTTACAACATTAATTTCTTAATAATCCACCCATAGACGTAATTAAGAAGCACATAATTAGTAATTTAACTGTCTTTAACTGGAATGTTGACGGTATTAAAAGTCAGCGTGCATTATTTGTGGAATTCCTAGTTAGACACAACGTGGATGTTGCATGTATATCAGAAACGCACCTACATAACTTCGAAACATTTAAAGTACCAAGATATAAAATATATAGATCAGATCGAGATACTCCAAGTGCAACAGGAGGCGTAGCAATTATTATCAAGCGTAAATTAGAACATCATCCTTTAATAAATCTAGAACTGGAAAACCTAGAAACAGTTTCTATCAAACTGAGTCTAGAAAACAATGTCAAAATTACGCTTCATGCTGCATATAAGCAACCAAATAAAAAAATGCTGAAAAGCCATATCACTAAATTATTTAATGGCAATCATCAAACACTAGTCATAGGTGATTTGAATTCCAAATTTACGGACTGGGGATGCAGAGAGACAAACCCAAATGGTGCTAGGTTAAATCATATTATTATAAACCACGAAATACAAATAGCAACTCCCACAGATATATCGCAGAAGACCGGATCATATACCAGACAAATTAGATATAGTCCTGTTCAAAAACTTTAACAAACGAATTTATCAAACCGTACTAAGTGAGCTTGATTCTGATAACCTACCAGTGATCGTCTCATTCTTCAATGCACCTCAACCAATACCGATGATACCTAAATTAATTGAAGGCAAAGTTGATTGGGATATTTTCCATACTGAATTAGACAAAAACATGAGAAGCTCATTCTCCATACAAACAACAAACGACATAGATGAAGTCGTACAACAATATACGAAAACAGTAACAACTAGCATACAATAAGCAGTAACACCAAATAATAATAAACCAAGACAATATTCTTAAACACCAGTAAAAATTCTAAACTTAATTAAGCTTAAAAACAAAACAAGTCGTGAGTGTAAAAGAACACGCAGGTCACATTTAAAAAAGCTCACTAATCAACTAACTCACCAAGTTAGAATGAAACTAGACGATTACAAACTCAATATGTATTACAAATATATAGAGGAACTACCTCGAAATGCAACAATGTGGCAGGCTACCAAAAGACTAATACGGCAACCAAACATAATTTATCCACTAACAGACAACAACATCCCATATATAACCAACGACGATAAAGCCAACCTATTAGCATTGAATTTTGAACAAGTCTTTACAGCAAATGACATAGATATAACCCAAGAACATCAACAAGAAGTGAACGAAACCATTAATAACTATAATAGACAGACTCAAAGAGAGTTCCTACCAACAGAAATTAAACAAATTATCACAATACTTCCAATAAAAAAATCACCGGGACCGCACATAATCACAAACTTAATATTGAAATAATTCACAATAAAATCACTAGCGTTCTTGGCGACAATATTTAATGCTTGCCTTCAACTTGGGTATTTTTCATAGAAATGGAAACAAGCCATCATTTTACCATTTCATAAAAGTGGAAAGGATAACCAGACAGCCCAATCAGCCTTTTGTCAACGATGTCAAAGCTTTTGAAGAAAATTATTCATATACAACTAAACAAAATTTTGGAAGAAAAGAATATCATACCAGAATATCAATTGGGCTTAAAAAAAATACTCGACAACGCACCAGCTTTTAAGAATTACGGAAATAATAGAACAAGGCTTTGAGGACAAGAAATATACAGTTATTTGTTTTATCGACCTTCCAAACGCATTTGATAGGGTGTGGCATGATGGACTTTAATATAAAATGATAAAACTAGAACTCCCACACTATCTTATTGACATCATCACCTCATCCAATACAGATAGAGTATTCGGTGTTCGGGTACAGGCAACTCTATCTACTAAAAGAACTGTTAACGCCGGAGTACCACAGGGGAGTATATTAGGACCAACTCTGTTTAACATTTACGCACATGTTCTACAAACCACAAATAGTGCCACCATAGCAATGTTTGCTGATGACACAAAATGAAAATCTCCAGATAGCGGTTAACCAACTACAAAACGCTCTACACCCAATTTGCATATGATATGACAAATGGAAAATTAAAAGCAATCCAACGAAAAGCCAGGTGAAAGTCTTCACTTTGAAAAGAATCCCAGACCTTTCAAACGTAACAATCGATCAACGTATAATAGAATGGAACGTAAGAGATATGGAAGTCAAATACCTAGGGTTTACTTGGATACCCTACTTGGATACCCGACTTGGATGGGGAATCCATGTTAATAAGAAGATAAATGTATGTTATGCGGACAAAAACGTATATAACGTCGATATTTAAAAAAGGTAATCGCAGAATATGTGACAACTATAGAGGCATTAGTGTAACCTCTCTAATGGGAAGAATTTATGCAAAAATAGTAAAAAACAAAATAGAAGACAATATTCATGGAAAAATAGGAGAAGACCAAACAGGATTCACAGCCGGAAAATCCTGTATAGACAACATATATACTATCCAACAACTTATAGCGAAGAAAAGAACGAAAAACAGGGACATTCACTTGGCCTTCATAGACCTCAGAAAAGCGTACGACTCGGTTCCCAGAAAAGAACTGTGGGAATCGATGAGTAATATAGGGATCAACAAAAGTCTAATCAGGGCAATACAGCCACTTTATGGAAACAACCAAGTGGCAGTGAAAGTGGGGCAGACGATCAGTAATTACTTTAAGACAACAAAAGAGCTCCTACAAGGATGCTGCACATCTCCAACCCTATTCAAGATATTCTTAGAAGATACCTTAAAGAATTGGAAAAGGAAATGTGAGGGAATGGGGATACCAGTGCGCAATGAACATCTTTATACACTAAACTACGCAGATGACCAAGTGGTAATAGCCCAAGATGAAGAGGACCTGAGTTATATGCTACGAAAACTAAAAGACGAGTACACTAAGGTCGGTATGGAAATAAACTTCGACAAGACAGAATATTTAGCGATTACAGAAGAAGGGTAAAAACTTAGAAATAGACGACAATGTAGAAATAAGAGGAAAATAAGTTCAAATACCTCGGCTTTACTATATCAAAAATACATCTACAGAAAAGAAATAAAGAACAGGTTAGGACAAACTAGAATAAGTATCAGACAACTACATCCCATTCTATGGAACACACACATTACAAAAATACAAAACACAGAATATATAACACAATTATCAGAAGTATTATGACATATGGGGCAGAAAACTGGATAATTAAAAAGAAAAATAGAGGAAAAATAAAAGCCACAGAAATGGAATTTTGGAGAAGGTGCTGCCAGGTGACACGACTGGACAGAATTAGAAATACAGAAATAGAGAGGAGAATGAATGTAGAAAAAGACACACTGACTTACATCGAGGAAAAGAAATTACTATGGTACGGCCATGTTAGAAGGACGGACAATAACCGATGGTTAAAGAAAATAACAGAATGGAGTCCTCCAGGAAAACGAAAGAAGAGGGCTAGTAGACCGAGATTGGGAAGACAAGAAGGAGTGGAAGAAACGGTCGAGTGAAGGAAGACAGCGTCAGCTGTGAAGATCCTTTGTATATATATATATATATATATATATATATATATATATATATATATATATATATATATATATATATATATATATATATATATGCGAGACTCCACTACTATACCGTTAAATCTCATTTGAGCATAGAGTGCACCATTTTAATATACAAGACCATTCTACGCCCAATCATGCCGTATGTGTCCAGTTTGGAGTTCTACAGCTAAGACTTACTTACGAAAACTCCAAGTCCTACAAAACAAAATCACAACTTCCCGTGGATCGTCAGAAATGAACAAATACACAGTGAACTAAATTTACCTAATGTGTCAGACTTTATAAATACTTTGTGTATAAGATTCTTTGCCAAAATACCGGAGTGCCCAAGAGTTTTATAACCTAGGCCAGAGAATCCGACATCAGAGACTCAAAATAAAACTCCCACAAGACTTATTACCATAGTTTAACTAGTTACAATTAAGCATGATTAACGTTAGCTAACTCTTATTCATCTCACATATAGTTGTAGCGGTACAGAGGAGTCAAACGATGACCTTACTATGTATTAATTAAGTGTTTTTGTTTAACAGAATCATGTGTAGCAGATGTATGCTGACCTGATTAAATAAAAATTAAAAAAATGATTTTCGTTCTTTTGGATTTGTTTCAAGATAATGACAAATTCTATTGTGATGACGTCATATTGTGTTAATGATACATGTTAATAATTTGTAGCGTTTTTCAGGTAGTTTTCTGAAAATTTGCTAGTAATAAGATCATACTTCTGCGCCTTATTTTGGTTAATTCCATCTTGCATAATTTTTTAACCTTCTTAACGTTCAGTAGTTTCTTGATTTCTTCTTTTGCTGTTGATAGCTGACAAAAATTAGATTGAAATATTGTTATTAAATGTTTCGAAAACTTTTTGCAAGCTTTTTGCTGATTAGCTTTAGCCCAGGTATTTATTATCATATGGTTTTTAATGTTGTGGATGTATTATTTTACAGGTAGCCTATAAGATTTTGCATTGAATTATTTTTAAGCTTATGGAGATTTCAGATCTTTTATTTTTATTGCCTCGGTGTTAGGTAGATTTATCCTCCTTTCGCTTCTTGTGGTTCTTGAGCCCCAAACTATGTGCTTAGCGTTAAAGTCTACTTTAACCAAAAACCTGTTCCCAATGTTTTAAATAATTCGCCGAAGTCAGATTGTCTATCGTTACGTCTAGGCGGATAATAAATTGGTGATATTCTGACTTCTTCGCTGACATTTTCTGCGACGCTAGTAGCTTGTATGTTGGTAAGTTTAAATCAGATCGTTTAGGATGTTTCTTTCTTTTTCTTCTTTTTCGTAGGCTGCTAGTCTGTTTCTATGAGCCATGTTGGGCGTATCCCGGGCAGGTGGCTAGCCTAAGTCGTTAATTTAGAAGAAGGAGAGAAGAATATACTTTATGGCTCCCAAAGGTGTGTATTCGATGTTTACCATTATTATTAACCCGGGAGTTGAACCCGGGATCACTGCGCGCCAGTGTGGTATGTAAGCGGAGGCCTTTACCTCGCGGCTATGGTGCTCTCTTATATTAGTTAATAACATAACTAGTAGTTAAATCATAATGATGCACAATATGTTCAAAAATTAATGAATTTAGTAAACCACCAAAAACAAGTAGAGAGCGTCAACTTATAACAAGAGATGATTGGTTATGATAAAATTAGCAAGAAGTATTTTCCCCCTAAAGAAAATAATTTGAAAATGCAATCCGATTAGCTAGAAAAACAGTCTTCTGCGTTAGCTTATTTGTATTATAAGAATATAGTTACCCCCAATAAGGAACAAAAGGAGTTTGAGAAAAATGTAAATTTTAATGTACGTTTAACACTGGCCAAGGAGAAATAGTTTTTAAAGAATTTTACAACTCGATGAAAATTCGGAGAATGCTTTACTCTTTAAAACTTTGTACGAAACGCGCCATAAGAAAGATTTGCCAACATAAAAGTGCATTATGTGCATATAATGGCAAACAAATATGAAAAAAGGCTTTGAACATTTTTTGTTAAATTGGTCTCTAATTACGGAGAAATCATTGTAAGCAATTACGTAAAATGGATGAGCAACACTATGGATTATATAAAAAATTACCATATCAACTACAGCTTGAGAAATGCGAGTAAGAAAAACTTAAAAAGAGTTTGTACTGTAAGCAGTTTGCAATGAGCTTTGCCCTCCAAAAAGTGATGAGTGCAACATTTGTAATGCTATTAAATCAAATGATTCATAAAAAGAAAATTATCCTACTACAATTACCTTTAAACAATAATTTTTATATTTTGAAACTTTATTTGCCAAAAATATATTACAATCAAAATGATAATTTTATTTATTTGTACTGCAATTTTGAAAATATTACTAACCTCTTAGTGTTCCAAAATATCAAAGCCTTCCGTTAAGTATTTTAAAAATGACAGAGAACGATATTTTAGGTATATAAATCATTTTAATCGACATTATATTTGAAAACTACTTATACTAATTGTTATTGACACATAATTCTTTTACCTAGAGTAGTTTTGTAACTTTAGGTTGCACATAATTGCAAAAGTTTGTGAAAATCCTGCTTTGTAGGTGGAATATATTGTCGATAAGGGTAGTTTAGAGGCATGTAATTCGCTATAACGTTATACTGAAGTTGACAAGCATCGAGAAGGTCATTTAATTAACCAAAAAGAAATTATTTACAATTTATTTATATTATTATCTTGTTTAAAATTTCTTTCAATGCATCGACTATAAATTTCCCATATTTATGAGCCTAGTTTCTGACAGTAATTTTGTGAGTATAGAGGAGTTACTGCAAAAGCATGCCAACAAAAAATTATCACGACGGTTAACGATTGATACAGTTTAACTTTTTAGTAAAAGCAGCAATCTATCTTACAAACTTCGGCTGGTTAACTGGAATTAAATGAAACAATAACACGTGTGGATTCAATGAAATGGATTAGAGTCAAAGATGATAGATGCATTGAGTTACGCCATTTTATTTTATGGCGTTACTGACTAAATTACCATATTTGTTTTTATCTTTAGCTGAACGAAACATATTTTCAATCCTTAAATATGTGTAATTTCTTAAGTTTTTAAATTGTGATACTAAATCTAAATTTTTCGTAGTAATGTGCACTGCTTAAGTGTTATAGTAGCAGAAGACCGAAAATATAACGGCAGTTATCAGTTTTATGCAGGAAACCGCTATGTAAAACTTAATAAATGAGTAAGGGTTTGTAGTAAAAAAACTTTGTTTTCAAGAAATTAATACGAGAAAATACAGATTCCCGTCAAAGCTGAGTGGTTGAGGTCTGCAACAAAGAAAATAGTAAACATATAAATAAAGACTGTAAAATAGAAGAACTAGAAGGCAAATACTGAAAAAAATTCATTCAAGATATAATGATGATAAAAGAGTTATTTAGAAAACAAGTTAAAAGAAGTTATGTGAAGAAAACTATAAAAAGAAGCTAAAAACATAAATTATAAAATTATAAAATAGATAAATAAAAAAGAAAGAAGCAGTGAATCTTCTGATGCAACTAAGATTAATAAACAACATAACGTTAGTAATAATTTATGGTCCAGTGAAGATAAATTTTTGGAAAAGCTGAGTGAATAAGTAGAAAGTGTGATGAAAAACTAATAATATTGGAAATATATCAATAACAGAGTAGGTGTGGGAATGTCAGTACATTTGATGTAGAGGAACAGAAACAGCAACGAGAATACTTTTATAAATTGCGCTAACAAATGGACAATTTAGGGATCAGAATGAAGAGAGCGCCGGCCAGAAGTTTATGTAAGCGTTACTTATTGACAGCAAAAAATTGTTTGAATATAGTAAAATAAAAAAAATTCGCAGTTGTATAATAATGAAGTACTTGATCGTAAAAGTACAGGATATGAAATCAAAAAACTAATTTAGAGAGGTGGTGTGAAAACAGAAAGAAGGAAATGAAAATGGGTGGGTAAATATAAATTCAGAATAAACAAACAGTTCAAAGAAACTAATAATAACGTCGGCCGAAAATACGTGAAATATTTGTAATAAATAAAAACAAGAAACAGGCGGAATATGCAAATAAGGAATAAATTATTATTAAGAAAAAAAAATGAGGCGGTACTGAGGAAATTCTTTTATAAAATCTTAAAACGGAAGTGGATTAAAACATATGAAACATAAGTTGATGAGCAGAAATACTGAAATGAATCTAAACAGAAGAATACAAAAAAGAGGAAATAAACGATGTGATCAGAAAATGTGAATAAATAAAAAAATAAGTAAATAAACAAATATTTACAGAGGAGACAATATAAATATGGAATAGAGGTAAAAATGTGGAATTTAATTCTGTTTAGTAGGTGGTGTCATATCCTGTCAAGATCTATAACTATTACTAGTATGCGAGTAGAGACTCTAAAGATAATTTTTGTATAAGTGTCCGTAAAGCGCAGGCGTGTGTTCAAGCTTTTACCTTTTTGCGATTTTCAAGAGAACTGAATAGTTCTCTTCAGGCATGTAACAAAATTGTACTTATTTGTACTTAAAAGTGCATTCAGGGCTACAATTTCATCCCACTGTTTAATTTGTAAGCTAAATTGACAGTCGTCAGTTCTTTTTCAATATGGCGAGGTTATTAATATAGAATATTAGAAATACACAAATGTGGAATATATGTATGTTTAATAGTAATTTAATTAATAAGAATTTATGGCGTCATAGAATTTAAAAAATAAAATATTCCCCTTTTAGTGCATTTCAAGAACAACCTTTTTCGTCTTGTTAGTGCCAGAAATGTGGTACTCACTAGTGCAGCAAAAACCAAGTTTGGGGAAAGACTGTTCCCCCACCGCAAATTGAAGAGTTATTGGTGAAATACTGTTTAAAAATGGAAAGCAGGTATTTTGGATTGACTCGATCTGACGTCAGGAACATATGAACTTGCAGTATCGGACAACATATCCAACCTATTCGGTGTATTGGGTACAGTTGGTAAGAGATGGCTGACGCTGTTTCTACGTCGATATAAGAGTGTGCTTACATACAGGAAACCAACAACCATTTCGTTAAGCAAAACACTAGGGTTTAATAAAGAATCAATTAACAAGTTCTTCAACATCCTCCAAGAAGAAATAGATAAGAAACACTATACTCCTAATAGAATATTTAACGCAGATGGGATTGTCTGTTGCACAGACTAAAATTCTGCAAGTTCTCTTCTTCAAAGGCAAGCGTTTGGTGGGGGTTATGCTATTTCTTCGACAGAAAGGAGATTATTAAGTACTGTGATCCTTTGCATGATCACTGCTGAGACATTCGTTCATCCGCTCATGATTTCCCCGGTAAGTTCAAGAGTCCACTGCTTATGAAGGAGGCACCGCCAGGTGCTACCGCAGCATGCCGTCCGTCTGGATAGATCCAGGTCCATCTGTTCAGTCTTTTGGTCAAACATTTTGTGGAGACAGTGAAGTCATTAGCAGAGTCTCCAGTTTTACTCATCCTCGACGATTGCAATACTTATACCAGAAACATTGAAGTTATTGACTTAGCAAGGGAGAATCGTGTAACAATCATGTCTTCCATCTCACACGACACACAAATTGCAACCACTTGATAGATCACGCATTGGGGCTGAAAAAACATGTTATAGCAAGAAGATGAAGGTCATTAACGAATTTTGATGTATTTGAGAATTTCGTAAGGGACCTATATCAAAGAGAACTCTGATGAGATTGATATCAATGGTTTTGAGTTCCAAAGTATTTATCCCCCAAATCGAAACATCTTCTGTAAACATGAATTTCTTGCTGCAACCAATGAGATAAACAACGAGAAAACTCCATGGATCGACAAAGTTGAAGAAAACACTTTTCTAACTCCTTTGACGGAAGTGAAGCAGCCCCGCCAGAAGAAAACTACTAAGAACCAAGCACTTCATCAAAGATCGTCGCACCAGCCGACATATCACCTCTGTTAAATTTTGAAAGACAAGCCTATCGACGTGGTAGAAACTGTGGCATATTACACTGATCACTTTATGACTATATAAGCAGTCATGTTTTGAACAGGCTAAATCATCAGGAGGAAATCTGTGAAAACGGCGAAAAAAGGGAAACAGAATTCTAGAGTTATGAAAAACATAAAGCACTGAAGATGAAACGATTCCTATCCATGACACCAACGACAAAGAGTGCTCTCTCTCTCTCTCTCTCTGTGTGTGGGTGGGTGGGTGCGTGCGTGCGTGCGTGCGTGCGCGCGCGCGCGCGCGTGTGTGTGTGTATGTATGTATGTATGTAGGTTTTAGATTTTTTTTGGTGTAAACGTATGCTTTAATGTCAATTTTTTAGGGGTTAACGCCTTATCGCAATTTTTTTAAATAAAAACTAAACAATATTTTTTATTTGAAAATTAGTAAACCATTGTGGTGCTTTCATTCTTGAAAAAAGAAAAAGGACAGTGGAAGCAGAAAAACAGAAGAGTACAAGAGTTAAGTGATTATAGTCATAACAGTAATTCTATTATTGTGACTATATATAGAATAATTTAGGAGTTGGTTTTGAGATATCGGGTTATTCTGCGAAAATTGACAAGCTATAGCTATCCAAGATTTTAGATTGGCTGATATGTTTATATGTCTATCCTTTCTTGGATGTAGGCTTCTTCAAGTACTCTATTTTGCGTTTTCTGTATCCAGTTGTAATTTGCGGGTTCTCATCATATTCATATTCTCAACTAATGCTACATTCAAATTCGACAGACCAATTTACTAATATAAAACAAATTTATCCAAATTCACAAAGCAATGGCAGTAGTAAACAGAAAATTGCTTAAAAGCATGGAGAAAATTTCAGTTAATCAAAAGCAAAAGACAAATAATCAGTACTGGTTAGGTGATGTAATACAAGCTAATAACAGATATGAATCTTTAATAAATATAGACGATGACATTGAAGAGAAAAACATTTATCAGGAGATAAATATAAATCTATCAACAAACCCCTTAAACGAGACAGCCTAAAGTCCTTGGTAACAAACAAGTTAAAATACAAAGCGAAACGAGAACACTACTCCATCTTTATTAAAGAGCTTGTCCAAAGAAACACTCAATAGCACATATATAAAATAAAACATGAAAGAAAATTAAGATAATTATATAATGTTTTAAAATAATCGGTAAATATCAACGAATTCAGGCAAAATATAGAATCCATTAGATTGTCCAGGGAATACGAAATATTAATTAAGGTATGTGAATTTTAAGAGCAACTGTCTAGTCGATTATCGAGGTTGCATCATTCCGAGGATTATAAGCAAAATTATACTGCGATTAAAAAAATATTCTCGATTAATGGTGGCAGCAGACACAACGTATGGGGAATAAGTAGAGCATAACCCACCATTAATGCATGTCATTCGGAATAAAACAGAAAGTTCCAGTGCATAAGTAAAAACTGTATAAATAAACAAACAAAAATTAAAATTTATGATCAAAAACTTTATAATTCAAATGGGGACAATTAGCTTAAGAAACAGCACCGTATCAAAATTCATAGATTGCTCCCAAAACTAAAAAATAAAGTAATAGAAAAAAATTACTGCCAAATCATTAAAAGTAGGTTAACGGACATTAAATAGAACTACAAAACAATTGAAGAAGTTACTATTATATCACCAAAAGTAAATAATACAAAATTATCCACAAACCGATTACTCTTTGTGGAAACTGGTAAAGAAAACAAAGGGACCTATCATATATATTTCACATATACAAAACCAATTAGAAGCAACAAAAACAAGGTAACAGTATTTGCTAATGTCTTTAAGACGAGAAAATAATAGACTGGTTGGGATCTTCACACACACATTAAGAAAATTTATTGTATTTTGTATTTGAATGGATTTTGTTTGCACTACCTTAACACCTAACGGTAACTAAAGTAACGTTTAAAGTCAATGACAGATCTATATGAATACAAACAGTCGTCTTAAATATATGTAATGACGTAATGATTATATGGCCACCTGGACAGCCAATGTTGTAGAATTAGAGACTCATGTATTAATAGGATGTCGATCTATTTTTAGCATCAATCAGAACCTGCACTCGCTTGGGAAAATTTTCCACCAGCTTTTTATATATGCCCGTAGAAATTTCTTTCCGTTCTTCCATAAGAGCTGGAACGAGTCCAATCACTAAAGATACCAGATTTGACTTAGCGTATGATCTGCGTTTCAATTCATGCCAGAGGCGATTGGTAATAGGGGCTTTGTAAAAGTCAGTTAAGTTTTTCAACGTCCGTCTTTTTAAAACACGACAGCATAATCTTCAATGTGTAGACAGCACAGTTATAATGTTAGCAAAAGAGACGTTCTTCCTCAAACGCCCAGAGAGTTGAAAGCACAGAGTTGTCGAGAATATTAAGATGGATCTCACTGTTTATACTTTTAGTTTCAGAAACCAAGGAACCCAGGTGACTACAACTATGATGTACCCACTACCAAACTTGACGACTGGTACAATACACTTGGACAAGAAGCGTTATTTTGGTATCCGGCAAAGTTAAGAACGACCATTGAATTTTCAGATTATGGCGGTGAGCTTTGTATAATGGCAAGCGGCGTTTAATATTGGGCTTATGAGCGGCCGCATAATCATGAAAATCCAACTTTATCACCTCCTGGTATTAATGACGAAACCAGAAGCACATTGAAAATCACGAGTGACGATTGTCATCGAGAACATCTAATTTTTCATCACTACCTTCTTCGGAGTCAGACGAATATGGTCATTAAATTTATACAGGCTACCACTTCGTTTAGTAGCCAAATATTTCAATTTTTTGACATTATTTACAATCAGACACTTTCCAAATGTACGGAAAATTGCACAAACCAAAATGATACAAAAACCAGGAAAATCGTTTATAGAAATAGCATCGTATAGACCTATTACCAGGTCTATCTAAACTGAGAAGCTACTATGAAAAAGAAGTGAATCAATAGTAGAAAATACAAATTATTTCCAAATGACCAATTCACTGAACAGTGAGGTTCATATAGAAGCGAAAAGAATACTGCTCAGCTGCATTCTTAGACATGTTCACGGACATCGAAAGCCAATGCTTGGCAAGGGGAAACGTTTTTTACCGGACCTTTAAAGTATTATTTAAATGTTTATGTATTATTAACATCAAAACAATTGTTACGTAACACTATATTAGAAATGAAAGTCACTTTTTTAAGTTTTACAACTCGCATAATATACAATTTTAATTATTACTTCTTTGTGTTATATTACATGCAAATGCAAAGGTGGTGCACATGCGAGATGTGTTCCAAAAATATACAGCTAATGTTAACACAATGAAAATAGTTTGCGCGGCTACGCTGTAATTTGAGATACGATGAGAGTGGTTTGTAACCCGGGTGAGCTGGAAGTTAGACGTCGCCGAGTGAGCAAACATTTGCATCAAATTTTATGTAAAAGTGGGACATTCTTCTACAGAAGCTATTCGGAAGTGTTGAAAGTGTAAAGGGTGCAAGAAATAAGGAGAAACGACTGATAGTCTGAAAACTAGAAGATAAGCTGGGAATTCCAAAAACTAGTTTGTGAAATTTTGATTAAAGACCTTAATAAAACATGTCAGGGCGAAATTTATTCTGCGTCTGCTGTTACTACAGCATAAGTAACATTCTCGGTGAAGTTATTTGTTTTTGAAATTGTTACCACTGAACTAAATTTCTCAAAGTCATAATCAGAAATAAAACTACAAGTCTTCAGTTTGGTGCGTCCGAGAAGGTATTTGAGATTTCAAGATGCTTACTTTACATGGAACCGGAGCTACCTACAATATCTTTTGAGTTTTCTAGTGTTTTTATTGAACATACTAATTTTTTGTCATTGGAATTATAGTTTGTACTATATGGCTCGAAATTTTTTGTCTCGAATATTGTTCCAGACTGTTTTTCGGCGATAAGAAAAAATGATGCAGCTGTATATCGATATCGACCAGCTCTTTAAATTTCGATTGAATTACGGACTCATGGATCATTCTTTAAGTAATAGAAATTTTATTAATATGAAAAATAATGTATTGGAACGCGGCCGGATCCTCACTCTCGAAGGACTTGGATATATTCCAAGATCTTACCGAGGTGTTGCACATGTTATAAAATAATGAAATATTGAAATCATATTTTACAGAAAGGTATTTTCATGTGATATTCTAAAAACTAATTTCGTAACTATAATCTGTACTAGCCCACAGAGCAGCACTCTAGGACCAGTTTTGTATCTGTTATACACATCTGATTTTCTAATATCAAGATTAATCACAACTGCTACCTTTGCTCACGTATAGCCTGAAAACGTGTTTAGATACTAGCCTGAACGAAATTTAACATTGTCTAAAAGTAAAACGCGATAACTACCCACCGGTCACTTTTAATGGTCAATAACTTCAACATGCAAAATCAGTAAAATATTTGGGGTTACATCTGGACCGCCGATTAACTTCAAAAACTCATATATTCACCAAATGGAAACAACTGGGTCTTAAATTTAGTAAATTAGACTACATGATCGAAATAAAATCCGAAGTATGAATTAATAATAAATTATTAATTTATTGGGTACGGATATACGGAATCTTCTTATGAGGAACAGACAGCAACTTTAACCTAGAAATATTAAAACGTTTTCAGAATAAAGTGCTTAGAACTTAGAGTAAATATAGCTTTAGCGTTGTATATGCTTTCTTATGTCTGTTCCCGTCATATTTTGTGCAAAAGTAGGAGATTTAAAATTAAATTAAAATTTATATTGTTACATGTTATAACTTGAAATACCCATTGTCGATTTATGGAGAATTATAAACTTGGGCTTATTTTATGCTAAAATTTTATAATTAACTAAGTTTTTTTAATCTTCTTTGTTATTTATTACTACATATAAACGGACGTAAGAGGTTAAAGTTGCGCCATTGGCACATCTTTTCTTGTCCAAGACTTTAAATTATATGTGCAAGCGGCCATGTTACCTTTGCACAAATTATGACAACAAAACTGTACGATTGCTCCTTTTACATTTTTATTTACTTTAAGGTTTAGAGTGTGCGTCAAATAAAGCGATATGTGTATATACCTACAGTAAAAGGTAAAAGACAAAACTTTCATAAAAAATATAACGGTAGATTGACCGTTTATCCTAATAATCCAGTCAATAAACGAAAAGGAAAGTGACGAACCAAGGCGCTTGAAGCAGTTTAGACCCAACGACTTAACAAGGTTCCATTAACATAATATAACTATAGAACTAACCACGTACGTATAAACTTACGTTAAGTAATCAAGCGTAGTCACTAGAGTTTATGAGTTACTCTACATGACTAGAAATATTGGAAGAAATTATCTGTCATTTACCTAAATGTAAACAAAAAATTTCATTGTAATTTTTTGTTCGTTTCGGTCTGATCTGTCCGGTAATATAAATTTCCCGAAACATTTTATGAACACCCGGTATATTAAAAATCCTGAGCTTCAATTTTTTTCGGGTTTCTATTTTACCAACTTTTATTTTAAATTCATGTTTATCTCATGATAATAAATCATTTTTATTCTCATAAATTTTTTGTATCTTCAACCGTTTAGATTCGCGACCGCTTTGCGACCGATTTTGCGACCTTGTGACCAAACGACTCGGCCGATTTTTACCAAAAGCTTCGCACTGCGTCCCCTATCTACAAGTAACTTGCAGAACTAATAAATTTCAAGTCTCTAGCTCTTACGGTTCTCGAGATATCCTGTTTACTGACAGACCGACAGACAGACAGACAGACATACGCACACGCACACACACATACACACACACACACGAACCAATGGCTCAAACCAATTTTTTGGTGTCCTGAGGCTATAATTCGTCCAGAAATGTGAAAAACTGGGTAGGTCAAATTTCCACCGATTACATTACTTTCCTTATTATAGGATAAGGAAAGTAAAAACTATTCATTGGCCCTTCAAATAGAATAAATTGTGTGGAAGGGGAGAGTTAATAAAAAATAATATGTGTATTTGTGATCATTCATAATCATTTGACCAAAACTATTTGTCTGTTATAGATACTAAGGGATCATTGATTAATGTAGAAGTTTTTGTAGTTGTTTATGGATAATTATCACACAGATAAGTTATACATTGATGAAAAGTCTTTTGAAGTATTTAATTTAAAATTTCTCTAATAGTGATTTAAAATTATATGCCTGTAAACCTAGAAAACCCGTGTGAGGTTGTTAGTCCCTCATTGGCTGGCTGTCTCCCCAGATGGCGGATAGGGGATCGCCTATCGGATATGATGGGTACGGGAAAATCTCTAGATTGAGAACAGTTGAGTTACTCCAGAGAAAGCAACGGGAAATCACTATAGATAAATACCCTAGGTACTATGAAGAGAAACCAATATATGTGATTCTTTAGTCCCGGGCAGCCCTTAGAATACTACAGCTGCAAGACTACCCCTTTAAAATAAAGATTTTACAAGTGTACGCTCCGACGGCAGGTAAGAAATATGATGAAGCAGAATAGTTGTACGGCAATATGAGAAGACATTATAAGCAACAAAAAGTTATGGTATAATCTTCATTACGGATAATTCAATCTCAAAATAGGACAGAGAGGGCAGAAGACTTAGTTGACAACTATGGCTTGGGAGAGAGGGGAAATACTTTATCAGTTTTGCTAGGAACAGAAATGATAATTGAAACACTTGGTATAAACTTCATAAGATGAGATTATGTGCGTGGATATACCCGCAAGATAATGAAAGAAACGGACAACTCATAAGGAATTAGATCTCATCAACAAACGCTACATGAACTACACATCAAACGAATATCGAAATGCTCAAGTGGAGACATAGGATTGAATCATAATACTCTTGTGGCAAATGTATACTTAGGCGGAATAGAATTATTAAAAAGAATTGAAATCTACTAATAGATGTAAACAAACTGAAAAATAATAACGTCAAAGAGAAAACTACAAATCAGATCAGAAAAGAATTAAAGTAGTTAAACACGTATTACGCAGAAGTACCGACACCGTGACAAGAACATTATTTAAAAAGATTGCTTAAGAAATCCACGCAATTCCGATTAACAAACAATGATAACACCAGTGTTAGAAGTAACTGATAAACAGAACATGTGGTTAAATTACATCCGAAAACTATTTCAAGACGAACATATTGATATTCATATGGTAGCAGAAAAGTTAGAAGGTTCACAGATATTAAAAGTACAGGTAGAACATGTAGTAAAGATTTCAAATAATAAGAAGGCAACAGGGCCAGACGAAATTCCTACGGAAATTCTAAAGTTTATGAATGGAGGAAGTTTGAATGTAGTAGTAGAATTATTTAATAAGATATGTGATTTCGGAGAACTGCCAGAAAACTTTCTACGAGTAATACATAAGGAGCTTATCGGTAAGCTCCTACTATGTTAACTACTCACTGTCAGCTTATTGTCTATATAGACAGATTGCAATTAATTTATGGACGTAATAAAAAAAGTAAGATGAAAATGTGAAGAACATTTAGACAACACTCAGTTTGGTCTTAGAAATGGTTTCAGTACACGTGAAGCATTATTGGCAATTGCAGTTCTTTTACAAAAATGTCGAGATGTACAAAAAGACGTTTATGTTTTTTTCATTGATTATGAAAAAGCCTTTGACAAATTGAGGCATACAGAGCTGATAAAATTACTAAAAACAGCTGGAGTAGAAGAAAAAGATCTTCAAATTATCAAAAACCTATATTGGGAACAAAGAGCATCAATATGACTAGGAGGATTGACAAACGAAGTGGAAATTGGTAGAGGAGCACGACTGGACAGCATCCTTTTCCTCTCGCTGTTTAATTTATATCCTGATGTTATATTTAAGGCAGCATTAGGCGGTGAAAAATCGGAATAAAAAGTTAATGGTGTACCGATTAACATTAGGTATGGGGATGATGTGTTACTAACACATACCATTGAAGATTTAAAAGGACACCTAAATAAGATTTATACGCATAGTATTGAGGTGAGTTGAGTTTGTGGAGCGAAAGCGGATAGACGCGAAATTAACTGGTGGCGATAAAATACTCGAATACGGGCTTTGTCACAGCGACTTTTTCGTGAAGTATAGCTAACTGAATCTGAAAGTGAAAATTATTAGCAATTTAATAAGAGCGGGCAGTTAATTATAAATAAGGAGCGATTATAGGGCAGTGTAAATAGGAACAATCAAGAATACAAACGAAGAGAGTTTTTAACCCGAAGGCCAAACGTTCCCTGCCTTGCACGACCGGCAGGTAACGCGACCCGGACTATACGGAAAGTTTATTTACCAAACGTACAAAAATCTAAATTCAGATAAAATATTGACAAAAAGGGGATTGTAAATGAGTTCAGGATCTAAAAGAGATAGAGATCTAAACAGTGCCGAAGAAAAAGAAGAGATCTTTAAGAAAAGTAAAATAGTAATTAGATCACCAACACTAAAAACAGAAAAAATAACAGTAAGTGAAAGAAAAATGGGAAATCTAAAAGAAATTAAAGACATGATTAAAATTATGAGAGATGAAATTAAGAAAAGTACAGAAGAAAATCAGAAACTACGAGAGGAAATGTCAAAACGGAGATAAAATGGGAATCGGAGAAAAACAACTCCAAAAAGAATCGAACAACTGGAAGATAAGTTTGAAAAATAGAAAAGAAAACGAAAGTGTAGGTTGATAATTAAGGGTGTAAAATTAGTAGAAGATCGAAAAGAAGAAGAAACAAAACAATTCCTCGCAGAAAAATTGGGAGTAGAAGTAGAAGTAAAGAATGTAGTAACACTGCAAGGAAATAAAGGTACAACTACAAGTCTGGTTGAAATGAAAGACTGGGATAATAAACAGAAGGTCATGAAAAACAAATATAAACTGAGAGGATCCACCATATACATAGACAATGATATGACGCCAAAAGAGAGAGGAATACAGGCCGAAATAAGAAAAATTGCAAAAGAAGAGAGAAGTAAAGGTAGAAGAACTAAACTCGGTTATAAGAAAATCATCATATAAGAAGTGGAATACGTCTGGGATGATGAGGAAAAAGGGATTATAGAGAAATCAAAAAACTGATAACAAAAAAGAACCAGACCAAATTTATAAAGAAATATGCGATGGACATGGACGACGATCAACAATATAAGATGAACAACAAAATGAAGAGCATAGGAATAGACAAAAGTAAAGAGGATGAGAAAAATAAAAAGGATAAGAGGAAAGTAAGCAAAATGCAACAGGAAAAGTTGAGAATAGGAACATGGAATGTGAGGAGCATTAAAGACAAAGAAGAAGATTTAGTAGAAGAAATGATAGAACATTAAGTGAAAATCCTAGGAGTAACAGAAATCGAGAAGAAAGGAAAAGGTATGAAACGAATCCATAAAGGATACTGGCTATTTTGGTCAGGAGTGAAAGAAACGGAAGGGGCAAGATGTGGGGTAGGATTAATAATAAATCCAGACATGCTAAAAGACATTATAAAGAAAGAATACATAAATGAACGGATTTTAAGATTAGAAATGAAGCTAATAGGATAAGAAATATGGAGTATGATAATAACATACGGAGAAAACGAAGATGGCAGAAAAGAAAATAAAGATAAGTTCTTTGAGAAAGTACAAAAAGAAATAGATAATGGAGGAGAAAATGTAATTGTTATGGGAGACTTAAATGGACGAGTAGGAAAACAGAATACAGGTATAGAAAAGTACTTAGGAAAGAAGGAGAAACGACCAGAAATAATAACGGGGACAGAATCATAGAAATCAGCATAGAAAACAATTTAGTGATCGCAAACACAAAATTCAAACAAGGATATATACAAATTCACAAGAGTAGTAGAAAGCAGGAACGAGAAGTCAATTATTGACTATTTCTTAATAAGTAAACCAAAATTGAAAAAGATACAAGACGTCAAAGTAACAAGACAAGCAGAGATAGGAAGCGACGACTACTTGGTAAAAATGGACCTAAAGAATAAAAAGAAGAAAAGAAGATAAGAGGAAAAAGAAATCAGTGGAAACTATAAAAACATATAAACTAAAAGAAACAGAGAACCAAAAGGATATAGGGAAATTCTAACCAAAAATTTAGAGCAAAACATAATACAAAAGGGGTAGAAGAAAAATGGGAAAGATTTAAAGATACCATACTAAACGCGAGAGAGAGTTGCTGGACAAAGAAAATAGCTAATAAAAATATGAAGAAAACAGCATGGTGGAACGAAGATATAAAAGCAAAGATCAAAGAGAAAAAGCAGGCATGGAAAAGATACTTAAGTACAAAAAAACAGACGACTACGAAAAATATAAAGAAACAAGAACAGAAACGAAAGCGGCGGTGAGAAAAGCAAAAGAAGAATCATGGATAAAATTTGGAGAAAAGATGACAGAAAACTTTGGGGAGAACCAAAAACTATTTTACGGAACCTTAAAACAACTTAGAAAGAAAAAGGAATATAATATGATGAACATAAAGGGAAAGGACGGAAAAATAATAACAGAAGAAGATCAAATAATGGAAAGATGGAAAGAACATTTCGAAGAACTAACAAAAGCAGAAAACAGTACAACATATGAAAAGAAAGAACTAGACGAAAGAGAAGAAATCGAAGAAATACAAGAGAAAGAAGTTAGGGAAAGAAGTTATGGGAAATGAAGGAATAACTAAATATACAGAATTGCTAAATGAAATAATGAAGACAATGATAATACCAAAGGATTGGAATATAGGAATCATACTCACCATACATAAGAAAGGTGACAAAAGAGAATGTGGTAATTATAGAGGAATTACGTTAATAAGTGTCCCTGCGAAAATACTGGCCAGAATAATTGAGAAAAGAATAAGAGACAGAATAGAAAATACAATAGAAGGGACTCAATGCGGTTTTAGGAAGGGGAGAAGCACACAAGATTTAATATTCATCATTAGACAAATCAGCGAAAAATTTATTAAAAAAGGAAGGGAAATACATATGTGCTTTATAGATTTAGAAAAAGCTTTTGACAGAATACAGAGAGAACAAATATGGAAATCAATAGAAAAAAGAGGAATAGAGGAAAGAACGATAGAAATAGTAAAAGCTATGTACAGAAGTAATAAAAACATAGTAAGGACTAACAATGAAGAGTCACGAGAGTTCGTAACAGAAATAGGAGTGCTGAGCCCCTTGCTGTTCTCAATAGTGCTAGACGAGGCGATGAAAAATGCAAAGAAAAAGATGAAGAAGATAAAATTGGGATACTGGCAAATGGAACAAACAGAAATAAACGAACTGATGTTCGCGGACGACATGACGATAATAGCCGACACAGAAAAGAATCTACAATACAACGTAGAGGTGTTAGAAACAGAGCTACAGAAAATAAACATGAAAATAAACACAGCGAAAACTAAAAGTATGTTAGTGGCAAGAGAGAATAAAAATACAAGGAAAACAAATTGGACAGGTAGAAAGTTTTAGATATCTAGGATCAATAATCGAGAACAACGGCAAAATAGATAAAGAAATTAATGATAGAATGGAGAAAACAGGGAGAATCTACAATACTCCGAAAACGAACTTTTTAGGAAAGAAATAAGTACCAAGAAAAATAAAGATAGAAGTAGTGAAAAAAGTGGTGAGACCGTCAATAATGTAGAGTAGTGAATCGTGGTCTTTGACAGAAGAACATAAAATAAGACTAAATGCAATTGAGATACAAAATAAAACGAAAAGAGATAAAATAGAAATGAAACGTACAGACAAGACTTAAAGATAAAACCTATAATGGATAAAAAATAGAACAACTAAGGTGGTTTGGTCATGTGTGTCGTATGCCAAAAAACAGGTTAGTGAAAAGAGTGTATGTATCGCGAGTACCGGGTAAAAATCAAAGAAGAAGGCCAAGGAAAACCTGGGAAGAAGGGATAAGAGAGGCAGCAGCAAACAAGGGAATAAACTGGGAAGGTATAAAACAAGTAGCCCAAGACAGAAAACTATGGAAAGAAAAATATACAGCAACATAACAAACTCTTCTCCCACCTGCCTTACACCTAACGGTAAAAAGGGCATAAGGATTAAGTAAGTAAGTAAGTATTGAGGTGGATTAATTATTAATATTTACAAAATTAAATTCATATTGTTCAGTAGATAACAAAACGTCAATTTACATATAAATAATAACCAATTAGAACGATTTAGTGCTTTTAATAGCTCATATTACCGTTAATTTCATGAAAAGAGCATTATGTAATAACGTACTGAATTTAAAACTTTGACAACGTATGACGAAGTACTACACATGGTAAGTATTGTTATACGGAATGGAATGTTGGACATTGAAATTGAACACGATAAATAAAATAGGAGCGTTTGAAATGTAGTTAGACAGAAGAATGCTAAAGATCCAACGGACCGATCATGTATCAAATGAACAAGTATTATGGAGAGCTAACACGGACCGAGAATTTTACCACCATCAAACAAAGGAAAGTGGCTTATATGGATTATATATTGCGATGAGAGAAATATGAAGTGCTATAACTAATTATGAAAGGGAAAATCGAAGGGCGTAGAGGAATCGGAAGTAAGCAGATATTGTGGATGAAGAATACAAGAGACTGGGCAGGTTTAAGAACTATAGACCAAATTTGTTGCAGGGCAGAGGACCGTGAAGCACAGACCACAGTGATCGCCGATGTTTAGGAGACTGAACATGGTACTTAAATGAAGAATAAATCTATAAAAAATAGATTTTGTTTGCTTTCGTTTAAATGCTGTTCATTGAAAAATCGTATTTATTTAGATCAGTGGTACTGTTTAAATCGGATCGATAGTTCTTTGTATGTTGTACACAATATATTGTGCAACAATACATTTCGTTGGAATATTAGATAATGTTAAAGGTTTGAATTTTGAAACTCGGCCATTGTTTAGTCCGTACATAAGTTCCGAACCTACATTTTATTTTTATTGACAGTAACACTTCCAGATGGATTTCACTTTTTTAAGACACTGAATAATTAAGTATTAATTGTTGTATATACTATGTGATGTGCAGTTGAAACTTGATGATTTTTCTGGTTATCGTGGCTACTTTACACATTTATGTAACAAAGAGTTAAGCAGCAGTTTTGTTTCAATAATTATGGAGTTGTCAGTATTGAAGAGCTGTAGTTTATTAAAAGCTTTAAGAGATAATTATTGTTAAATACCTGTCAGCAAGCCAGCGCCGTCGTTGCTCCACTGACCTACCAGTACTGCCCCCTTGTGGGCCTCCACCGTTCTCTCGACGCGCCCGTTGCGGTTCATGATGTGGAACTTCCCATCCGCAGACGTCATGAGGAGCAGGTCCCCGTGCTTTCCTAGCGATCCGCTCGCCCGGGGCAGGAAATGCAAATTCGTCGGATACAAATCCGAATGAAACTCCGCCACCTTTGTGGATTCGTTGTTCGAAACGCTCCAGGACAAGAGCTTGTTGTCGTCCCTGCGATCCCCATTATAATTGCTAATAATGCACTGTTTGCGCAGCGTTTACCCCGACGAGTAGACTTCTTCGGTGCTGCTCCAGCCGATGCACGTCACCGCGGCGGCGTGCGAGGGCTCCTTGGGCAGGCTGACTTTGAAACGCATGTCGGTGCACACTTTCGGCTTTGTTTTAATGCCGGATTGTTTTTGCAGGCATTATTCAAACATGACACTTGCGCTGACAAGCGACTGAATGGTTGTTTGAAGCGCCGTCGCCCTGGCAACCCCCTCAGGCGCGTTTGCCGGATACCTAACGATTAAAGGAGGGCAAAAATTCGGCCTTGGATGGGTGGATGGGTGTTTACGCAGCCATTATTTCATGCGGATGGGGATTAATTGTTCGTACATTATCTTCGGAACGTTGAGAGGCAGAAGCGCGCCCAGGGTTTGGGTAGCCGAAAATAAATTGGCTGAATTACATTTCTGTTGCCTTATTTCTCAGTTTGCTTTCAAGTTACATATATGGAACCTTCGCAGGTGAAAGAATAATTCGAAAAATTTTACTGACGTTTGGTACGTTACTATTTAATTGACTTGACATAATTCTTGGACAAGTTGCAAAATTTGCGTCGCTTCTTTCTTTTAAGAAAATTACTTCTTGGTTACATCCATTCAGTAGATTGTAGTATGTGACAACAACAATAAAGACAGAAATGGAAATTTTATATGGTGTAAATACAAATTTGTTTTAGTTCTGAGTTGCGGAAAAATAAATTCAAATATCATATGTAGACATTTGTTTGCTATGCATTGAAATATGTATTTTATAGGAGTTTGTTGGTGGTAAACTAAAGGGGTTAAAGCTTAAAAAAATAAAAAAATACGTAGGTCAGCCAAATTTAAATGGGATTTGTCTGGGCATCAATGCGCGCGCTAATTTAACATGGATAATTGTAATAAAATGAATAGTGCCAATTCATTGTAATAACATTTTTGAAGGGGAAAAAATATTAAAGTAACTAATAATTGTTTTAGACTACATCGACAGCTTTGTATAAATAGAGACCGGACTCTATTGGCAATTGCAATAAATGCAATTTTGATGCTTTAGCAATATTTTTGCAATTTCTGGTAAAAATGCAATTATTCAACAATTTTTTTTCTCCTCATATCCTTTTCGCCGAAATAGACAGTTTTATTTATTATGATATGGTTTTCTTAATTGCACCTTTACTGGGCATTTCTTAATTGCCATGACAATGACGGGATATTCAGTGTCACTAAACAGTTAGTGAAAGCTAATTTCTTTTTGACTACATACCATGGTTTACCGTAAGAAGAATTTTCATACCATGACTACATACGAAGCTCTAAGTGTTCAGACAAAATGCCAAAAGTAAAGGAGTCGACTTATAATTGAATTCATTCAATAAAAATTTCCCGATCCCGATTATAAGGCTTAATCCATATTAAGCCTTATAATCAGGATCGGGAAATTTTTATTATTTATTGTAAGTGTTGCGAGAAGTTATTTAGCGCTAGTAAAAAGTTTTTAATTAAGGCACATAGTAAAACCGATAAGTTTATCTTTTATTTTCTTCTAGAATTGTAATTGGAATACCCGTCTACTTGTTATAAGAAATGTTTTACTTTTATGTGCTATATTATTTGTTTAAATCTATAAATTAAAAAAATATTTCTTTTTTAGAGTATCATAAAAAAGCTCTCTAGAATTTTAGAAAAGCAAGATGTTATTAACTGCACCTGCAACACATTTTATAGCGACCTTTACAACACTTTTGCGAAAATCCAACATCTCGCTACATAAGCTAAACTGCAACTCCTTGAAAGATTTTTTATATACTTATACAGGAAAATTTGTACTAAGTGAAAATACATTGTGGAAGAATTACATACAAAATCAAAATTACAATTGCAAATCGATACGTTTACATAACAGTAGATGAAACTACATATTGCAGTAATGCAAGGTTGATTTAAAAAATAATTCGGGTAATAATTGGTATCTTTTTTATATTGAAAATTTTTTAATTGAGGTAATGAATGAAGAGGAATCAAAAAGACCTTACTTAGTGGCTTCCAAACGCTCCTCGAATGTTAATTATGAGGCGATCTGTCAGTTTATAAACAATACTTTAATGCCGTTTACTGACATCCATACAAGGGTATTGGCTATTGCCCAGTGATGCAGCACCCTACATGCTTAAGGCCGGTAAAAGTCTTAAGATATTGTAGCCCAATGTTACACACGTGTCTTGCGCATGAAGTAAATCGAATCGCGGACTGTGTACGAGAAGTATTTCCGAATTAAAATAAATTTATTAATAACTGTATGTGTAACTAATTATACAATTTAAAATATGTCAGATGATGAATTTGTACTTTAGGAATGCCAGACATCGTGCTACTTCCAGAGCCGATAATTACCCGTTGGGGCGCATGGGTAGAAGCAGCACTTTTATGCTACACACTTTGATGAATTTTCAAGAGTAATAGAGAGTTTACGGGAATATTGTGAAGCAGTCAGAAGTTAACAACGTTAGCTTGTGGAATCTGACGTTAAATACGATTTTGTGTGTATAAAACACACAGCGTTTATACCTGCCGCTGTAGGAGAATTGGAGAAGCATGGCATGATACTGTGGAATAGTGTAAATATAATGGAAAAAGTTAAAGAAAGAATTTCTAGCCTCACAAGAGTCAAGGAAAAAAAATTACAGCAAAATTTGCAGCAGTTTTAAACAAATAAGTCGGATACGATCTCCTTACTAATTACGCGAGAGTGCTAAGCGGTGAAGTAATATAGTAGACAGAGACTTTAAAGTTGAGCATTTACTTAAGTATAAGTATGCGCATATTACTAGTGTAGAGATGGAACTGTCCTTTTCTACCTACAAATACATATTAAGTGACAGAAGGCACAATTTTACTGAAGAAAATCTAGAAATATATGTATTACTAGAAAATCTAGCCAGATACGCTGCAAGTGTTACGAACTTTCTGTAGCAATCGTTACTATTCTGCAGCTATATCTTCCGATGTTCTTTGAGAACGTCGCAGTTGCCTTGCTTGGTTTCTTGATGCTATTTCTTCCGGAGTTCCTCGTAAACTGCGTTGTCGCCTCGCTTCGTTCTCTGCAGCTATTTCGTCCGGTGTTCTTTAAGAACGTCGTTGTCGTCTTGCTTGGTTTTCTACTTCAACTTCCTCCGGAGTTCTTTCGACACATATACGTTGCCTCGCTTTATTTATTGCTGCCCTTTCATCCGCAGTCTGCCCACTTCTTCATTTTCTCATCTGTGGTGCTCACCCGTTCCATACCAAAGAATGCGTATTTGCAAAAAAAAGAACAGAAGAACTAAAACAGTAGGATATAAATAATTTAATTTTAATTGAAGTTTTTAAAATTGCAATGTGCTTTAATGATATGACGATCGTTCGTGTATTCCCGCTTGGCCCCGAACGCGTTACTCTGGCGACCAATGCTTTTCACATGACCGGAAATCGGGGACCTCCGCATCACGCTTTAAAGATATTAAAAGATGGATTGTAAACTACAATCAACAATTTGTATAAAAATTATTCTTGTTAATTAATATGTATTTTTATTTATATATTATTGCCTCCTAAATAAAATAGTACGTATATTAAAATGCATTTTATTGTGTAATTTTCGAAATTTTTGTGCAATTTTTAGATATTTTTGAAGCAATTTATTGCATAATTTTTGGCGTTTTCAGTGTAATACAATCCGGTCTCTAGTTATTACGAAGCGAAGAGTTCAAGTGACATAATATGTTTGCGACATAAAAATGAGCCGATGCACCGTATTTTCAAACTCAAACCATCTGCAAACCAATTCTTTCAATCTGCCGTACCACAGGATAGTATACTCAGGCCATTTCTGTATCTATCTTCGTGGCTGATGTTTCAACAATGAATAGTATACTAATTTTTACCTTTGCAGGTGAAACTTCAAGGAGCCACTAACTAGTAACAAACACATATAGATAGTCTAGAAAAACGGTTTAATACTTGGCGAATAAAAATTAATGCTTAAAAATCCACAAAGATCACTTTCAAAAGCAACATAACGAATGTCGAAATATTAGAATAAATAACACCCAAAGTTAAATACTTGGATTTAATACTTGACTTAAAACTAATTTGTAAACCACATACAACTTCGAAGAAAACTCAAATAAAACTTCAGCTGCAACATATGCATTGGCCGAAAGTACAAAAAACTAAAACCCGACTACGACTTTAAATGTCCTTTAAAAACAAGATATTTGTATAGCCGCAGTCACACGACATCAATAGTTTGTCTTATTTATTTGAGATACGACGTGTGACTGCGACTATACGAATATCGAAGTCTTCAAAGTTTTTAAATTTATTTTTATTTAAATTATTTTGGGGCCATATTAAAACCAACCATTTGATACTCTGGCCCTCTATAGACCTAATGTTTCCTGTCATTTCCATGTAGGCACATCATGGATTCGTCGGTGACTAATGTCTGACTCCAATGGCCGAGGTCCTAATCGAGATGTTTATGAGCAAATTTAAGTTACCTTTGCTTCTGGGTTACAGTCAGCTTGGAATCCGTAGCTGCCTTTTTAAGGTCAGATTAGCTCTCTTTTTCTCACTGTTCAAGTGCTGGCGACCACACTTCTGATAGCACTCAGTTTTTGTTTGAGGTCAACGCCAGTCATATCTCGATTTTTAGGGGATATTGAGACGAGAAATTGATAGCTTTTCTCCGTTGTCATGCGTCTTCGAAAGCCTCCTTGCCGGGGGACGTAGCCACCGGTTTACCGGTACCGACGCTACACTCCCGATATAGCTGATTGATTCAGATTTAGTCGATTTGTTACGGTTCTCTAACTAAGGCGTTCTCTCAACAATGCAACTGCCTGAACTGCTTCGGATTCTTGTGGATTACTCGAGCACTTACGTCAAGCGAATAAGCGGATACGCGAATTACGCAATTAGCAAGGTTTGTAAAACCTTTGTGACGCATATTTCTTTGAATGCCTCATCCGATTAATGCAATAGCGACAGTTTTTAAAAGCTCAATAATAAAGACACTCTTTGATTGTTAATATTTTTATTTTTATTTTCATTTTTCTTAGACTGAAACAGAAGGTGAAAGTGCGCGTGTAACTAGTGAGTCGATTATTTTGCTTTCAAATTTAGTCTATGATAGGTGAAAAATCAAGACGAATTCAACGATAGCTTATTTTTCAGAATATGGTGAGTAGTTTGGGAACTACGAGGAAACAGAGGAATGTTCATATATACTAACGTAGACTGCTGAAATCATAACCTTTCTGTAGCTTTACCGTAGTCGGTTATTTAACACTGTAAAGCAAAATCCTTCTTTACAAATCTCAATTTAACTTATACGGACATACGTGTTACAGCTATGGGGGCTGTAATAAATCCTTTAATACCAAAATCATTTAATGTACTCAATCAAAAATTCTACTTACGATTGTAGATGCCTCATGGTTTATGAGTAATAACACAATACATAATAATTTATGCATTTCTACAGTTGAAGAGAAAATTCACTCAGTGAGCACCAATTGCTTTTGAAGACTGCCAGGTCATCTAGAACAACGAAAAGACCAATTAGTACAAAAACGGCTAATAACGACCCACGGACCTAAGGACAGAATAATGAATTAATTTAATGTACGCAGGATAGTCAATGGGCGTCTTCACCCCTTGAATTTATTTTTAATCAACAATTTTGTTTATTGTTTTATCAATAAAAAAGGTGCTTGTGTTTGTGTCAACATTTCTCGAATTCGTGAGATTACAGCAGTCAGCAAGTCAAAACGAAGCTATATTTGATGAAGATCCTCGAAACAATGTTTTAGGATTACAAAGGTACTTTTCACTGATTTCTGTATTAAAGAAAACGCATTACTTAGTATCATTGCTATTTGCTGTAAAAGTGAAAGTTGTCTATTACGTAAAAAGACATGACGATTCAATCCAAGTGTGCTTTTTTAAAATTATGAGAGAGAAGTGATTTTATGACGGTAGGTCCTTTCGGAAGCTGCCTTTACATTTACTACCAAACTCATGCCACTTGGATTTTTATCGACCTTTTTTGGTTTAGACCTATCATGTAGGGTATGGCTCTTTACCACGCGCGATGGTCTTAAATAAGGAAAAGCTCTGCTCTAACCGGCATTACTGTTGTTACACCTATTCTTGAGGTCAAAGACCTCTTACAGAGATATTAAAAACTTTGAAATTAAGAAAATTTTAGAGGATCATCGTAGGCAGATACACAAATACATTTCTTTATGACAATAATTACACCAATTTTATTATATGGCAGTGAGATGTAGAATCTTAAAACCAAAGACAAAATCAGAATAAAAAAGTGTACGAGAAACTAATCCATCTACGAAGAGTTTCATATATTTGCCGTAAATGACAAAGTTGAGGAATATAAAACGAAATGGCACAAACACGTTCTAAGAATGGATGATGATTGCATTCTAACACATGACCTACTTTATAAACCAGGTAGGAAAAGCATAAGGCGGCTAAGAGAAAGGGGGGCTCACGGACCTAAACAGACCGGAAGACCTACTGCATGAGGGTTGATGTTGATTATGATGACGGTAGATCATCGACTTGAGTCCTTGCAAATATCGCTTATGTGTCTCAGGTGTCAGAGATTTGAAAGCAGCGCCCAAGAGGACGCATTTTTGTGTAAATCTCACATTTTTACTTTCCTTATCCTATAATAAGGAAAGTAATGTAATCGGCGGAAATTTGACCTACCCAGTTTTTCACATTTCTGGACGAAATATAGTTCCAGGACACCAAAAAAGTTGGTTTTAGCCATTGGTTCGTGTGTGTGTGCGTGTCTCTGTCTGTCAGTAAACAGGATATCTCGAGAACCGTAAGAGCTAGAGACTTGAAATTTTGTATGCAAGTTACTTGTAGGTAGGGGACGCAGTGCGAAGCTTTTGGTAAAAATCGGCCGAGCCGTTTGGTCGCAAGGTCCCAAAATCGGTCGCAAATCTAAAAGGTTGAAGATACAAAAAATTTATGAGAATAAAAATCATTTATTATCATGAGATAAACATGAATTTCAAATAAAAGTTGGTAAAATAAGAACTCGAAAAAAAATTGAAACTCGGGATTTTTAATATACCGGGTGTTCATAAAATGTTTCGGAAAATTTATATTACTGGATAGATCAAACCGAGACGAACAAAAAATTAAAATGAAATTTTTTGATCCGAGGTCAAATAAATAAGTTATAGCCGATTAAAAATTAATTAAACGGACTAATCACAGCGCGCTCAGAGAGCAACCGGGCCGACTGCGAGAGGACGGGGGGGAGCGCTTGGCCGCTAGGAGGGAGCACGCAGGCTGTGCGACCGAGCCCGCACGGTTACCTTCAGTGACGTAGCAAAATTGTAAGTACGAGTCAATTATTGTCTTGTACTGTTTATTTTAATCAGCTTTCGAGTGTTGAACTCGCGCCTCGTCTTTTTTTAAAATAACAAGTTTTGGGACAAGAGCAGCGCAGGGCCGATATATATGTATAATAGGATAAGGAAAGTCGTGTGATGTTCACACCAGATTTTTTAAATGAAGTTTTATTAAACAGTTTATTACATGTTACTACAAATCATTAAGCTGCATTCTTTTTGAGCTAACTCGCTTTAGTTAAGTTACAAGTTAGTTAGGGTGCCCAAGAAATTTTCTACGGCAATTGTCACTAAGTCTTTGTATTTTTTGGATGATGAAGTTTTCGTGGATCGTTTAGTTTGCAAAATAATTTTGATTTGAATCTTTGAATTATGCTTAGTTTGATTGTATGTCGCATCTTCATAATTGTAGGTCGTAAGTTAAAACAAGTTTTATGATAATCTCGTACAGCAATCTCTTATTTCTGATTGTTATTTTGGCTTTTAGGACAATTCGCCCCTGGATATTTAGCCCCTAGACAATTCGCCCCCGTGAACAATTTGTCCCCGGACATTTCGCCCCCGTGTCTTAATTATCTTGTATATCGGACCCCATACTACCCCTATACTACAACAGTTCTTGTTTAAAATTTAAATAATTCAGAAAAACAAAATTTTATTGTACAATAAAAGATTAACATAATACAATATACTTACACAAACAAATGCATCTACTAAATAAGTTACAATGGAATATTATGCGCAATTTCTCGCAAATAATCTAAGCTATCCCTACTTTCGTAATCTACAGTTATATTTCGCAAACGTTGCGATAGAGCGACATATTTTTTATTTTGTGCTGAAGCAGGTCCGCCTGCTCGAAATTGGTTTATTTGGAAGTTATTCAGGACTTACTCCTTTTTTAAGGCGTTTATAAATTTAAGTATGTTTGTGGAAGCATCACAAACTCCTTGAAAGTGTCGATGCCAGCCTTCTACATAATTGTTGGTGCGAAACGTATTTGCAACAGTTCGATTGTGCATATTCCAAAGATCAATAGGAAATTTGACCGGACGTCTTTGTCTACGTCCATGACCAATGTAGTTATCTTCAAAGTAGTTAACAACTGCCTGGGCTTTTGGAGGAAATTTTTTGTCTTCTACTAAAATATCGAAAACTGCTGCCACATTTGCCGGTGGTATAAATGCAAGAACAGTCATCATTTGTATCCAGATATTTGGATTTCGGGAAAAACTGTTTTAAAAGCTTCTATTGCAGCCATTTCGAAGTCTAGAAGTAATGGAGCTGGGCGCATACCTGGACAAATATTTCACTATTTGCTAAAATAATTAAATTTGCCGTTGTCAAAAAAATAAGCATCCTACCAGGTTTCTTTCGAGTCATATCTTAGAAACTGATGTTCTTCACCACTAATGCTAATCATGCGATATATTTGTAGAATTAGCAGATGCTCAGCATCCACTGGAATTGCAGGAATGCTGCTTCATTCCGAGCGCGCGAACCATTCGTTTCATAGTGTCTTTTCTGGGTAAGTGGCATATAATGTTGTTATGGACATTTTCTAAGCAGGTGGCCATAATTGTTCGTGGCGCTTTTTCGGTTAATTGCCCTTTCTTTCAAAGTGCGGAGGACTTCGTTCATGTGGCATTGGCAGCGTGATTGTGTGTAACGACAGTACGACTAACATACCCGAAATCTAAAAAAATTTCAAATGTACACAAATTCTTAAAGTATATTAAGAACCAACGATCATCTATCGTTATTACTCACCTGTTGTCCAAACACGGCGTTTGCATTTCCCTCTTCTTTCACAAACCCAAATACAACGTTCACCATTCGCAGTTTTTTAGAAAATACATACACAAAATTATCTTCACACATCAACTTTTTGTGACCCGCTTCCGAATTTACAAATCTCATTGTTCAAAATTATTTAGAAGCGTTCACGACCAAAACTAAGAATATAGTAAGTAGCTAATCCTGATAATTATCTATTTTATACTGCAAGAGAAGTAAATTCTACTTAACACTAGTAATAATGGCATAGGAAACCACAGAAACTGTGTGGCAATTAAGACTTGCTAATCTCTTATTGTAAATAAAAATGTTTGGAATTTCTAAATACTTTTAACTGGCGTTAACGATATTTAGATGATAATGACCAGTAATACTTTCTATTGTGTTCTATTAAGGGCCTCTTAGAAAAATACCTTCTTTTTCTAGTGCTTAGTAAATAAACCTGCAAAACTTGCAACGCATAGCGAAGTGGCGAAGCAGTCTCCCAAATTTGAGAACCCTCTAGTCTGGCTGACCTTTGACCAATCAATTTCAAAATCAATAGCAAACAAGCCTTTTTGGTCACCTGTCGATTGGTGAAAACAGAATTTGGAAATTCCGAGCCGTTCTCGAGTTATTGCTCGGACGGACGGACGGACAGACGGACAGACGGATAGACGGACGTAGAACATGAAGTTAGTAAGTGACTCCGCTTCGCTTCGCCACTTAATAATTAAGACACGGGGGCAAAATGTCCTGGGGCGAAATGTTTACGGGGGTTAATTGTCTAGGCGCGAAATGTCCGGGAGCAAATTGTGGGGAGCGAATTGTCCGAAAACGGCTATTTTGGACTACTTTTCGAGAAGCAAATACATTATTCAAAATTTTAGGTTAGCTGATTTCTTTCAAGTAATGCGCTGATTGAGGTGTAGACCTACGTTCTTCGCTTTTACCTTTACTTTGACCTAAATATTACTGATACTGTCTGGCGGGTATGTTACAGTGGTAACAGTTAATGTAACTTGTAATATCGTTTCACTACATACGTCATCGACCTAAATATATTAATGAGATCTAGGTGCTGAAGGCGTACACTAGTGATATCTGGATTATGGTGCCTGAATATTACTTTATCAGTCATCAAATATTGCAACTGTAATGTTTGATGTTTTGAAATATTGGATGTAAATATAAGGTGAAAGCTGGAACCAAGTACTCTGCTTTAAAGGACACTACAGTTTTAGTTGTTTTAGTTTATTTATTTTTGCTTTTACTTTTAATGGAGTAATAATTTTTATGGTAAGTTACAAATGGCATAGCATATTTAAAAAGTTTTCTATTTCGTTGTGGTTGTACTTGGAAGTAGAGATAAATGGTTGTAAAACGGTGGGCAAGTGTTCTACGGTTTTAATTTTATCTTTTTTAGTTCTAATTCAATCATCATTTTTTATATTGGTAGTACAGCGCTAGGTTCTGATGAGTTTGGTGTATTTTTCTAATCACCTTGTAAAAAGTTTGCTTCTATCTTGGATTTTTTGATCTTTACCACCTTAGTCTAGTCTTTCTTTTATGTACCTTTAAAATTCTTAACAATTGATTTTTTGTTTATAAAATAGGACGTACATAGTTTCTTTCTTGATTATGAAATTGTTCAAAGTTATAAAAAGGGAGTAGGATCTGACGTTAACTTAAGGCTTGATTCAAGTGGCGTGTAAGTTAAGCAGTTAACTATGAAGTGATAAATTAGATTTGAAACATTTTTCTATATACCTATATAGTTATTGTAGCATTAAGTTGCCTTTTTTTTTTGTAATGATCAGCCTGGATGTTATAGCCTACTCCTGCCACAAACTTGGTCAAGAGAAGTTTCATGATGAGGCAGAGAATAAATTTCTCATATTATAAATGGTCGTGGTAGTGTATTTACTTGAGTATTTGTAGCAGGTATATTTAGCTGACTCATAACTGTGCGATATTATTTTGAATAATTACAAGTTTTGAGTTGTTGGTACGGTTTGTACTATATACTATATAAAATATATGCTTGCTTTCAGTACAATGAGTTTCTGAAACTAATAACAGTTGTTAATAAATTTAGAATCACCAGACTTTGATTTGTTAGGTAACTAAATACTGTTTTAAATTTTATTAAGAAATAGTTTCAAGATAGGTGTTGCTTGTTGTTAGTATTTCGTTTAGATACTGATTGTGTTGCTTGCGCAGAAGTTATTAAAGGTGTTCATGTACTTTCAAGGCTTTTCATTGTAGTTAGCCCGGTGATTATTCTTATAAGTGTGTATTTTGGTGAGACATTCTCGTTTTTTGCATATTTTGGAGTCGTGTTGTTTACCACATATTATGCAATTGCAGTAACCATAGAACTTATAGTTTGTGCATTTTATGATATCTTTGTATGATTTAAGAAATTTATCTTATATATCTTTTTGTTGTTGGTAGAAAGTTCCAAATATATGAAAAATAGAGGTAACAGTTATTTAATAACATTATGCATAATATTCATAATGTTGCATGTTGTATGGCCTTTACTTTTTTTTATATATTGGATAGGTAAAGTACAATGAAGGTATATTATAACTACTTTGTAAGCGCGTTTGTTTTGGTGATACGTACGGTTTATAATTTTTTTACTTCTTAAATAAGTAACCAATTATTTATATATAAGTTTTGTTATAATATTGTTCTTCTACGACGACTTGAGCTATTATTATAATTATAATGTAATTATAATTCTTGCTGTGTTGTTATCGTAGTGTTCAAAATTAGAAGTTTGAATTTTTGCAGTGTTGTCTATGTTTTCATTTGAAGATAACATGGGAAAGGGTGATAAGGGTTGATTTTTTGATAAAGATGAATATATTTGCTGACTACTATATGCTAACTGCGATTGGTGGTGGTGTAACTAACTTTGATTTGGAATTGAGTTATATCGGGTTATATACAACGTCGTGCGTCTAAAAAGTTTGGTAAATGGTATTAGGAAACAAACAAAACAGAAGTTAAAAAAATTAACCTTATTAGTTTTATAAGTAATAGCCATTGTTTGCAACACACTTTTGGCAACGTTTGAAAATTGTCAGCAAAGCCCTCTTTAGGAGTAGATTACAGAATCACTGTCATATATTCTTTTATGATGCTTAGTTTAGGTGGGAAAACAGAAAGAAATTTACAGGCATCAGATCGGAGGAGGAAGGGGAGATTTTGATTTCACAGAGTTTTTTATCTGTTTTTGTTTTTGATTGTACGGCACAAACCAAAAAAAAAACAGATCTTCCACCTATTCAAATCTTTGCGGACGATGGTGCGCACTGTATTCTTGCTAATACTATATATAATTCTTCTGTCAGAATTTGTTGCACTCGCTTGATCATACCTGAAGTTCTGCTTGTTGATGGCCGATCCAAACGTGGCTTATTCCCCAGTCGTTCCGTTCCTGTTGGAAAAGGGTTTGAACCAGTCCTAAACAAATTTTTTGCTTACGGTCCTTGTCTCGTATATTTGCATCAATATTTCATGTATATCCGGCACTTTTTTCTCCAATTTGCAGCAGAACTTGGCGTTTACCCATTGCTGCATTGCACTGTGACTTTACTTCTCAGACTGACTACGTTTGATTGCCCAGAGCGATTAGTTTAACCTGATCAAATGGTTTCTGGATAGCCATGTGAATGCACGAGTAGCTGTCTTGCGTTACTATTTACCGAACTTTTTAGACACGTTTCTTATACGTACAGTTTAAGTTTAGTGTTTGTATAACAAAACATTATATCGCATTAATAACATCTTGAAGAAACATTGCATATTTATAGTTTTAGTTTATTTAAAATGTTACACTTCTAAAGGTATTGTGAAAGGTTGAGAGCACGTGATATGATATGATAGCTTATAGTCAATGATAATAACACCCACCCGATTTATAAATAAACATTAATTGAAAAACTATTTGAACCTAATTTTTCATAAATCTCTCGTATACATAATGTACTGAGAAAGTTTTGGTACTGTTGGTTGCGATGAGTAAAGCAGAAATGCTTATTAGGTTACGAGAGTTAAATGGACCGCAAGGCATGACATATTTAAGGCTATTCTATACATGATATAAACAGCATTTGCCGGCTAATTGAATGACTAGTTTAATTTATCATCAGCTTAAGTGCAACTAATCTTGTTGGGCCGGAGCAAATTGCCGATTAACTGAATTGCATTTTCTTTTAATAAGATTAACGTTTTAGCATAGTTTGTTTTGAATATTTCTTTTTTGTATAAAAAGGCAAACAGAAATTGTCGACATAAAAGCTTTAATAGTACTCATGTGTTAACAAAAAAATATATACTAATCTTACAAAATATATGTTTTGAAAAGGCTTTTTTGTAGTTAATGTAAATGCATTTTTTTAAACTTTATTATACAGTTGAAGTTAAAAGTTGTATGGTTTATGTACTAAAATATATTCTAGAAAAATGAGCCATTAAAAAATATTCAAAAGTCGGAGAAGTTCTTAATAAGTTAAATATTAAAATTTTTCTGTTTGTATTTGGAGATCATAATTCTGATAATTCGCAGATTTGATTATTATAACTTTTGTGGTATTTTAAAACGCATATTTGGTAAAATACTGTAAAGTAAAATTACATTTTTGATTGTCTACCTTTATCAAAATTTAAACAGTAAAGGAAAAGTAGAAGAATAATGAGAGGATTATGAAAAAAGAAAGACAGCACCGATAAATGAATTCAGTTGGATAGAAACTTGAAACAAGTAGAGCAAGAGCAGAAAATTTAAAAATTTAAGATCAAAGATAAAATAGGCAGTCAAATGACGCCTTCAATTAAAGGAGTATATAAGTCAAGCTATACTAGTTTTGAGGAGAAACTAGAGAGTAAATTTTGCCAGAACATGGAATTAATTGGATATAGAACAGATCTCACCAAGCTGTCACCATGCCATTCGATCCGTCGTTACTCCCATCCATTGTGTTTCCGTGACCTTATTGATCTCCATCTGGTTCTCGGTCTTCCTCGTTTTCTTCTTCCGGTCTTTGACTTTTTTGACTTCACCTATCGTCTTCTCGCCGGATAAGATGACCTGCTCATTGCCATTTCAATGTTACGATGCGTCGTGCCACTTCCTCAACCTTGGTTTTATCTCGAATCCATTTGATTGATTTTATATCCTGTAATTTCACTCCCAACATCGATTTTTCTATTCTTTTTGCATAACTTTTAGTTCGTTCATCATGGTTTCCATAAGGGATTATGTTTCCGAGGCATAAGTGAGTATTGGAAGAATGCATTGATTAAACCTTCAAGTCTTAAGGTGTTGCGGGTATGTTGTTGTTCTGTGCACATTCCTTAGATTTTCATAAGCAGCCCGAGCTAACTTTACCCTCCTTTCAATTTCTGCCGCCTGGGTATCTGTCCTAAAAGTAAGTATCTGTCCTAAGTATATGTATTCGTCGACAACTTCTATTAAGTCATACTCGAGGCGAATAGGTGCTGTATTGTCTTGTTTGCCATAATCTTTGTTTTTGTAATGCTCATTTTTAGCCCGACTTTTCTTGTTACTTCTTGCAGACCTTTAATCACCGTCATCAAATCTTCTATGTTATTTGCTAATAAAATAATATCGTCAGCGAATCGTAAGTTAGATAGACATTTTCCATTGATATTAATTCCTAATTTATTTCAGTTCAAAGCTTTAAAGACATATTCTAATAAATTAGTAAAGAGCTTCGAGGAAATTATATCCCCTTGTCTAATTTCCCGTTTTACTTTTATCGGATTTGCCTTTTTGAATATCTGGAAAGTCACTGTTGCGTTTTCGTATATTTTCTTGATTAAATTTATATATCTATAATATATCTCGCATCTCTTTTATGCATTGACCAGCGCGCACATTTCTACCGTGTCAAACGCCTTTTCAAAATCAATGAAGGCTAGAGGTAGAGAGGTTGATTATATTCGTGCATTTTTTCCATAGTTTGTCTTAGTATGTGATCCAAGGTACTATATTCTCCTTTAAAACCTGTCTGTTCTGAGGTTTGGAGTTTTAGACGTTTTGTTATTTGTGTTGCTATTAGTTTCCTTAAAAGTTTATTCATGTGAGATAACAACGAGATCAACCGATTATAAGTTTTTTTATTCCTTTTTTTTATAAATTAGCACAGTATTAGCGTTTTTTTTTGGGTATTGTGCCTGTTTCTAAGCACTAGTTAAATATATAAACTTTCTCTCCTTTCTAGCTCCTCCTTCAATTAATTTTCTTCTCTTTAATCTTGAATTTATTTTTACTCGTGTTCTATCATTCTATGGTCGTTGATGTTTATTAGGTTAAGGACGGATACATCCTGTATAATGTTCTTACGGTCTGAGATGATAAAATCGATCTCATTTCTTTGTGATCCTGTTGGGGTCTTTTCACGTCTTGATCTGCTGATCTTTTTTAGAAAGAATGTATTTATTGGTTTTAATTGACGCACTTCAAGAAAGTTTACTAACGCTTGCCCTCTGTTGTTTACTTACAGAATAAAGGATAATTATTATTAACGTAATGCGCGTTTGACATCACGTTTAACACGAACTTATCACTCAACTCACTTGTGCGTGGAATACGTCTTTACGCTTCGAACGTCAAATAAGCAATCACGAAATATAAGTCCAACCATAGATATATTTAGTTCATTATTAAGCTGAAGGTTGGTTACAGTTTACTGTGTTTTGTGGCGACACGAGTATTAAACACACTATTACAACAAACTTATCTTCTAAAATTAGAAGAATATGTGTTAAAATATGTCTCATAAATAGTAAGATGTTGAATTAAGGCCATGGTCTAATACATACGTTAATAATCGTCAAAGAGGTATTTTATATTCTTTAGACTAAACCTGCTCAATATTAATTTTGAGTGGATATATGTAAAAACCCGACATTTATTGCTATTAACAATTCGTAACTATTTTCACTAAAAAAGAATGTGTAATTTTGATAGTTTCATTTGTGTAAATAAGTTAAAATTGAGTAGTTGTGCAAATGTAAAGTTTTTATGCTTTTTATGTACATTATAAAGGATGGTCCAGTGGTTTTTTCTGAATAAAACACAACTGTTGGAACAATCCAAACTTTATCGCTGTTAGGGAAAAGTACAGTACGTATCAATACTATGTCGGCCAAATGTCCTCCACGACTCTGCTGGCAGGTAACCGATCTTTTAGCGAAATATTTCCGTAATGGTTTCTCACAACCGTGGCTGCATTTCAGCAATTACAAGTCTGATGTTTTCTTACCTACGAAATTGTAGTGGGTTTGTTGATATAAATCCTTTTCTTCAAACATACGCAGAGGAAAAGTCTAAGGGAGTTATATCGCGGTGGCCAATCAATATTACCCTTCTGCGACATAACACGACCGGGAAATTTTGTTTAAAGTAAAGTAACATACCTTCATCTTGTTGAAATCACGTGTCATTTAAGTTGAAATTATTGGTTTAATTGAGAAAAAAAATTATTTATCATTTTCCCATAACGTATACCATTGGCAGTAGCAGCGTCCTCAAAAAAAGTACGGGCCGATGATATTTCCACATGTACACCAGAGACTGCATTTTTTAGATGCATTGTTTTTATGGATTTTCAGTACATCAGATGTAAAATTGTGACGATTTACAAAGCTATTAAAAAATTATCTTTATAGCTTAATATGACTTTTTAAAATCAGTATTAACCGCTGCGTTCTTTAAAATCCAGTTCACAAATATAGAGGGTTTCGGTGACCCTTTTCTTAGAGTTCTAATGTCAATTGAATTTTATATGCCTTTAAATGAAGATTCTTTGTTATAATGCGTATTAAAGACTCAATAGTGACGAATTGACTATTACTATCAGTTACTCGAGCAATAGTGTCGTTTAAACGATCATTTCGTTGTTAATGAACCTTTTCTTTGCCAATAAGCATACCACTTATTTCAAATTTCTGCATTAAAACACGAATTTCGCGCACACTTGGCACTTTTTACTACCCAAACAGTGGTTTAAGTTTCCTTCGTGTGCTCGTAACTGATTGGATGTTTTCATAATAAACTTAAATGGATATACATGCGTTGGTGCACATTATATAGCATTATACTTTAAGAAATTCTTTTTTTTAAATTTATTAACTATTTGCAATCTATAAAGACTTACAATAAGCAAATTTAATGTGTGAATTGTGGGTTGAGTAGTATGCATGTGTGTTAGGGTCCAGTGACCTTAACTCAGTATTATCTTAAAATATAGTTGTTGCTTATATTTATAATAATAATAAAAACATTAACTACAACTAAAGTCTATTTGGCAAGTCAAGGGGCTTTAATCTGTTTAGTCTTTGAATGTTGTCACTATTGTCCAAAAGGTTGATCACTAAGACGTTGCTATGATGTTCTAGTTTATTTAGATATTTTGCACTAAACTTTCTAATAGTTTCCTTAACTGTGTCCACTTTCACATCACTCACTATGTCAGCATTCCTCACAAAATACGGAGCATCGCACATAGCACGTAGGACTTTTGACTGATATCTTTCGATAATTTGGATGTTAGTGTTGGCTGCAGTTCCCCATAGTTGGACACCATAAGTCCAAATTGGTTTGAACGCGACGTTGTAAACTAACAATTTATTCCTGAGAGACAATTTGGATTTTCTGCCCAGTAGCCAGTAGTGTTTGCTAAATTTGGTGCCAAGTTGTTTTCTTTTATTCCAAATATGTGGCTTTCATGTCAGCCCCTTATCAAGGTGCATTCCTAGATATTTGACCTCTGTTAATTGAGGTAATGGATTGTTGTTAATGAAAACTTGTGGTGAGTTGCCTCTGCACTTTGTGAACGTAATGTGGTATGATTTAGCTTCTTTTATTTTAACTCTCCACTTCTTGGTCCAATTTACGATATCATTTAAGTGATTTTGTAGCGTTCTTGCAGCTGTGACTGGGTCTTTATGTTTCACCAAGATTGCTTTATCATCCGCAAAAGTAGCTGTGAGCGACTGATCATTGGTAGGCATGTCAGCTGTAAAAGGATATACAAAAGGGTCCGAGGACCGTCCCTGATCTAATTGGATGTATTTTAGTGAGTGTTTGGTCATATTTTATCTGGAAGTATCTTTTTTCTAAGTATGATTGAATTATAATATAATATGAATGTGGTAGCGATCTTTTCAATTTATACAGCAGGCCATCGTGCCACACCTTATCGAATGCTTGGCTGTCGTCGAGGAAGACTGCTGTGCAGTAACTTTTTTCTTCAAAAGATTGATTTATTAAGTTGACTACACGATGGACCTGCTATATGGTTGAATGGTCCCTTCTAAATCCAAACTGATGCGCTGGAATCAAATTCATCTCTTCGATGATTAGCGTAAGTCTTTTGGCTAGCAATTTTTCTAATAGTTTACCAAGTATAGATAGTAAACTAATTGGCCTATATGAAGCAGCCTCGTTGGGTGGTTTCCCAGGTTTTAATATAAGAATCACTTGAGCCACCTTCCAGAGTAACGGAAAGTACCCTAAACGCAGGACTGAATTGAATAATATTGTAATCATAACAAAGCCTTTGCGAGGAAGTTCCTTGATTATCTTTCCTGTTATTTGATCAATGCCGGGGGCCTTTTTTGGATGTAGATCATTTTTAACCATATCTTTAACTTCCTTAACTGAGAAGAGCTTTGGCAGTGGGGCCAATTGATATGGTGTGTGGAGATAATTCTTTATTTCAGCTTCTTCTTCTGGTGTTAAAGAAGAGGGCAAAGATTGAATAACTTTACTAAGATACTGAGCAAAAACATCTGCCTTATCCGAATCAGTGCGTGCCCAACTGTTGTCTTCTTTGCGTATTGGGGGAATTTGTTGATGCTGGTATTTAATCCTTTTGGTTGCTCTCCACAAAGCGTAGTTTGTATCAATGGTAGGGCTTAAATTTTCGAAGTACTCTTGAAAGCTTTTATTCTTTAAGTCTTTGATTAAACTCTTGAGTTTTGCAGATGCTTTATTATAGCGTGTTTTATCAGAGGGGTAACCAGTGTTCTGCCAGATTCTCCTCAGCCTTCTTTTTTCAGCAATTTTCTTTTTGATGACCATTGGACAGCATTCCTGTTTCCTTGTAATTGGGATATCTGGTGTCGCTTCCTTAGCCGACTCTTGTAATACTTGGGTAATACCGCAGCCTCAACGTCATCAGTAGTTTTGAGCGGTATTCTCATGTTCAGTTTATTATCAACTAAAGATCTAAAGTGGTACCAATCTGTTCTGTTATTAAAAAGTTTTGATGGCTTTTCTGTTTCAATAATTGTTGTACTTATTGTAGCTATAACGGGAGTGTGATCGGAGTTAAGATCCAAGCATGATGAGATGTCCAGGTACCCAGGAGCTATACCTTTGGTAACGAAGAAATCCAGCAAGTCCGGAATTTTGTTAACATCTGTGGGCCAGTACGTTGGTTCATATGTTGATAAATAATTTAGCTGTAGTTCTTGGACAACTTTATATAGTACTCTTCCACGTCCTGGTGGAGATATACGGGAACCCCAGAGAGTATTTTTCGCATTATAGTCTCCGCCTGCTAGGAACCTATTACCCAGGGAGCGAAAATAGTTAATAAAACCTTCTTTGTTAGTAGGGCGATTTGGCGGGCAGTACGCTGCTGAGAGTGTGAGAGGACCGTGCCAGTCTTCTATTAGAACACTAGTTGCTTGTAGGAAGTTCTTCTTGAATTTTGATAGCTCATAATGTTTAATACTATTCTTGATCAGTATGGCCGTACCTCCCATAGCATGTCTCTCTGCTTCTGGATGTTCTGTGGAATATATGTTGTAGTTTTGTATTTTGAGGTAACTTGAGCTTGTGAAATGAGTCTCTGAAACGAGTAAAATATCTACATTATGTAACTTAAGAAACATTTCTACTTCTTGCTTGTGTTTTGAAAGCCCATTGGCATTCCATAAGGCGATTTTAAATATTGGAGCCATTTTTATTATTTGACAATTCTTCTCTTAGGAGCCTGATCTGTGTTGATAATTCATTTATTGTTTGCTGTTGCGCCAATATAATTTGTTGCATTGATATAATGATGGAGGTTAAGTCCCCTGTTTGCTGACCTGGTTGTTGACGATTGATTTGATTATATTGACGGCTTGCTGTAACATGAAAATTGGCATGACGTTTTTCCAACATATCTGTATTAAGGGGAGTGAGGGTTTTATGTTGCATACTGGTCATCGTTAGGTTCTGAGGTTGATTTTGTTGTTCTTGATTAGCTTGTACTTGTGTCATTTGCTGTTGCGTTGTTGGTTGAATTGACCGCTGTTGATTTCCGGAGGTAAGTATTTTACAAGCTAGACCCGGGTTTCTTCTGTTTAGGATGTCGACATAAACTTTACAGCCTTTGTAATTAGCTGGGTGCGCACCGTCGCATAGTACGCATTTGGCAGGTTTACCATCATTACGATTTTTTGCACACGTGCGATAGTCGTGCAGCCCTGCACATTTGACGCATCGGGCTGGCCTAGTGCACCTGTTCCTTGTGTGGCCGTAGCACTGGCAATTTTTACATTGAGGTATCTGCATTTTCCTTATGGGTTCTTCAAATTGCACAATTTTCATTATTTTTAATTTTAAATATGTTCTTGTTATTTGCGTTACGCTTGATATCAGTGAAGAAGAGATTTTTTTTCTTCTTAGTTTCTCGGTTGATAACATTCATAATATTAGAACTTCGTGCCCTGCTTTCAATAGTTCTTCCTTGATTAGGGCAGTTTCTGTGGAATGGTGCATATTCTTTAACACGACTCTGTATGTCTTCTCCTCTTCAAGGCTATATGTGTGCCTTGCTACTTTATTTTTATCAAGAGCATCTCTTAATACTTTATAGTCTTCTACTTTTTTTACTTGTAATTTGACTTTGTTACCTTGCAATAATTGATAATTGTAAGCTGTTTTATCTATGTGGTTATTAACTAAATGTAGCAGGGGGTTTATTGCTGTTACATAGTGAATTATGAAAGGAGGAACTTGAATCTCTTTTTTCTCATTTTCTGCAGCGGGTATCGATCTAGTGGATTGCTCTCCTGCATCATTTGCGACTGATGCTAGTGCGTTATACATGAAGGGAATGTTGTTATTTGTTGATTGTTGTGAATAATAGGTGTTTGAATTAGCCGTAAAACCGGCATTATTGTTGTACAAAATGTTACGTTCTGCCAAGGATTAGAAATTTAACTAAGTTTACCAGAATAACAGCTAGACCCAGCAGATAAGTGGCACGGGTTCCGATACCGCGCCTGACCTCTGTCTGGATATCACACACGAACCACACCACGTCTGTTCGACTCTGCTATTCAATATATACTCCTTTAAGAAATGCATTTTAACAAAAACAAGAAACTAAAAATGCAAGTTGTATCTATATACAAAGTTAAAGTAAAAAAATAACTAAATATTTTGTATATTTTTAATAGCCTTAAAGATGCTGATCTGTTCTTTTTTAATTCAAAGTTTTCAGTAACATGAATAAAACAGTCCATACCAACTTTAGTTTGAAACTGAGTATTCGGAGTAGTTGAAATAATGTTAAATAAAAACGAAAATCTAGAATTCTTGATGAAAGAAAAATTTGTCAAGGTAATAAAAAACAGCATTATTTTTCTATTTTGGAAGATTCACATAGAGGAATAAGAGATTATATCAAAGGCAACAAGTAACTTTACCATTATATATTTTTTTTAATAAAAAATTTGGTTATTTTACAATCATACCTTGTATGTCTGTGAAGTGCTTGTTATCGCTAAGACCACCGCAATTTATGGATATCAATCTTATGCTTGACTGCGGTGGAGTGGAGAGCAGTGAAGTATTAGCATAATATTTTTGATCGTCAATATTGCAAGAGCAATATAGGGGCCGGGAAAAAATTGACGGATGTCCTTACTTAATCATGACGGACACGGCTTGTGCCCAGCATAAAAACTATATTACACTTCATGATTTCCATTTTTTCTTTTTATTGGCGGCCGCGCACAGAGCCATAGCCCTGGACGCTTGCACGGGCTGAGCATCGATTTAAGTGCAGAATAAAGTGCGGGGCGCCGCATAAATTCGCAGCCGCGATAAGGGGCGCATAATTTCTGGAAGTGTAATACCGCCTGAACATATCAGTTCGCTATTTCTATCGCCTCCCGTGGCTGCAAGCAACAATGGCCAGCAATTCATTAGATTCGGCGAACAATAGACAATTCCGCGCCCTCGCACTTGAGGGGCTAGCGCCCCAAAGTGCGGATAAAATACGTAAAAACCCCACTGCGTCAATTTAATATTGTTTCCGCGCACACTAACCATTCAGTGGAAGGCCCACTGCGCTCTCCTTTAAAAGGATTTCGTGTTCGGGGGTGGATAAATTACGCGCCAATTTTTTAGTACATGCAATAAATTATTTATTATGGCCGCTTTGTACACAACGTCATTCCAACTCCACCAAGACGTCGTCCTTGCCGACGGCGTCACCCTCGTTCACGAAAATGCGTTTTATCTTCCCGCTTGCGGCAGATAGCATTAAATTGCGCATTTTCATTGCTTCTAAGGTTAAGAATTTAAATAAATTTCGAAATGTTAACAAATATTTCGAATAAATTTACCAACAGTGCATAATTCCTGGCCGTTGGTTACTTCATCACCTACTTTACAGCAAATGCTTTTTATTAAACCAGGCATGGGGGACGTTATTTGTTTTGACGCAGACATTTTCAACTTCTTGGGCATTAGTTTTAAAAAATCAAAAGCTACTTTGGTCATTACTTTTACTTCGTATGGAGTTCCCTGAAAACTATATGAAATTTAATTTGGTCATATAAAAATATAAGCTGTTCTTACATTATTTTATATTTACCAGTGGGACATTTTATTAGCAACTGTATGACAACTTCCTCTTCGTTAATTTTGCTTATTATTAGAGGATTTGAAAAGCTTCGATTTACATAAACCTCGAATGTCTTTTTGTGGAACTGTACTAAGAAAATGTAGTTGTCAACATAAATTACTTTAGCCGGAGTGTGTCCGTCGTCTAATGCAACAACGAGATCCCATTGCTTTTGGTTGTTACCGCAAAGCTTCTGACAGGTGCCGCTTAAATACGTTTTGTTTTTAATATCCTTTGTGACATAGACACACAAAGCTATTGCTGCCAACTTCATTTTACTCTTTTCATCCAATTTACATCCCTTAAACCCCCCAGGATACACTTCAGGAAGATAATTTGTATTTATGTCGCCTTCCCTAAATCTTTTCCCCGTTAAAATATCTCTCAATAAAGGCACGTTGTGCGCCACCCCGCAGATCACATGGGAGTCCAGAGCAGCGACACTTCTGCGGATTGCTTCTTCTCTATTCTTTCCGTGGCAAATTAATTTGCATATCATCGGATCGTAATAAATACTAATTAGGCTTCCCTCCTCCACTCCGCTATCGCATCTCACGCCTTCCAGCTGCGGCTCTTTGTAGGCGAAGAGTTGGCCTGTGTTTGGGAGGCCGAGGCTGTTGTACGAGTCCTCCGCGTACACCCTGCTCTCTATGGCCCACCCACTAATTTCGACGTCTTCTTGTGTGATACCGAGGGGATACCCTTTGGCTATTCGTATCATCTGCTGCACCAAATCTATGCCCGTTATGGATTCAGTGACGGGATGTTCGACCTGCAATCGGGTGTTCATTTCGAGAAAATAGAAGTTTTTATGTTCGTCGACCAGGAATTCCACAGTTCCTGCTGAATAATACCCCGTTTGCTCACATAAAGAGATTGCTTGCGTTCCGATTGCATGGCGGGTGTGTTTGTCTAAAAATGCACTAATAACTTTTATTTAGGTATGCAAAAACATTAAAAAAACTTTTGTACCTTGGAGCTTCTTCAATAATTTTCTGATTTCTTCTCTGTATGCTGCATTCCCTTTCGTTTAAATGGATGATGTTACCTAGCTTGTCCCCCAGTACTTGTATTTCAATATGTCGTGGGTTGCTAATGAACTTCTCAATCAAGACGCGACCGTCTCCGAAGTTTGCTAAAGCTTCTTCAGTGGCCAGTTTAAATCCTTCTCTGGAACAGGGAGAGAGGTTTTGCAATTAGACTCTTACGCAGACTCACCTGGCTTCTTCGTCGCTTCTGGCGATCCTCATGCCCTTTCCGCCCCCGCCGGCAGCGGCCTTTATTATTACGGGGTACCCGACTCGCCGGGCAATATCCACGCATTTGCTGTCGTCCATTATTATTCCGTCGTATCCGGGGATTGTGTTTACATGTGCCGCCGCCGCCAGTCGTTTCGATTGTAGTTTATCGCCCATTCCTGCTATACATTTGGCGGAAGGTCCTATGAAGACCACATTACGGCTTTCCTAAAACAACTGCGATGGCCAGGAGGTAGCGCTGGGGCCGCATTTCTCACCAACATTTCCACGAAATCCGGGTTTTCGGACAGAAATCCGTAGCCCGGGTGGACGGCCTGCGCCCCGGTGGTCGTTGCGGCCTGGAGGATTTTTTCCATGTCCAAATACGAGTGATTGGCCTCTGGGGACCCTATGTGCACAGCCTCGTCGGCGAGCTTTACATGCATCTGAAAAACAGCTCTTGTACAGACATTTAATTAGTAAAATACATATACGCCACGCAGAGGAATAAATGTCAACGGGGTAAATTTTTTACTTTGTATTTGGTTAAAGGTATTTAATCTGTGCTTTAACTATTAAAATTATTATAGTCATGTTATAGATTGCGATATTATAAAAATTATTAATTTCGTTAATATTATAAACTTAATTTTAGGTATATGCATGCGGAGTTTAATTTATTGCTTTTTTTAAATTTTTATGCTTGTTATTTTACAACATGTATCGTACGCAGCGAAATCTATTATAAATCAGAATTATTGTTATTTTTTAAATTTATTCTAAAACTTATTGCGGCCTTAAAAGCAGTTTCAGGAACTGTTAATTGGTGGTACGTAGCACAGCATTTATGTGACTACATATTTATTTCTGATTTGGCCTAAAGTGAATGCGAACACATCTCTGCTCGAGAAAATTTTAATAGAACATAAAAAAGTTTGATTAAAGGGTTTGTTGCATTTTCATTTATGTAGTGTTGGTAGTAAATGTCCACATTTTTATCGTGAATTAAAGTATCAGTTCGGATTAATTTACAGGGTGGATATTATTTATAGTCTTTTATATGCACAATTGAGGAGCCAAATTATTTTATTTAAACTAAAGTTTGATGTACAAGATATGTACCGCTTTGATTTCTAATCGTTTATCATCTCTCGTTTGCATAACCCCGTAATTTTTTTTGAATAGAAAGAAGTATGATGTTTAAAGTCATCTTGGTGAAAAATGATATCATTACAAATGACAATTTCTTCACTTGAGAACAATACCTTTTTCAATTTTCAGTGCGCTTGTTTGCCATAGTTCATAGTACAGAGTTACTTCCCAATACTATCAAGTACACATCTTTGCTTACTCTTCGACCTTTATTGTTGGATGCTGTGGTACATAACCTAATTTTTGTTTTTTGTTCGGTCTAATTGAGAAATATTCTTACGATTAATGAGCTGTTGCAAGTTTGTTAAATTTTGCATTTGTGATAGCTGAGCGATCGGAGCTAGGAACATGTCCATTATCTTGTCTGAAACGTAATAAACTACTTCTGGCAATGTGTTCGCTTACAATACCTTCCCCGTACAGATGTATAAATTTTTCGAATTTTGGTTGTATTTTAACTGTAACGGAAGTAAAAACACTATGCACCGACAAAAGAACTTACTTCTATTTTCAAGTTTATATCAATATATTTTCTTTCCAAGGACTTTTAGAAATAAATTTAAGTCAAATTATTGTTTACTAAAATATGATTTAAATAACTGATTAATAGTGTCCAGTTAAAGCAAGAATTGGCATTTGAGTACCTTTTATCCAAAAATCCTCTCGAATCTTTCGGGTAATGTGCTGGGTTATTACGGAAATTAATTTTATTGTAATTTTAAATTCAAAAAAGGTATATTGCACTGTCACTTTTGTTTTTATTATTTTATAAAAACTTCTCCAGTATTAAGACTATAAGCTAAAAATATAAAGAGCTGTATACGATATGGGAATTAAAATTAAGTTTTACTTGATCATTGTTTTAAATTGTGCCATTTTAAGAAAGCGAATGAACAAAATTACTTGAATATCGTGCGTAAAAGGCAAACAGCTTGAAATTTCGCACGTTCAACGCAGTTAGGAGACAAAGAAAAAGAGAGTAAAGAAGCGATACGACATTAAAAACTTAAAATCAACAAACAAAAATTTACCAACGAAAAGAACTGCAGCTATAAGAATATGGAATATACAAAAGTATGCGCATCCAATGACTGAAAAAAGTTATTGCAGAGATTACAACACTAAAATCGAACATAGTAATCGATAACTGTTACCGTCTTTGGAGTAGAGTATTTAAGCAGCAAAATGTCAAAAGTAGGGTATGCATACTAATAAGAATATAGACGAAGTATATTGTAATTAATTTACTAACGCCACCATAAGGGTACCCCACGTCTTGTCGAGTTTGCGGCTAATACCGGCTTCACCGTTTTTATTGCCGTCGAGATGTCACGGTTGAGCGGTGAACTTAATGTCTTCAATAAGAGCAGTTGCCGTGAAACGTACGATGCTTGTACACGTGAAGAATGCGAAAAATATCCAGTTTGTATCAGATACTTTAGTGCTACTAGAAATGTCTAGAATAGGTAATAAAGGCACACAGATAAGTAGTCAGGGAATTAATATCACATTAGAACAGTACAACGAACATATTTTTAAACTTAACAAAAGTTGATGGATAACTAACGACTATTATAGGAATATATACAATGAATCGCGGACTGCGGTGCGGACAGACAGGATCTCTCTGATGCTTGGCGGGTGGCCTACTCAGTCACTAAAAATAAATGAGTATCTGCGTTCACTCGAACAAGGGGTAATAATGGCGGTCGTCTAACGCGCGATACTTGCCACATTGCCCCGCATCAGAGATGGTGCGCGACGACCGGGCAGAGAGAGCGAACATATGAGAGCTTTAGCCTCTCAGTTTGCAGGCCATGCTCTCACAGTTTGTACTGTACTGTTGCGTGTGGATATTTAGTATTCCAAAGACACGAATTATTATTATTTCGGTGGTAGTAATATAGACTTGAGAGCAAAACAATCTACCCAGCAACATGCTTGAGTTCTGAGAGAATGTGTATACACTCCGATAACATTCCAAGCAGAGTTCAGTGTATTGTTTGAAAGTTTAAAAGCTGTGGTTTCAAATGATACCACTTTGATTGGAATTGGACCTGTCCTGACAAAGTTATGTGTCTTAGAATATGTGTAATATAAAATAGTTGAAAGAGAGAAGGTGATTATGAAAGTAAAAAAAAATGAAATGCTCAGTTGAAATTAATTTAATATTTTTTTTAATACATTGCTTTCAGTTCCATCACACTCCCTGGTGCAAGATTTCTGACCTGGATTCTTCGCTTAAGCTCACCCCAAACATGCTCAAATGGGTTCAAGTCTAGGCTACACGGAGGCCATTCCATTTTCGGTATACCGACGTCCTCCAAGTAGGTAGTGGTTACTCGCGCGGTGCGGCATCGCGCATTAGCATGAAGTCCTCACCAACAAATCCCCTAAACGGAATAACGTGTGCCTTCAAAATGTCCCTGATGTAGCAGTCCGCTATTAAATATCCTCCGCGTCCTCCACTTGGCACGAAAACTAATTTTGTTTTTCCGTGCATGGAAATGTTTGTCCAGAACATGCAAGAGCCACATCCATTTGCGACAGTTTTTTGAATACATCAATGAGCAAATCAGTCCCCTAGTCTTCTACAGACCCGATGTCTCCTGTCGTTGCCTTGTAGGCACATCCTGGACTCGTCGATGAATGATATCCGAGTCCAATAACCGAGGTCTCAATCGAGATGTTCACGAGCAAATTCCAATCGCCTTTGCTTTTAGACTGCAGTCAGCTTGGGGCCCGTAGCTACTCTTTTGAGGTCAGGTTGGCTGCCTTCAGTCTTCTTCTTACTGTTCAAGCGCTGGAGACCACACCTCTGACCGCACTCAGCACTTACGTCAACTTTGGATAAGTCTATAGTCTATAGTCTATAACATTCTCCTGCACAAATACTTAGAAGTTATGAAAGTAAAAGACTAAAATGTGCAATCATTTTGAAGCATTCTTTAAGGAAGTTTCTTCCATTATCTCGCTTGATTGTCAAAATAATTTGCAAAAGGTGTGAAGGGGGGCTAGAAGGATTTTAATCGCGTTGTAGACGGGATGCATAGGTTACAAAAATAAGTAGGAGAAAATCGTTCCAAAATGTTGTTATAAAAGCAAAATGATATAATGCGCAAATGAACCACCAATCAGAAGCAAGTTCTAAGAGTTTGTTCCGCTTTTCTTTGGGACACGTGACGTTTTCAAAAAGATACTTAAACTGCACCAAACTAAAATACCTTATAAATTTTATGATTACCTAAACGGTCATGTAGTAGATGGAAACGGGTAGTATTTCCTATTCACTATTCTTAGAGAAATCTTTTTAAACAGTGATGTCAAGAGTAATGCTTACTTTTATAATAATTTGGTCCAGAAATTTTTTTTATCTAAGAATATAGAAAATGAGTGGAATAAATTTTTGTTTTCGGAAATGAGCTAGTATAGAAAGTGTTTTGTCATGTAGATCTACTCACTGCATAACAACTTTACGAAAAGAAACATATATGTAGTATCACCTTTGCCACAGCTTTGAACACACTTAATTTTGTTATTATGATGACTCGCAGTATGTTAACTGCGTACGCGATAGTCATTTAGCAGACTGCATTAAAAATAGATTGTGTTAATTGTTTAGTATATTAACGCACTTGCAACAAGTATTTCACCTCTCAGTAGTTCGTCTATTTCTGTGTAAAAAGCATATAACAACATAGTCAATTATCTGTAACTTTTACTGGAGTAAATTAATTAACATAAATCATAGTGAATGTAACTGTTTCAATCTTGTTAACTTATCTGTTAATTGTTTTATTTAAATTTCCTCGAGTACTTCCTAGATATAATGTGCAAAGCAGACAGATCGACGGCCTAACGTACACGCGGACAGATAAATATAGTGAAAGTAAGAGGTAGCTTTTGTTATTTAGTAATGATAATAATATCGATTATGGATATGTTTGTTATACATAACATACAACAAAAAAGACCAAAGGCTGTTTGATAGCTGTGCCGCGCCGAGGCTTCGAGCAGATTACGCTAACTTTTCTCAGAACCGTGGTGAACCTCCGGCAGCTCTTCTTTCGCCGCACTTGCCTGGTGTCAATTATTACCCTATTTCTTTCCTAAGGCCGTTCTGTTTCAAAATCGTGATGACCTATGCCATTTATGGAATGGCTTGTGGAGGAATCGCCATACTCTCGGAATTTCTTATACCGCTATGGTAGATAGAAATGAACCGTGGATGAGTCTTGATTTGGTATCGCATACGCTTCAAACCTATTGCTAAAACAACAATGAGGGTACCTGTGCTGCTATTGTTTATCTTTAGGGATAGACCAGAAATGTTGATCGTCCTTCTTTTTTCTGGGCTTTCTAAATTACATTATTTTATAGATGCTTTTTTTCCCCAAAGAGATCTTCCTGACTCATAAAAATCGCACTTTCGTCACCATTTCTTTAAATCTTCTTTATAGTTTATTCATTAGGATTTTTTAATCTCGAACAGTTTCGTCACTCTCTTTTTTGTCGCTAATAACTGCGATCCGAATTTAGTATCACTGACTTTCTCCAAAAGATCATTACTTAACTTCATGGTATTTCATTGTGCTTAATAAGCTTTTATCACTTGGACGTTGTTCCTTAGTGTCTCTATTCTATCTCTATTCTTAATTCTGAATTAAGTTTTTAATTTAGCTGTAGCTCTTGTGGCAACCACCGATCGTTAGACGGCAGCTTTCCGCATCCTGCTTGCAAAACTTTTCTTCTAGTTACAAATGATTGTCGTAGGTTTTCAGGTACGACTTTATCAACAAACGATCTGCTTCTATTCTTAACTCTTCTAATTTTTTTGTGTTTTATTTTAATACCTTTCTAAAATCTTTGGCGTGTTTTCCTGTGTTTACCTTTTAGGTTTCTGCAATGTTCTTCTTCATTTGTACTCATTTTTACTTTTTCCCTTAAACTTTGGAAGTGTTTATCCGCCATTGGTTTTATTTTTTACAATTCTCTTGGCAACTTTTCTTTTGCTTTTTATATTTTCAAAATTAGAATATTCTTCTGCATTTGTCTGTAAGTTTTTTCAACTTCCAAAAGTCCTTTTTTTAAATATCCAGAGAATTCTTTCACGCTTATTTCTAATTCTTCGCATAAAATCTGGAACGTCCTTCAAATAACTTTTTTTCTAAGCTTCTAATTTATTTTTGTAATTCTTCTCTTAAGCAAATTTTTGAAATGTTTTTTTTGTAAATGTTATTAATTTTTGTAAAATACCTTTTAGTTTTTCTCTCCAGTTCTGTATTAACTCATATATATTGATAGGTTTGGACATTTGTATGTATTTCATTTGTAGGTTTTCATCTTTGTTAGTCACAGCCTGGCGTAACACTATTTTCTTCCGCAAGGTCTCTAAATTTCGCTTTATAACGTGCTTTTTAGCTCAACTACTTTTAATTCGTGCAACTTAATTTACCTTATCATGGCTGTTTATTTAAACAATTTATTGAGTTCCGATCAGGGTGATACAACTCACACTAGTTGTAACAAACTCACTTATGGGTTTGACTGTTTATTTGCACTTAACAATTATTTTATAATATATAGGCACTATATATTTCAACAGTAAATTAGCCAATGAGTTACTAGTTAATTATTTTCACTGCGCAATCGGGTTTCTAATAAATTTAGATTACTACGTTGGCTATGCTGCACTACAATGTAAGTCCCTTTTGATAGTTCATTTTTAGCTTAAATAAATGCGAAAATAACAAAATTCAAACATCGTGCTGCTGCAAAAATGGTAAAAGACGTTTTTGCAAACATTAGTCTGAGTTGATAGACTTACAGGTGATTAAAGCTCTGATCTTTAAACCGTAATTTTGTATAGCTTGCCAATCAAGAAAATTCTTTAGGAATTTTGCTTTTGCTTTCTTTTTTAGTACTCTGGAGTATTTATCCGGCTGTGGGTAGTGTAGTAGCCTTGTACAGCAACATAGTTGAAGTTGGTAAAGCAATACGTCTCACCATTCATCACCACGTACTGATATCGTGTCAATAGATTTAAGTACAACTTACAGAAATAGGACCGTGCTGTTTGATTCCGTTTTACATCCCCATCAGGGGCCATTTTAGCCCTAAAATTTATTAGACTAACTCTAGATTTTACTTTTTGCACAAAAGACTGCAATATTTTGACTTGCTTGACCACCTCTTTTGATTGTCTTTATAAAGCTACAACACCTTTTATTCGTTCTTCTCATCTGTCATTCTACGTTCACCTCTACTTCCTGTTCTCTAAACAATTTTGGCACACAAACAACAGTAGAATTAGGAACATTTGTGTTTGTGCAAAATTATTTTGCTGCGTTCCACGTTGTTCAACGACATCTTAGCAACTGACTCGTCTAGACAAGTTTGCCCATATCACGTGATATTTTTGTGCTGACCGGGCAGTCTGCTTACATAGGCAGTTCACAAACTGCTGTCCTTTTAATGTTATATTTAATTTTTGGTGCTCCAGTCTTGATGTTTTTACCTTTTACTTGCGATTTCGATATAGAATCTTTGTAGCGTCGTTCAAAAGATTATGAGAACCTTTCGTGTCGAATGTATTATAATCATTACGAACCTTTTATAGCTCTGTTTTTGCCGCACCTGTCTACAGTCCTGCTAGAAAGACCCACTTTCCTGTTACACTGATAGATGCTTTATGACTATACTTTTATAATCTTACTGCACTATACAGAGTGCACAGACGCTTGTCTGCCATTTGAAATTTTGGATAGTGACAAATATAATGTAAATTAAATTTCTTGTACTTATATTACAAGTATTTAGTGTGGTCCCCTCCGGTTGAACAGATAACATCTAAATTCATTCTATGCAAGATGAAGAATGCCTTGCGTTACTGAGTTTACCGCCGCTGATACGGTTTCTTATGTCGTCCAAAGTTGTTGGTACATATGGTACATAAACTGCTTTTCTACAAATCTTCATTCCTCATACTGTTTATCCATCGTTGAGGTACAAATTAACTCAAAAAATGTCGAATACTCGTCTCGTTGGAAAATGAGGTTTTCTGTATCTTCATTAATTTGAGGAAAAAGCCAGTTTTGCTACATCAGTAGCCGTGGTGCCATCACAAACAAGGTTTATAAGCCTTTGTTGTTGATACAGCACAAAACATATTAACTTCAGGGAAGTCCCTCTCATGTTTCAATGTTGCCTGTAAATTTTGCTTTAATTTTTTTAAAACGACACAAATAAATGGGTTTCGTTAATATTTTTGTTTGTCTTGGCTCGCTTTTATTTAGAGATTTAGATCTTTCATTTTATTTTTTACTCAATGTAGTTTATTCACCACAAATTGTGTTATTATACCTGTAAAACTGTTTTGACTCACATAAATGATTTGTTGTTATTTAATGTTGTTGTGATTCGATCAAAATGCTTACTTGTTTGATCCAATTACTTTAAACGAACCGAACGAAACAACGCATGTGTTCCAATTAGATTAACACATACTTTTTTAGAACATATTGATGTGTACTATATATATATTTATTTGTGCAAATTTTGATTTTAGTATTATCCGTTCCAGTTGACAGTTGTTTTATACATTTAGAAGTTTAACATGGTTACATGTACAACTTAACAATTTTGATTTCTGTAAGGGTTATTCTTTTCTTAATTTTTTTTATTATCTGTTTTTACTTGCTATTTTAAATATTTTATTTTTACAAATACCAGAAAAATTACGATAATGTTGGAATTTTATTAGGAGCGTTTGTTTTATCGTATGAACACGCTTGTCTGTTGTTTTTATTTTATTTGCGCACATTTAAAATTGTATTCCTACTTACTGTTTAGCTAAATTTGGTTTTTAAAATTCCACCCAATTATCAATATTTTTACGTAACCATGAATAAATTGCTGTAAAATAACTTTGAGTAAGCAATCACTAAATTGCATGCACTGCATCATGCAGCAGAACGATATTAATAAACTCGATATTTTAACCAATTGCATGCTACTAGGGTCGTGACGCACGTATCGAATACGTTTCGTTTATTTGTGAGCACTAAAAAACCATACCGAAGTGTAATCCACCGTGGAATAAACAGCCACGGTTTTTATTCCCATCTTTTTGGCTGTCCGAATGATTCTGCACGCGATCTCGCCTCTATTTGCTATCAGGATTTTTTTGAAAGGAGGTGCTTCGCTGCCGTACCTCGAATTTCTACTGCACTGTCGTTGTGGGCGTAAATTGGGATTCCGCAGCTATAAAAAACGTTAACAGAAACCTCTGCGAGCAAAAAGTTTGGGTTTACCGTAACAACTCCTTTCAGAGTTCGCTGATTTATCTTGCCGAAGGTAGCCATGTTTGTGTTCCGATAGAACAACAACTTGAATAATTGATATTAAGTTTTGAGTAGAAGCGAAAGCGCCAACAACAAACTGTTTGTTTCATTTGTATAATTAATGTTTCGGCGGAGTCTACAAGCAACTAACTAATCGGGAGCGGCGATAAAGTTAAAAATATTTGTTATGCGGAGTTATCGTGCGGCTATCAATTTGTCGGTCAAATATCAGACGGCAGTGTTTAGCGAGCATGAATTATTTATCAGGGCCCGTTTCAATAATAAACAGCCCGAGACGGACTCGAACCGTTCGGGAGCGCCGGATGCAAGGGCGCGTTATCGTGCGAAAGGGGTCTGATTTAATCCTGAAGCCATCATTGACGATTCATTTAACGGGAGAAGTTTTGAGAAGAATCGCGGTGATGCAAGGGGCGGCCACCCTGCTCCAATTCCACTCGGTGTCGGGGTTCAATGGCGTCATTAAAGTCACGTGTCGCACGCTACCTACAGATTAGTTTTATTATGAATTCTATTGTTGCAGCGAGGCCACATCAAATGGCAGCCGCGGAGCACCCTTTTGTTTAGGGAAATGCAGCCTTAAAAATTCATAAAACACGCGTAATAGTAATTGCTTTATGAATTTCGTAGGCGCCGGCGTTGCTTGAATGTTTATTTGTAGTTGTAGTTCCATTCGAAACGCACGGTTTTCCTAATTTCAGATTTCGTTGGCATGTCCAGAAGTTCTTAACGTAATATTCCTGCATGTTTTGTAGTGTGGTAGACATAACTACTAATAAATCTATTTAATACTGTAATTTCACAATTTACAGCTTAGTTGTCATATTAATGTTATTATGCAATTTTGAATGCCACTTAGTATATTTGGTTGCCTATCTGCTTAAAGAAGTGTTTTTTAAATGATGACATCATGAAGAAATTATGTCGTAGGCAAAAACCATCTTAAGTTATAAGTTTTGGTTATAGTTTTTTTCAATTAAATTTAATTTTTTAATATTATATTATCAGTTCTTTTGGATTTCCAAAACATATTTTAGCATTTTAAAATGGTAGGCATCTTGTCTTATTTTCTATAATTTTTTTGAAATTACTTTTTTCTTGTTTTATAATATTTTAAATCTGAATTACTTCTAAAACCATTTGCTGTATATTTGCTGTCAGTGTTAAAGTTGTAATTAATTCCTTAATAATTTTTTTCTTTCTGCCAATGTAATTCAATTAAGAATGTGGGCGGAAATTAAGTTGAATTAGTTTTTTCCCATACGGTTATTAGTGATATAGAATATAGTACTAAAACAGTTCTTTCAATTGATATACATACATCATCCAGAGTTCGAGATTCGAATTATGGTATATACATTACGTTCAATAATAAAGTATGCACTGTAATCTTAAAAAATAAAAATGTAAATAACTATTTTTTATTGAAGTATACGTTATGAACTGTTGCACAATTATCTAATATTTGGTCCAATAATCTCCATTACTGATTATCGCTTCACGCCCTTTTTTCATGTTTTCGACTGAGTTTTCTACATAACCTTTGATAAAGATCGAAATGTCTTCTTAATTTCATCGTGTACACGGAATTATTATCTTTTTGCATCACCCATTCTGTCAGAATCAAAACAGTTTTCACCAAACTTCAGCAAATATTTCTGATAGATGGTGCACATTTTCTCGACCTTTAAATTGTTCGTAAACAGAAAGAGGTAACCTAAACCGCGTTTACGAAACATCCCCCGTCATGCACTTCTTCATGATGTTTTATTATGCGCTGAAGAATCACGTTACTCTTCGCTGACCACGCTTTCGATAAGTAAAACTCGCCCGTGAAGATAGCATTGTCACAATCTCTATCTAAATTTTTCTTTGTCTATGCCAGTTATTATTCTACGTGCTTTTCTGAAAAAGGTTTTTTCAAAGTTTATCGAAAAGAAACATTTTTCACGCAAGTGATTTCGGTCGTATTTAGAGAGACCTGAATTCCTTTCTTTTGGAGTTTTTTCTACATTCCCAACTTTCGAATATCACTTTACCCACTTCTTAAGGAATGCTTTTGACTTCCGCATATATTTTGCAGACGTTTCATATGTGAAATTCGGTCCTTTTGCATGATTGATCGCCTTGTATAGCGCCAGGGTTTTGCATTCATTGTAAATATAACGAGTTCACTGACTTCAACAACACAATGTGTCTGCAAACTATATACTGCACAAAAGAGCATGAAATAAAGATTCAAACGAATTAAGACAGTTACTGTTTTGTCATACAAATAATAATAAGAGCACAAGTCTTGATTACTATAATTTTAATAAAGTAATTAAAAGTAATAAATAAAAACTAAATTTTTATCTAGTGGTTTCTCTATGGATCATTGTGTGAATGTAGTAGTATGTACTAAATTTTATGAGATTATAAAGTATGTTCTAATAAGAATGGCAACCATGCTTAAAATGTTATAACTGCCACTAGTTCTCATTTGTGTTTGGTATACTCTGACAATTTATCATGGTTAAATACACGCCTCAAGTATGTTTGGTTGTTGTCCAAAATGTTTTATGAAAATAGACGTTCTTTTGTGAACATAACGTGCTCTTTGAGAAATCTATGGTCCACATAATCGCTTTTCTGTGCTTGCTATTCGTCGAATCGTTGAAAAGTTTGAAAGGGATATTAATCTTTACGTTACGAAAATACCAAAAAGATGTCTAAATACGAGAAATGTAGAGAATATTGCTGCTGTAAGACATAGCGTTGCAAAGGCTCCAACTTTATTGATTCCTCGTCGTGCTTAAAAATTAGAGCTTAGAAGAACGATAACTTAGGGTATTTTGCAAATAGATTTGTATTTATATTGTATAAGATTGTGGTAACTCAGGAACTAAAGCCACTGGACTATCGTAAGCGTCATAACTTTATTGCTCGGGCTTTTTTTGAAACGGATCATAATTTTGGACAAACAATTATATTCTCAGATGAAGCTCATTTCTGGTTAAGTGGATATGTTAATAAACAAAATTGTCGTTTTGCGAAAACAATCTACATGATATTTATTTTGCATCCCCAAAAGGTCACTTTATGGTGTGCTTTATGGCATGGTTGGATCATCGGACCATTCTTTTTCTAAGACTAGGTAGGAGATGCAGTTACAGTGACTTGTCAGCGGTACCGATTGATGTTAACAGATTTTTTTGTGATCAAATTGAAATGAAATTGATTTGGAGGACATGTGGTTCCAACAAGGCGATGCCACACTGCTAATGCCACTACTGACGTATCTCAAGAAAAGTTTGACGGAAGGATAATTTTAATTGGCCTCCAAGAAGTTGTGGTTTAACTCCTTCAGATTACTTTTGGGGTGGGTGATTTAAAATTTGTAGCCTATGCAAACGAAGCACGAACCCTTGATAAATTAAGATTGAGTACTACATTGGTGACATTAGACCTGAGTTATTGCACAAGGTCAACAAAAATTGGGTTTATTGAGTTTGCTCATGCGCACGAATTTGAAGTGGACACTTAAATGATCTGTTATTTAAAATATAATGTAATTGACTATACCAGTTTCACAATGACAATGTTATTCATGGCATTGATGATAGTAATACAAGCATTAGCAGTAACATATTTTATTTTGAAGACGTTGCACTTTTAATATATTGGATGTGTCTGTGTTGCTCCAGATCGGTGGTGCATAAAGTATCAGTGGCCTTAGTGATTTATACAACAAGATGACACATTTAAGCTTGAGTTATGATTTTCTGTTAATAAGAAGAGCTTAAGGTTACGTGAAACTTTAAGGTTAGTCGTGAGTACAATAGTATTTGACTGCGGCGTCTGTGGGATTCCGTGGAATAATGTTATACTTAGTTATTATATTGGTTATTTGTTGGAATTAATTTGTAAGTTCCATTTACTGTACCACGAGCTTAGTTGCCGAATTGCGTCTTCTAATTTATTGATCACTTGGATAAGGTCAGTGTGTTTTACTAGGACTGCTAATATCATTTGCAAAGGTCGCTAAGGTTGCTTTGATAGGTAGAATATCAGATGTGTCTATGATGAATAGCAGTGATTCCAGCAAAGTTTCTTGGAGGCTTGCTTTAATAGTTCTTTTTTTAGAGATTGTGGAGTTGATGTGTACAGCAAAAGTTTTATTTTCCAGAAAAGAGAAAATATGATTGCAAAAATCTACATTTTAAAGTGCAAGAAACGTGATACATACTTTCAGTATTTTCAAAAGTAAGTATCTGGGATCTCACATATTTCTCCCAGCGTCGGCTTCGCTATTCTAAACATTTTGGAAAGTTTTGTGTTGGAATCTTGAATAACTGTCTTATCATATAAGTCTAAATCTCCTTAACAGCCTGAAATCTGGAACAATAATTTATGTTTTGGAAACAACAAAAATTTCAAGACGTGAATTACCTTCAACAGATTCTAGGCCATTTCTAAATTTTTTTAAATATGGCTTTATTTGTGTTGCACGCTTTGTTTCCGAAAGCTTTCTAAATCATCCAATAGTTTCTTCAGACTAATATTCTTGTTTTGCACAAAATATGGTGCAGATTTGCTGTGCTACTTACTCAGTTATCATAAATGCGACAATCACATACAATACGTTTGCACTCACCGGCATCTAACTTCCAACCGACCCAACCAGTGAAGTTGTCCTCATTCACGCATACGTACTATAGTCTATCATCGGTTACTAGGTTATACAGAGGCCATGCAAACTATTTCTATTATGTTAATATAGGCTCGACAGACCTTATATATACAGTATAAATAATTATATGGGGTTCAATATGTAAAAAAAAGAATAAATAGTTTGTCAACAAAAAGAGGCTTCCTATAATTATGTCAGATTGTTAGGAAACTACCAATTACTGATTTTAGTTGTTTTACGTGGAATTTTTAACAAGCCATTCTACAATTTTTTAAAACTTAACAATGATGAAATAAATAAAATTAATTATATGATACCCTTTAGGTTAAGTAGTTTAAGATAGTTTTAATACCTAGATAAAATTTTCTATATGATTAATCAAGAGAAACTGAAAAGTGACTAATTCAACATTAATTACTTACGTATTTGTGTAATAGGTATGAAAGCTGCTTTATGGAGAAAACAACCGCAAGCATAAAAAATGAAATAGAAATTCTAAAACAGCTGCAGTTTGTAAGGGTAAACAAAGCAGACTTGCGAAACGTGCAGATGACAGTTTAAATCACATTACATGTATAACAAGGCACTAGCACTGTCAAGGGGGAGGTTGCGTCCTCTAATCCTTATTTTTAGGCAGTGAATGTGTAAAACTTTATCAAACTGTTTAGATGACGTTTAAATGAATTTCGATGTGAGGTTGAAATAAAGTGGCACATATGCGTAGTCATGAGAGGGTATTAGTGTTAAAAAACAATTATTTTAAATTACTTTCACTGTCTTGGATTATTTCGAGAAATAGACTTAAAGGGGGTAGCATATTAAAAATAACACTTGTAGCTGAAATTGTTTCTAAAACATTTTCTAATTTGTAATGTAATATCGTTAATGTAGGGTACACATATTTATAAAAATTGCATAAAAATATACCAATAAGTCACGAGCATTATCCGTAGAATATTCTTTGCTTTGTGTACAATTATTTCGAATTTTCTTTTGTGGTAGTAAAGTACAACTTGACATTAGAAATTATGTTGGATTTATTCCAATATACCTCACTTGTACTTTTTTCAGTTAAAAATATATTTTTTAAAAAATTTGGACTGTGAACTGTTCTCTAAACAAACTTAAAAGTAGTTCTAATATACATTTAAATTACAAATATTAACAGAATTTTATATGAAGCACAAGTATCGAATATGATTGTATAAATTGAACTTGATCTAACCTAAAAGCATATTTTTTACTATTGCCAATTTGTCAGTATCCTTCTCGCAGCAAGTGTTAAATAATGACGAAAGATTATATACAATGACGTCTACTAGTGTTAAAGAATTCCACGAGGTCGAAAACGACAATTCAACTAACAACCATGGCAGTCCATTAAACGCCTGAAAAGAAGAAAAATATATCAAGTTACCAAATACATTATGCAATTACCCATAAATAATAGATTTAGCCAGCCAAATGTATAAAGCTAAGTAAGTACTAGCATTGTACAGGAAAATAATTTTATCATAAAAGCTCCTCCGATATTTGTATGAGTAGTAATAAATTATCAAGTTATGATAAAAAAAACTGCAATCGAGTTATAGAAGACAAACAACTTAGCACGAAAAATATAAAAATAAACTGCTCTGCTCCAGAAACATACCAATAACTAATACGACACATGAAAGACTTTAACATAATCGATCATACATATCAGCCCAAAGAAAAACGTTCTTTCATGGTTGTTATCAAAAATCTACATCACAAAGAGACACAAACGAAATTAAGGAGGAGTTAAGTAAACAGGAACATAAAGTCAAAGACATTCTTAATGGAAGAAGTAGAGGGTCCAAAGAACCATTAAACTTATTCTTTGTCGACCTACAACCGGCGGACAATAATAAAGAAATATATAACATACGCGATATTCAGAATAGAATAGTTCTAATTGAACGAGCCAGAAAAACCAAAGGATTAACACAAAGCATGCGATGTCAACAATATGGACATACAAAAACATACTGTAACCGACCTTACTCTTGTGTGAAATGTGGAGCTACACATAATTCAACAAGTTGTAAAAAACGCAGCACACCGGCCATATGCGCACTGCACGGCGGACCTCATCTTGCCAAATACAAAGGCTGTGAATTCTACCATGTCGTTCTTAAACAAAACAATAACGCCAATTCATAAATTAAGAATGCAAACAACAGCACAATTACACCAATACAACAAGTATCAAAACATACTAAGAAAATCAAACAACCAACACTTATCAGAAGATAACACAATTACCCCCAGCACTTCTTTGGAAGAGTTTAAAAATATGTTTCAACAGTTAATGCAGTAAAACAGCTTAATTCTCAACAGGCTAAAAATGCTCATCAACGAAATTCGCTAGATTTGTAAGAATTGACCAATGAAACGCCAATGGCATCGTCCAACACAAAAGACAAGTAAAAACATTTTTGAATCATAATTCAATTGATATTCTTCTTTATTGAATTTCGAATACTACGTTGTTTAACTTATTACACAAATCATCCGGCAGCACAGCACATGCGGGAACTGCCACGCTAATAAAAATAGTATAACCCATTATGTTATTATTTATTATGTAACAAATCACTTACAAAGCCACCTCACTGAAAGTCAAGATTTTGTCTTACGAACTAACAGTTTCTTCTTTATATTGCCTACCCACACACAATTTTAAAATCAATTATTTTTGGGGTTTCTTTAACACACTAGGTTAAAATTTATTGCCGGAGGCGACTATAACAGCAAACACACTCTGATGAAAGAAAACTACGATTCTTTCCAGATGCTCTGGACCTTTTTATTACTAGTGGGATTTTCTTCACACACATGAAAGTTATTATGATCTGTCATCGGATCACTCCCCGATAATTGCAACAATTAAGTCAGTGTGTTCGTAATTTATAAGACCATGACACAAAAACTCCATAACATTAAAACTAACTGGGACAACTACAGATGCAAAGCGTATCTAGGGATCAACCTGAAAGCAAATCTTAAAACCCTTGGGAAAGTTGATGATGCTTTAGAATAATTAATAACTATTTTTGAACAATTTGCAATAGAATATACTTCGCTCATTACTCCCAACAAAAATTAAACAATTAATTGCTAGAAAACAAAAGCCAAGATCTCAGGCATCATAGGATAAAACCATTCTCAACCGTGTTAGCAACCAACTAAAAGTAAAATTTGTAGAACTTAGTAAAAAATTCTTGACCGACTACATTGGCAGTTTAAACAGATTCGACAACTCTGACGACCAATAAAATCTAAGAAGAAACCAGAGGAACACAATTTTCCAACATAGACTTTGCCGTGCCCAACGATAAATAGGCCAGAAGCGATCAAGGAAAGGCTGATATCTGCTGCATATCTAGCAGACATATTCAAATTTAATAATTTAAAAATAAATTATGATATTGAAAGAAACATCAATAAATATGCCACAAAACATATTTCAAATTAAACTCTTTACCAAAAATGAAGTTCAAAACAAACTCAACTATCCTAGCACCTGTAAAATTCCAAGTTTAGATGGAATAACATCAAAAATGCTTAGCAAATTGCCGAGTAAAGGAGTAAGTTTTATTACTTACATCTTTAATGCCATCTTGAGATCGTAGCACTAGCCCACAATGTTAAAAACCGCTGAAATAATATTAATACCAAAACCAAAAAAGAATCCTAATGATGTGACATCCTACGGCCCTATCAGTTTGCTGTCTAAAATTTCCTAGGTACTAGAAAGACGACTACTACAGAGAATCAATGTTGATATTCTACCAGAAGACTGGATTTCACCACACCAATTTGGATTCCGTGCAAGTCATTCAATGGTTCAGCAAGCATTTAAGCAGAAACATACCGTACTTTTATTCTCTTAGATGTAAGTCAGGTCTTTGACAAGGTGTGGCGGATTATTACATAGAATCAAAGAAATCTTTCTGCTGCACTACTAAGGTATCTTAAAATGTTAGCTGACAGATCCCAGATGTAGAACTAAAGTGGGCAAGGCTCGCTCAAATTATCATCCAATTGAGACAGGAGTTTCCCAGAAAAATGTTCTGGGGCCAACCTTATATAACTTGTACCCATCAGACATTCCAACAATCATAGAGACGACTATAGACACTTTTGCTGACAACACTGTAATTTTAGCTGTCCACAGAGATCCTGCATTAGCTTCCGATCTAGTTCAAATCCACTTAAACGTACGGCAGGAATGGTTACATAAATGAAAAATTAAAATCAAATAAAATCAATCTCAACACACCCACTTTACTTTAAGAAGAAGATGTCCTCCGATCTACTTAAATAATGTTGAACTACCCTAAACGGTCACCACAAAATATCTCGGGTTTCATTTGGACCCAAGACTGGCATGGAAAGAAGACATCTTCAAAAAGAAAAGCAGATAGACCTGAAAATCAAAAATCTGTACTGGGTTTTAGGAAATAATTCGAAATTGTCGTTAGAAAACAAAATATTGCTTTACAAAATAATCATAATTCTAATACAGACGTATAAAATAGAACAATTCCAACATTGCATTAATACAAACAAGCCAATAAAAAGTTCTCCGTATGATAGCCCAAGTACCGCGGTCCGTATCGAATCAGACACTACATGAAGACCTCCGAATTTCTTATGTTCAATATGTTATCAAGCTAAGAAGTAGAAAACACCACGATCGAATGGAAATCCACACAAATGCCCTGCTTCTACCGTTGCTAGATTATCATCCACGACGACTACGAAGATTCTGGCCTGATCGAGGACCTAGAGAAGACCTCTATGGATGAGCTCTCGTCATATAGCTTGCAGCTTTTAAGTTAACATATTAGAATGTATTTAATTATGATTGCTAATAATACATTTTAGAAAATTAAAAAAATAGCGATTGACAGTTAATTGAAAATTCCAAGAAAATATTACGAACTTTTTACTCTTGCTAACGCTAAACCTTTTTTGTGTTTTAAATTGTGTAATAATGATGCCACATGCAACGAAACGTTTATCATTAAAACATTTTTTTGGATGCATGATTAAAAGGAATTGTTTGCAGTTAAGTTTAGATTAAATGTTTTAGCAGGATCTTAAGGTTTTGCGAATATATAAGCACATCGCTTAAAAATTTAGATGATTTAACATAATTTTGTGGGTGAATTTAGAAGATGTCCAGAAAAAGGGTAAAAGCGAACAACCTGCTTATATAATTATATTCCTATTATGAGCAGCAAATTAACGATCGTTCTATTTGCTGGCCAATGTGCAAGTTTTTACCATTTTTTGTTGGCGTGAAATTTATAGATGTAAGCCATGTAGCTAACTTTAAAGTATTTGAAATATTGAAAACCTGATCAAAAATTAAAACAATTGTCTGGTTTACTATAATAACTATGGAACCTTGTGGAATACATTTTTATATGGTCGGCAGTTAAGGTACATTTATGAAGTAACCTAATCCTTGGACATTTTAATGAAATTGGTTAACGTTGAAGTGTAAGCGTGAGGAATATTTTAATATAAAATGTTACGTGGTTTTGAAGACTAACTCATTAAGCGATACTTTTTTTAGACTTTATAGAAGTGATTAATTAAATTTTTAGTGATTTGTAAAACTACACATATAATAGATTGTCCCAGTAACACGAGGGAGTTTTATGTTATAATTACTTTCAAAATAAATTGTTTACATGTACTCCAAACAACATTTCAAATCGATTATTAAAAGCCAACATGCTTTTATTAGTTGTTGTGCGCTCCTGCATTATAACGCTGGACCAATGGAGCGACAGCTCAAACACGCAACTGGTACATTAGCATATTCAAAGAATGCGATTGAAAATGGCAGTCGCAGTTTAAAAAGGAAATACAAGCATTCAAGTTGTCAGGGAGAATGGCTGACATATGTGTGTTAAAAAGATAAATGTGTTGATCCACAAAACTCTGGTAAAATTGAAGATGATTTGAAATCAATAAAATTGTTAAGAGAATCGCCATCATGAAGAATATTATTCAGTGGTCGTTAAAAGATGATCGTGGGTTGATTAAGCGGGTAGGACGTTATATACCTTGCGAACTAACAGTGGGTTAAATGGGTCATCCTATACTGGAATGTCAGGTTAACCTCCAGGAATACAGTAAGACCAAAATGTTGAAATAAACTTAAAAATAGATAATACTTGGGTTTTTTTTTTTGCTTAGCAGTTGGCAACCGGTTTGTCTGAAAACAGGCGAATTGATTTTATAGAGTCGCTCTTTATTACGTCTATCTCATTGGTATGCGTCGCAAAAACCTCGTGAATGAGAAAACTGCAAAATGACCATATGTGAAACTTTTAAAAAACATGACAATGTGATTGCTCCAAAAGTTCGGTTTGTTTAAAAGTGCACTTAGCGGGAGATTTGTTTTGGTTTTCTCAAAAAAAAACTTTTTGTGAAGTTGTTCATGATGACTGGATCGGTTTTAAAGATCAATTTAAAACGGCTATACGAGAGGGAGTAAACTCAGGTTTGTATTTAAGTGTGCAATTTTGCTATCGATGAGAACGGAGAGTTTATTTAATTATTTTAAAATTTTACTTAGTTTCAGTTAAACATGCAGTATGAATTGTATTGTGGCATTTAATTGTTGTACAGTGATTTTACATTTTGCTACTATGGATTGAACATTATTAAAAGTTGTGATAAGTTCTGTGAATTCAGCAGGATAAATGTGCACAAGGGGATATTATCTTATTTTTATATAAGAAGTTTTGAATGTGTGCATCAAATTGATGAATGAAATGAAAATAGCCGGAAAAAAATAATTTTTCTAACGTAATGTATTACTCGCAGTAATGTACGTAACTATCAGGGACATTATTTCACAATTATTCATCACAGATGAATATAAATATTTACTCAAAATCTCCGCAAACTCAAGTACAATAATTATAGGTACATTTTCAATAACAGCAGTATCAAAATCAACGTACTCCATCAACAATATCAGGACTTCAAATGTTTTAAGTGCTAGCCTATTAGGAACAATATGATGCTCTGCAGACCGAAAATAATTTTAAGAAAAAATAAAAAGTAAACCATTATCAGTAACCGTCCTAAGCGTTCAAGAAATAAAAGCAACAAGTAACTGTAATTGCAAGGTCAATGGCAAAGCTGCAGTAAAAATAACGAAAGAATGCAGCAGTATCGTAAGATGCTTAAAAATTAACAATTATTAAAAGAAGACATACGTTTTAACGCGGCACTTAAAATTCTCATGCATTTTCATAACTCATCAACAAAATTAAGTAAAATGGCTAACTATCTACGCATAGCTCAGTGGAATGCCAATGGCCTTCCACGCCATAAAGACGAAGTTAAGTTATTCCTAAAACAAAATTTCATTGACATTCTTTTAATCAGTGAAACACATTTTACCAGTAGAACTTATTTTGAGATACCAAATTATAAAAGCTACTATACAAACCATCCAGCGAGACAGCTCATGGAGGATCAGCCATATTTATCAAAAATTCGATAATACATTATGAACTACTAAAATATGCAGAACATCATATACAAGCTACTTCAGTACGAGTTAAAAGCCTTCCATATGAAGTTATCCTCACAGCCGTTTATTGTCCACCTCGACATAATTTAAAAAAGGAACACTACAAAAAATTCTTTGAGACACTTGTCCCAAAATTTATAGCCGGAGGAGACTATAACAGCAAAAATATTTTATGGGGTTCGCGCCTTACAACTACCAAAGGCAGAGAAATGACGCAGGTATTGCATGATAATAACTATTCTGTCATCTCAACCAGCTCCCCAACTTACTGGCCTACTGATGTTAACAAGGTTCCAGATCTTCTGGACTTTTTTGTAACGAATGGTATCTCTCCAAACATAACATCAAATTATGATTTATCCTGTGACCATAGCTCAATTATTGCAACAATAAGCACAACAGTAATCTCTAAAAAATTAACACCCAGACTCCACAACATGCACACAGACTGGGAAATTTTTCGTCGAACACTCCAAAATACAATCAACCTTTCAGTAAAATTACAGGAACCAAACGACATTGAACTGAACTGAACGCCAACAACTGTCCAAAAACTTAAAACAGACAATATACCTCTTGAAATTAAGCAGTTGGTGACAAAGAAAATAAGAGACAGGTCGATTTGGCAGCGTACACGTAATATATATATAATATATATATATATATATATATATATATAATTATATATATACAAGGTCCATCCCAAAAGAAATGAGCCTTACTTTTTTCGGACGCGAGTGTACATTCCGGCGTGCTCTGACGCTTGGGGCAGGTGGTGGGGGTCTTAGCTTCCATACGCGGTCGGTGCAAGTCGGCTCTGAGCTCTCGGACGGCAGGACGGTGTTTCCGTGAATGTCTATTTTCAATTTTCGACACGGCGCGATGGATTCAAAATCGATCAACGCTACGCAATTAAATTCTGCTTCAAACTCGGCAAGAATGCTACCGAAACGTTTGGAATGCTTCAGGAGGCCTTCAAGGATGATTGTTTATCGTACTCGCAAGTTAAAAAGTGGCACAAAGCATTTAAGGAGGGCCGGGAAGAGGTGGCCGACGAACCTCGGTCTGGACGACCGTCAACCTCCCGAACCGACGAGAACGTGCAGCGAGTGCGCGATTTTTGAACGCCGATCGTCGGTTCAGTGTTTATCAAGTAGCAGATGCCTAAACATTCCGAAATCGACAGTACATCGAGTCATTTCCGAGTTTATCGATGCGGAAGGTGTGCGCCAAACTTGTGCCGCGGTGTTGACTGACGAACAAAAACAGCTCCGGGTGGTTCGGTGTGAAGAACTCTTGCAAATGTGCGAAGATGACCCGAGGTTTTTAAACAAAGTGGTAACAGGAGACGAAACATGGTGTTTCAGTACGATCCGGAGACAAAAGGCAGAGCGCTGAGTGGACACCACCGCGTCACCGGCCAAGAAAGCTCGGATGAGCAAATCCAGGACCAAGACAATGCATTGATGCAGGAGGATCCTATTTTGAAGAATTTTGAGGTTGAATGGTATCTGCTCAATAAAACTAATTTTTGAAAGGCTCATTTCTTTTGGGATGGACCCTGTATATATATATATATATATATATATATATATATATTTATATATAATATATATTCACCCAGATACCTCAAGGCCCTTTGACAGGATAGATCTGTTACAGTCTGACACTACACAATAATAGTGGAGCCACTCCAACCTTATATTACCCCAGAGTTTGACCTCCAGGTACCAATTATGCAGCCTGAGTCAGCTGGCGTAACAATGGCAGCGATCAAATTGGCGAGGATTCGAACGCAACTCTTGGTTTCAGTCAGATCTATCCACTAAAACCACGGCATATATATATATATATATATATATATATATATATATATATATATATATATATATATATATATATAATATATATATATAGAAGAGAATACAATAGAATTAGCAACATCTTGAAATTAAAACTCCAAGACATCAGAAATTCCTCTGTGGAAAATTATCTTACCAATCTTTCAAGATACGACAACTCTATCTGGAAGCCAATAAAAGCAAAGAGAAACCAAAGACACTTCCTTCCTATTCGGAAAAATACAGCATCTCCAGGCCCGTGGGCAAAAAGTGACAAGGAAAAGGCGAACTTATTTGCGGAACATCTTACGGAAGTATTCACTCCTCACAACAATGATCGAGTACAAGAAGTGGATGATGAACTTTCCACGCCGATTCTAACACAAGACCGAGTAAAACTCTTCACTCCAAAAGAAATACAAGAGGCAATTAAGAAGCTGAATCCAAGGAAAGCCCCAGGGATAGACAAGGTAATTGGCAAAATGCTACATGAACTTTCCAGAAAAGGAATACTCAAGATTTTATATATCTTTAATGCAATTCTTAGGCTTAATTATTATGGGCCAAAATCTCTTAAAATTGCACAAATCATTATGATACCCAAACCTGGGAAAAAATTGACTGAGGTCTCATCTTATCGACCAATAAGTCTTCTGCCAACAATATCTAAGCTCCTCGAAAGACTTCTCCTCAATCGAGTTAATCAAGAGCTAAATCAGCAGGCATGGATCCCCGATCACCAATTTGGTTTTCGCCAAGCTCATTCGACTACACAACGTCATAGCAAACATCATTAACAAATCAATGGAAAACCGAGATTATTGTAACGCTGTCTTTTTGGACACGAAACAGGCATTCGATAAGGTGTAGCATCCTGGACTTTTGTTCAAAATCAAAAGAACACTACCACTACGATATTTCACCATATTGAAATCCTATCTGGAGGATCGTTAATTTGAAACTAGAGTTAACGAAGAAATATCAAACCGTCATCCCATACTCTCTGGAGTCCCGCAGAGTATTTTGGGCAACATTATATGTGCTATACACAGCCGATCTTCCAATGACAGACGAAACAGCTATTGGTACATTTGCTGACGATACGGCGGTTTTTGCGACACATGATAACCCTGTTACAGCTTCATCCAATCTCCAAACACATATAAATCTCATTGAAACATGGCTAAATAAGTGGAAGATCAAAGTTAATGAAGCTAAATCTACACATATAACCTTCACACTCAGAAAAGGTCAATGCCCACCAATAACGATGAATCAAATAGCGCTACCCCAAAGTGAAGCTGTCAAGTATCTAGGCTTACACCTAGACAGTAAACTTACTTGGAAACTACGCATATCAAAAAAACGTAAACAATTAGATCTAAAAGTACGAGAACTTAATTGGCTCCTTGGACTATCGCTTGAAAATAAAATACTAATCTACAAAGCAGTAATCTGGATATATGGGATAGAGTTATGAGGTTGCGCTAGCAAGTCAAATACAGCTGTAATACAAAGAGCCCAATCCAAGATTCTGAGAAACATTGTGAACGCACCATGGTACGTCTCAAACCACACCATCCATATGGATCTAAAAGTCCCCTACGTGAGTGTAGTTATCCAGGAGAGTAGTGCTAAATACCACAATAGACTCAACTACCATCCCAATCCACTCGTACCACCACTGCTAGAACTTTCTGAAAACAGAAGACTCAGACGTCAATGGCCCCTCGACCTGTCTATCTGAGGTGACATTGCTGGATGTTTACTTCTTAACGTTATTTAGTGTACAGATATGTTAACTATTGTACAATATATCACATTAGCTTATAGTTTGTGTATCTTACTGATTGCTAATAAACAAATTATAAAGAAATATTTGCAATGTAAAAAATCGAACAACAACAGAACCAGTTTTAATGTTTTACATAAAACCAGAACAAAATAATCCAAAATATTTCAGTGTGGCCTCTCTCAAACTGTAGGTTACAGAAAAGCATGCTGCCGTTGACGCTTCCAGTGTATACGTGCGTACAACGACATTCAAGATCAACAAGTACCAAAAGTAGCAATACTAAATCTACATATGTCTTATGCAAGGAATATTATACAGAAAATTACACAAGTTGTCCAAAGAACCAAGACTATACAAATCCAGATATCTACCCATACAAGAAAAAAAAATTCCAGAATCAGTTCAGACAAACATAATAAAATTACAAACAATACAATAATAAAATCCAAATTCTACGATAAGATTATTGTATCTACAAGCAGTTGCAGCAAATAAAAATTAGTAAGACTGGAATTGAAATCTCAATCAACAGCAATTGTTTAACGGCTAGAACATTTCTAATAAAACAAGCAGAAATGCAATCAAACTTATAGAAGATTTTTGCATCATGTTAAGGTTATTTATGGTAAAGGTAACAAAATCCAATAATGGGTACAACTTAGACTATACACTTTAAAACTTAAACGCACTTTGTAGGAAGTGAACCTATTCAAAGTTACTTACAAAGTATATAGGGCTCAAAAAAGACCGACTACTCACTTTGGAAGGTACGAAAGAGTAATGAGGCCATAACGGGACCAGGAGAGACAGTAAAAATGCAGAACCTTTCGCTGTACACTTATCCATAGTCTTTACTTCACATCTTTCTAAGAATTCATTCGACGACGTAGACATGTACATCTCAGAAGCGTCTAATAAATTGTGTTCTTCTAAAAAATGTGCCTCACATTATTATTAAAAAAAATCAAGTTTAAAGAAAGCTTCGGAATATGATCAAATAACTTGCGAGGTACTAACAGAACTTCCAATTCGATGACTAACTATCTTGTCAGCGATTATTAATGCTATATTGAGAGTATGTTAATACCCATCACACTGAAAAATGACCTATATAATTTAAATTCTTTAAACCGGAAAAACCTTTCTGAAAAGTAGAGTTATGTAGACCTGACAGTCTTCTCGGGGTAATATCAAAGGTGTTCGAGAAAATTCTACTAAAAATACTGCAACCAATAATAAAGCAATATTACAAGTCTTCAATATGGTTTTGTATGATGACCTAAATTATAATATAAAATTGAACAACGTATAAATGAGGCTAAAGAAATTATTCTATTCATTTAACCTTTTTTAACTGAAAAGGAACGTGTTTACAGATTACCTTTAATAATAACCAGCTACCAAAAGCTGAAAGGGTGAAGTAGCTCGATATGCACATACCTAGGTCTTTACCTGGCGAACACAGATTTTTCAAGCAAAAGAAAGCTTTAAAATAGTAAATTAAGTAAATAATATTAGCTCTTAGGAAAATAAATTAAAGATATCGTTGAAAAACTAGTTACTTGTGTAGAAGGTGGCCATAAAACTAATATGGATGTCAGATCTTCAGCTATGGGATAAATCTAACATTACAATTTTGAAAGTCAAAGATTTTTCGACTGGTCAGCAATGCCCTGTGGTATGTTGTCAATATGGATATTGTCAAAAAGTAATCACTTCCCAAAAAATTTGAGAATTGCCCAAACTCCTTAGCTATAATCTTACTGGTCAAGAGTAGCAACATAACAAGATTGTGAAGAACCTATCCATTGGATTTATTTTACAAATTTGCCAATAAATCCTAAAGTTTTTTGTACTAGCTCCGATATTAGCCCATTCGTAAAAGTTTGTTGTATCAATGATTACTCAAAATGATTTTCTATTTTATTAATTAAGCTTCTAGTACATTGTTGAAAGACAACGCCAGATACATGTCAAATTTCCTGTTGGCACCAGTTACTCAATGTTTAAATTAGAAAATATTGTAATGTTACTTATAAATTAATAAATAATTTTTAAATCTTTAATAATACTATAATGCAAATAAGGTGTGTGTTACAATATGGCGAACTAAGCATAAACTAGCGTTTTTACGGCAACAACAAACATAAACAAACGTACGCGTAATTGCAAACAATACTTTATTATTGTGCGAAATAATATTTATTACTACAGTTAAGTAAATAAGTAACTCTTTTAAGAATTTTAATAAATAAAAATTAAATTTTTGGTGAATTTTCAAAAATTAAAATAAAAATACCCATTATATAGCCCTCAATATTTGTTACAACAAATGGACAGTTTAGAGGAACTTGACTTGAGCCGCAAATAGAGAACAACAAAGACGTAGACGAGAATAATTAAGTAAAGAAGATAAAGATGCACCAAGAGAAAAAAATCGTTTAGCAATGGAACAAGCACGACGCAAACAAAACACAAGAAATAATCCCACTACTTATAAAACAACAAACTGATGTGATTTCGCATTATTTGGGCGTAACGATCTTCAAATGTAACTTTTGCAATGCTTTATTTTAAAAGCAAGAAAAACTAACTAATTCTACACTTTCAAATCCACAATTTTCTCGGTGTTGTCAAAAAGGGAAAATAAATTTGTCACCACTTTTAGAACTACCAGAATTGCTTAAACATTTGATGGTTTCGCAAGATAATCGCGGCAAATCATTTAAAAAAACATTAGAGCATACAACTCAGTTATGGCTTTTGCTTTTTTAGAAGCTAAAGAAGAAGAATCGTGGAATTGCATACTATAAGATTCACGGATCTGTTTTTCATGCAATTCTTTTTTTATTGCCCGCTGATGGTTAATCAAAATATGGTCAAATTTACTTTTATGACACTGATCATGAAATTGACAATCGAGTAAGTTTCTTCAATAATTTGGACAGAAATGTAATTGAATTATTACAAACAGTTATATATATACATATATATATATATATATATATATATATATATATATATATATATATATATATATATATATATATATATATATATATATATAAAGGATTCTACAGCTGTCGCCGTTTTCCAATTTGGTTACCCCACAGCATCTCTTCCAATATTCCATTTCTGTCGCTCTTATTTTTCTTTCATTTCTCTTGTTTATTACGCAGACTTCCGCTCCATATGTCATTATACTTTATACAATTGTGGTGTATATTCTCGTTTTTGTGTTTTTGGTAATTTGTCTATTCCATATTACTGGATGCAACTGTCTAATACACGATCTCGTTTGTCCTAGTCTATTTTTAATTTCCTCTTCCGTTGTTGCCTTGTCTGTTATTGTAAATCCTAAGTATTTAAATTTGTTTGTGGCTTTTATTCTTATATCCTTCTCTATTTGTAGGTCTTCTAACTTTTCTTCCGTTGTTGCTAAATACATGGTCTCCTTGTAGTTTATCTGTAACCCCGCTTTTTCGTACTCCTCGCTCAGTCTTCTCATCATAAAGCTCAAATCTTCCTCATCTTGGGCTATAACCACTTGATCATCTGCGTAGTACAACGTGTATAGATATTCGTTTCTGACTGGCACTCCCATATCCTCGCATTTACGCTTTCAGTTTTTCAATGTTTCTAGATAGATTTTAAATAAAGTCGGTGATGTGGAGCATCCCTGTAATAACCCCTTTGTTGTTTGGAAGTTACCTATTATCTTCTGCCCCGCTTTTATGTACACTCTATTTCCCTTGTACAAACTTTTAACGGCCCTTATTAGGTGCTTGGGAGTTCCTATCCTTTGCTGTCCATAATCTTTGTCTGGGAACCGTATCATATGCTTTTTCCAGATCCACGAACGCCAGATATATCGTTCTGTTTTTAGCTCTTTTCTTTTCCAGTAATTGTTCTATTATATATATATGGTCCACGCATGATTTTCCTGCTGTGAATCCGGCCTGTTCTTCCCCTATTTTGTTTTGCATGTGTTTTTCTAACTTATTTTTAAGTATTCGTCCGTATATTCTTCCCATTATAGCAATGAAACTGATTCCTTTGTAATTCTCACATTTCCGTCTATCGCCCTTTTTAAATATGGAGACAAGATAGGCTTCCTTCCATTCCGTAGGCATGTCTTCTCCACTCATCACTTATTGGACCATTATCGTTATCATTCTGAACAATTTTTCCGTTCCATACTTTATGAGTTCCGGTGGTATCCCTCCTGGTCCCGCAGCCTTATTGTTTTTTAATGATTTAATTGACGCTTTTACTTCTTCCTGTGACACCATCTCCTCTTCTTCATCTTCTCTTCGATGTCCTTCATGTACTCTTGTCTGTTTTCTGTTAGCAGGTTTGCATAGTATGCTTCCCACTCTTTGTCTTCAATGTACTGTACTTGCAGGTGTTCTTTCCTGCCTGTTCCTAGATTTTTTAGTAACTTCCATGATTCAAAGCATCTAGTGCCCCTCAGGTCTTGATGAATATTGGGTACAGGTTGTTTGCCACTTATACACAATCATAATCCTTATTATTCCTTTTTCAAAACACTATTAGATCAAATTAATTCAAAGGGAATTACCGATTTTCAAAATGTAAATATAAAAATCGTTTAGAAAAAATTGTTAACAATATAAACTTTCGGACATACTGTTTGCCAACATCTTCTGATGTAGCAATAATATTACCAGGCGATGGAAGCGAAACCAAAGAGATATTGCAATTACATTAAATGATGGAACTGTTAAACACATTAGTGAATTGCATGAAATGTATGGACCACTGCATTATGTTTTGTTTTTTCCTCTCTGTGATAAAGGGTGGCGCCCAAATATTCTTGTTAACACAATAACCGACAACAATGATAAGGTCAATGAAGAGCAAAATAAACAAAATGACTTTGAACAAGAAAACAGAAATACTATTACACCAATGAAATATTATTCTTATCGTTTACATTGCAGAGCAGACTCATATTTGCATTTTTTCTGCAAATTGCTACAACAATACATTGTTCATATGTATGCTAAAACTGAACACTTGCGATTCTTATAAATGCAGCAGAAATTAGAATTAAAATTTATTTGTACAATAGAGTACAAGATGCTTTGAACATTAATGATTTAAACTGGAACAATCTTGGACAACGCATTATTTTAAGCAGTTCATTTGTCGGTGGTTAAAGATATATGCGTCAAAAATATCGAGATGCAATGGCAATTGTTAGAAAATTTGGAAAATCAAATTTATTTATTACTTTCACATGTAATCCAAAATGGAAAGAAATAACAAAAAATTTCAAACATAATCAGCCTGAACATGAAAGAGCTGATTTATGCGTTCGAGTTTTTAATCAGATATTAAACACGGACGATATTGTTAAAAAACAAATTTTTGGAAAAATTATTGCATATACTTATGTTATTGAATTTCAAAAGCGTGGATTACTTCACGCATATATCTTATTGATATTAGATTCTAATGATCACATTGAAGTGAATGATATTGATTCAGTAATTTCTGCAGAAATACCAGATCAAACTAATGCTGATCTACATGAAATAGTTAAACGAAACTTAATCCATGGTCTATGTGGTATTGGATTTTTGAACGCGCTATATTTGGACCAAGAAACTAAATTATGTAAAAAATACTTTCCTAAAGAATTTCAAGAAAGTACATCTCTTTTACCTGATGGATTTCCGTTATATCAAAGACAATGAGGAGTAGAAGTAGAAATTGGTTCAACAAGGTTAGACAATCGTTATGTTGTACCATACAATTCGTCTTTGTGTAAAAAATATAATGCTCATAGTAACGTGGAGTTTTGCAGCACAATAACATATGTAAAGTATCTTTACAAGTATGTCTACAAAGGATCTGACAGAGCAGTTATGCAAATAACTACCTCAGATGACTCTAAGAAGAACGAAGTCAAGTCACATGTTGATGGTAGATATATATCAACTTCAGAGGCTTTATGGCAAATTTAATGAGTGATGAATCGCCCTATGTTACACGTTTACCAGTACATCTGGGACATCAACAAATGGTTTACTTTAGAGGAAACAAAGAAAATCCTGAACAAATTTTTGAAAGGCTACAGGTAGCCAGGTTAATGAAACGTTTCAAGACGCAGCCTTTTTCAGAGGTTTAATTGAAAATGATAATGAGTGGAGATTTACACTTGATGAGGCTCGAAATTCACAAAGCTTACAACAATTAAGAGAGTTATTTGTAACAATTTTGCTTTTTACAGTCCTTTAAATCCTGCAGAATTGTGGAAACAGCATAAACACAATTTTTCTGAAGATATCTATAGAGCCTATGTTCAACGACGTAGACAGAATGTGTCCCAAGAGTTTGCTTATGAAAAAAATTAAAAGAAATTGAAAGACTGTTGCGACGACATACCAAAACCTTTAAATGATTTTCCAAATATTCCAACAATTGACGATTTACTATCACAACCTTTAATGATTTAAGATGTTAACATTGAAAATTTAAGGCAACAGGTTTTGGAAATAAAAAACAGATTAAATGCCGAACAACAAGTTATTTATATCGAAATAACAACAGCAGTTTTACAAATCAGGTTAAAATTTACTTCATTGATGCACTAGGAAAAATTGGAAAGACCTTTTTATTTAATGCAGTTTTAAAAAAGGTGCGCTCAAATAATATGATTGCATTAGCAGTCGCTTCATCTGGAATAGCTGATCTGTTATTAGCGCAAGGTCAAACAGCGCATTCCAGATTTAAAATTCCTTTAAATCCTAACGAAACGTCAACATGTCCAATTAGCAGACAATCGGATTTAGCGGAGTTAATTAAGCAAACAGTTATGTGTTATGTCTGGGGTGAAGCACCAATGATAGGAAAATTGTGTATGAATGTGTAGATCGAACATTTAAAGATATAATGCAAAATAACTTGCATTTTGGAGGAAATATTGTTTTATTCAGAAGCGATTTCAGACAAATATTGCCATGGAAATAGAGCAGATATTGTCTTATCCACTATGAAATATGCTAAGTTTTGGCAGTTTTTGATATAATACGATTAAAGGTTAATATGCGAGTTTAGCAAAGAGAAGGCAATTTGGAGAAGGCAGATCTGCTGATATTGCAGAATTTATTATTCAGCCAAATGATTTGAATACATTGATCCATTTGACCAACCTGAACATTTTGATTTAACAAAACGGTGTATTTTAACACCTTTAAATGATGATGTTGATAAAATAAACGATTTGATAATTGATAGACTTGAAGCTCATCAACGCACTTATTATAGCGCAGATTCTGTTGTTAATGAAAATCAAGCAATGGCTGTTCTAATCGAATATTTAAATATTTTAAAGTCTATGGGGTTTCCACCACATGCCCTTTGACTGAAAATTGGAATGCTTCTAATGCTTATCAGAAATATTAATCCTTCTTTGGGCTTATGTAATGGAACCCGACTAATTGTAAAAGCTTTAAATAATAGTATGTATTTATTCTACGAATTAAATTAAAGCCTTCTAATACAGATTATCCATTTGAATTTTAAAGAAGATAATTTCTAGTGAGACCGTCATTTGTAATGACAATTAATAAAGCGCAAAAACAGACTTTCGAAAAAGTTGGCATTTATTTGCCAAATCGTGTTTTTACTTTATGTTGCTTTCTGGAGGGTTAGATTAAAAGAAAATATTAAAATTTGTTATCCATTAAATAGAAATGATCATAATGTAGTATATAATGAAGTCCTTGAATAAAAAAGAAGTAAATAAATATGGCTTAGAGTTTGGGCTGGCTGGAGGACAAATTCAATACAAAATAATTTTAAATTTTAATATTTTTGCATGTACTAGACACCACCGTTTGTTTTAGAATTTGGTTGTAACCAAAAGAACGGAACACATTCTTTGAAAGCTTCACTGTTAAATTAAGTTTTGCAAGTCTAATAAATTTATGGATTAAGGATTAAGGGACGAAGTGTTTGTAGTTGGAATTGAAGTTTACTTCTTCCGAATAACGTAAAATACGAAGTTGCTTTAGATAAAGAATGCAATCTGATTTAACCGTAATGAAATGCCGTCCTTAATAGCTGTACAAAAATTACGGCATTTTAGTAGTTGTCTATTTAAATTATTAGCAAAAAGTTGTTATTTTGTGGCAGTTTTCATATTTAACTTATTTCAATAGAAATTATGTTTGACCTTTTCTGTCAAAAGCACATTAAAACAGAAACTTAATTTTCAGGCAATTTATTTTTTGCATTCATTCACTGACTTTTGGATTCGCCTACGTAAAGAAAACTAATTCAGCACGAACCGCGGTAACGAAAGCAGGCAAACGAGAATATTACTTATAAATAAAGATGGTAAATGCAGCACTATAAATTCATTTCATTGCACTCGTCTTCTGGCTGCAAGGTGCTTAAATTGTCGTTACTTCTAACATAAATGCATACAGAGTCCCCGAGTAATGAGATGGAAGCCAGGGCTATTTGTTCGTGTTCCAAAGTCGAGATGAAATAAACAGAGAAATGGCCTTTTATATTTAAATTTTAATATACCTCCTCGCCGGGGATCTTTATAAACCCACTTAGAATGTTTCTGATGAAATACGCAGTAATTCCTGGCATTACGAACGCAACTACAGAAGTAAATATAATTATTTTAAAATGTTGAGCTAGTGGGCTAACAGCACGATTATTCCTAAACTGATATAACTTCGGCACAAGCTATTTATAATTTGGACAATTTAGCCAACTTCCAGTCAGATTTATTTCAAATTAAGCATTTAAAGTTATTTGCATTAAAAAGTTTTCCAATTAAAGTTGTGGGACTAGATTTTAGAAACTTGTGTCTCAAACACGAGCCCGTTAAATAAATAACTTAAGAAATTGTTTATTTGATTAAAATTAAACTTAGTAATTAAAAATCAGTATTATTCCTTTTTATTTAGAATTTGTGAATAATCTACAGTTTGTTGTGTGTAAAATAGTGTAAACTTACTTTTCTACATACTAAGAAACTCAACTGAAAAGGAAACCCTAAAAATAACGATATGGCAACAAGTACTCTTAAAGTAAACAAATTCTAGTTGCATTATTAGTTTAAAAATAGTTTTAAGTAGAGCTATACAGAAAACAAAAACTATTTTATATCATAATTTTTTTGTGGAGTAAATATGTGAAAGCTATTTAAAGTTATTGATAAATAAAAATTTAAGGAAGTGGTAAATATTTGTGACATCAGCAGCTAAAATTGTAATCATAGCAATTCTTCAAATGAAAGTAGATAAACAAGCTGAAATTCTGATGATTAGCCATAACTAATCACATTACATGTTTTTTATGGCAACTACCTCCAAAATTAAAACAGTAAGAGTCAAAATTTGTGAAATCGGACACTAAAAATGGACCTGCCGAACTTCAATCAGTTGTCTGCACAATTTTGTAGATATATACGCAGGGAATACTCATACAAATTTTTTCTTAAAAATTCGAATTTTCCGCGATGTTATAAACAAACCAATTTTTATACACCTTTTTTTCAAATTCCAATTTCTCCGAAAATACACCATACAAGATAACGAAATTTTCAGGGTAGATTTGTGAACTGTAATAGAAATAAATACAGAAAGAAAATTTAAAAAAACCCGAAATTTGTTTATAAATAATTTATTTTTTAATAAACAATTGAAAAAGTAACTAACTTCTAGTAGGGCTAGAAAAAATCTTTAAATTCTAATGTTCGTTGTACTATAAGCTACACCTACGCAAAATAAAATTTCTGCATTTACCATGGGAAGAGAAGTTATTGATGTTTTAGTGGAAGGGTATGTGCGCGAGGTCTGGCACAAAACGACTCGCCCCAGGTGGTCTACCTTACCGACTCGCTTTTCTGTCGTTGCAACCCTTGAAATGAATAATGTCAATTAATTGAGAGTGATAAAATGTTTATTATTTCACATAAATATTCATATAAATAATATATATGCCTATATATTCTTCTCTACGCTTTCGATATGTTGTAAAAAAATTTACATGGCATAGTAGTTGAATTCATTATTTTATATAGTTTTTCGTTTGACCTCTTTATCTACTTTTAGACACTCGTAATCTGGATTCTTGAATGACACATCGATATCCATATCATCTTCTTCTCCGTCTTGCGTATCTATCTCTTCTCTACTCTCTTCAATTGGTTTTTCTGTTACTTACTGTTTTTAATTAATCGTACTTCTTATATAGCTGTGTCCTACATGAATTACAAATATACTTACCGTCAAAATTGCGGAATTTTTCATGGCACGCATTTGTTAAGAAAACAAATTTTATTCGGTAGCAACTGTTGCCTCTTTTTTGAAAGCATTGCAATATTTCGGCGGAGTAGACAATAACCTTAATCAACGACGACAAGCCAACTAATGTGTCTGCACACAAAGAAAAATCAAAACAAAATATAACCCGTCGACTGTTGCTTGTTTGTACTTGCATAAGCCTATCACACTGAAACAGCCATACGGAATCGTATGCGGCGATGCGATTGAAGGCAAGTACCAAAAAAATAATTATAAATCGATAGATTTTGACCTACTCTTTCTAATGGTGCTATTATATTTGATCAAAAACTCCTCCGTCACAATAATAATCGAGTTACAAGTTTAGGCTGTTTTTTCTTAAAGTATGCATTTTTAAAAAATTTTTAACTTATATCAATCAAAGAGAAGCTCGTCAATGAAATGTAAAACAATTGTCAATGTGGGAAACGAAGAATTATGGCAAGTAAATAAGACGGCGGCACGTGGTCTTCTTTTTCTTCTTTAGGTGCCTTATCCTATCGGATGTTGGCAATCATCATTGCTATTCTAACTTTGGACATTGCTGCTCTAAACAACTCTCTTGACGTGAAGTCGTACCACTGGCGTAGGTTTTGAAGCCAGGATATTCTTCTTCTTCCCACGCCTCGTTTTCCATGTATCTTTCCTTGTATTACCAGTTGTAGAATTTGGTATTTGTTCCCTCTCATTACGTGGCCTAAATATTCCAGCTTTCTTTTCTTTATTGTATACAGGAGTTCTTTGTTCTTGTTCATTCGTCGTAGCACCTCCTCGTTTGTCACTCTATCCATCCATGATATTTTCAATATTCGCCGGTATATCGAGAGTTCGAATGCTTCTATTTTTCTGCTAATTTCTTTATTTAGGGTCCATGTCTCCATTCCATATAAGAGAACACTGAAAACATGGCATCTGGCTGCCCTCATCCGTATTTCCAAGCTTAAATCCCTGTTGGTTAGAATTTGTTTCATTTTACAAACGTGGCCCTAGCCATTTCAATACGTGTCCTTATTTCATTTGTGTATTCCCAATTATCATTCACCCATGTTCCCAGGTATTTATATTTGTTTACTCTCTCTATACTCACATTATCTATTCTAATGTCAGGAATGTTCACTGGTGTTTTTGTGATTGCCATGTATTTAGTTTTATTTAAATTCATTCGGAGACCATATTTTCTGCTGATGTCATTTGTCCGTTCAATAAGTCTCTGTAAATCTGGAATATTATCTGCTAAAAGTACAGTATCATCAGCATAACGTATGTTGTTAATTATCTTTCCGTTTACTACTATACCACCGTTTTCTTCCATTAGTGCTTCTTGAAATATTGCTTCCGAGTATAGGTTGAACAGCATGGGCGAAAGAATACAACCTTGCCGAACTCCTCTCTGTATTTTTATTTCTTCTGTCAGCTGATTTTCTACTTTTACTGTTGTTTTTTGTTGCCAATATAAGTTTGCAATTATCCGCATGTCTTCTACGTCTATGTTCTTTTGTTTTAGGAGTTTACATTAGTTTATCGTGTCTAACTTTATCGAACGCTTTTTCGTAGTCTATGAAGCATGCGTATACTTCTTTATTAATATCTCTGCGTATTTGTATTAGTATGTTTAGTGTGAACAATGCTTTTCTTGTTCCAAAACCATTTCTAAAGCCAAACTGTGTCTCACTAATATCTACTTCTAGTTTTTTATATATTCTTGCGTGTATGATCTTTAGAAAGGCTTTAAGCGTGTGGCTCATTAAGCTTATCGTTCTATGTTCACAACATTCCTTTGCGCTGTTTTTCTTTGGTATTGTAATAAACGTTGAATTCAGCCATTCTTTCGGTATTATACCAGTTGAGTATATGGTGTTGTATAAATCTACAAGAATATTTACTTGGTCGTCGTCTATTAGTTTAATTAGTTCAATTGGAACTTCGTCTGGTCCAGTTGCTTTACCGCATTTTGATGTTTCAAATGCTTTAATGACTTCTTCTTTTGCTATTTTGGGGCTATGTTCTCCTTCAATAGTTTTATAGTCTTCCTTTCTGTCATCGGCGAATAGTTCTTCAATATATTCTTTCCATCTTTCTATTTTTGTTTTACATCTAGTATAATTATTCCTTGTTTGTCTTTTAAAATGTTTGATTGTCTCTTCTTGTATGTACCTGTGACATCTTTGATCTTTCTGTGTACGTTAAACCTATCGTGTTTCTGTTGTGCCTTTTCTATTTCTTCACATTCTTGTTTCATCCAATTTTCTTTTTCCGTTTTAATTTTTTTCCTTGTCAATTTGTGGATTTCACTGTATTTGCCGTCCTCTTTTATCTTACTCTTTCTTCTCTCTTCCATCAGCTCTAAGATTTCGTCTGTCATCCACCTTTTTTTCTTTGTTGGTTTTCTTTCGGTGAGTATTTCTTTCGCTGGTTTCATTATCGCATCTTTTATGGTATGCCATCTTGAGTCTATGTTGTCGTTGTTATCCAAGGAGTGTCTTCCCATGTTGCTTAGATTGTTATTTATTTCATTTTTAACTTGTGTTCTTATGTTTTCTTCCTTCAGGTGTTGCACTTCTATTCTACTTGTCTTCTTTGTTATTTGTATCTTCTTAAGTTTTATATGCATTTTTATGACAACAGGATTGTAATCATACGCTATATCTGTCCCTGGATATGTTTTTGCCGATTTTATACTATTTCTGTATCGTTTTCTAATTAAAACATAGTCAATTTGATTTCGGCAAATATTCTGTGGTGTGTCTTGTGGTGATTTCCAAGTCCATAATCTTCTATCTGGCAGTTTAAAGAATGTGTTGGCTACTATAAATTCTCTTTCTTGGCAAAATTGGATCAGTCTATCACCCCTTTCATTTCGCATTCCAAGACCGAACTCTACTACATGTTCTCCACTTCTTCCTTTTCCAATTTTGGCATTAAAGTCTCTTATTGTTAATGTCACATCGCTCTTTTTGGTTAGGGATAGAATGGTGTCTATTTGTTCATAGAATTCTTCTACTTCATCCGCGTTTTTCTCATTGGTAGGTGCATAGACTTGGATTATATTTATTTTACCTACTGTGGCACATAGTTGTATTAACATTGCTCTTTCAGATAGTGGTGTGAAACTAGTGACGCTTTTGTTAGTTTCTTTGGTGACTATTATTCCGACTCCATGTTGGTGTTTTGCTTCATTACTGCCTGAGTAGTACATTACTCCATTATCTGTTTTTATTTTACCAGATCCTGGCCACCGTACTTCACTAATTCCGAGAATGTCCAGCTGTAGTCGATTCATCTCTTTGGTTACATTTTGCAGTCTTCCTGCTCCAAATATACTTCGCACATTCCATGTTGCAATTTTCATAGCTGACCCAGGGATTCTTTGCACCCTCTGACCATTGAAGGTCTGCCGGGGACTTAGGGCCGTGGTTTGTATGTTCTCAGCCATGATGATTGTACTAGGAAATAAGTAATGAGGTGCCATTATGTGGCCGTCGCCTATGACTATCTGGGGGTAAGCCGTTCCAGAGTCCATCTCCTCCGCCTTAGTCCAGTTGTGGTACTTGCTGCTTCCCAATACCTACTAGTTTTGGTCCGCCCCGGGTATTTTATTTCCCCGGTACCCGCCATATCTGGTGAGCATTCCCCTATCCGCCACCTGGGGAGGCGCCCGATGGGGGACTAGTTACCCCTCACGGGCCTAACCAAAGAATATTTACATTACTGAACAAGAAGCGACAATCCCGCTTAATACCATTGTATTTCAGATGTGCATGCTGAGGGACCTTGAGACATGAACGCCATTTTCCGGGGGTATAAAACATGGTAATTTCAAAATTATTTTTACGTTATTAAAGTCTATGTCATTAGCGCATAAAGTTTAATTGCAATGTATTTTCATTGGCGTACTAAGAAAAAACAATTTTTGGAAAGCGAAATGTTTATTGAAGAAAAAAATTACAAAACACGCATCATGGTAAATTATAATATAATTACAAATAAAGGGATTACAAATGTAAAATATCAGCAGATTTCTTTCTGTTTTCTAGACAGACTTTTAAAATTATTATTAAGATATTGTGAGGTTTGTGTCACAACTGCACTCGTCATTGGAGAAGCACATGTTTTATAAAATATTCGATCATATAAATGCTGACATTATTTTTTAATTGTTTTTATCTCATGTGGCGTTTTTACAATAATTTCTGTTGAACAACATCCTAACTGCACAGCTAACATATAACCGCATTTAGGTGTTTTGCTCATTTTGTCTAATGACGAATGTCTTACAACACACCACTTACAGTTACATGAAATAATATACAAAAATTTCAACACGACGCAAACCCGCCCCAATATCTATGTATAATAAGTAATATCAGATGTAATCTTGATGTATAAATACGAATATTGAGTACTGAATGTTAACGTTCGTATGCTAACTTTTTGAGGTTAACAAAATTTGAAAATGCCTGGCGAACCTGCGCACTGGAAAACGTAATTCTCCACTTACGTGAGTGACGCTTCTTGTTCAGTAATGTAAATATTCTTTGGTCTAACCTGCTGCCGCGAGGCCGCGAGACTCTTCCACTTAAACATCAATATCTTCTCTTCTCATGGGAAATGCAGTAATTTTTTTCGCGTAGGTGTAGCTGTAGAGTATAAGGAACATTACACTTTAAAGATTTTTTTTATAACCCTACGAGAAGTTGGTTAATTTTTCAATTGTTTAGTAGAAAATTAGTTATTTATAAACAAATCACGGGTTTTTGAACATTCTTTTCCTGTATTTATTTCTATTACTGTTCACGAATCTACCCTCAAAGTTTTGTTAACTTTCATCTTGTATTTTTGGAGAAATTGTAATTTGAAAAAAAAATTTGTTTATAACATCGCCGAAAAATCGAATTTTTAAGAAAAAATTTGTATGAGTATTCCCTGCGTATATATCTACAAAACTGTGCAGAGAACCGATTGGAATTCGGCAGGTCCATTTTTAGTGTCCGATTTCACAAATTTTGACTCTAATTGATGACTACAAAAAGCGTTTTGCTCATAGCCAGTGATTGTCACATATTTTGACTATTCAAATAGCCAACAGTTGAAAATAAATTCAGTTCTGATGAAAAAATATAATAAAAATAAGTGGCAAAGTACAAATATGATAGCTGTGCAAGAAGAAAATGACATATAAAAGTCGACAGTTACTACTTAATTCTAAAGGTTTTGCGAGAGCTGGGAGAAAATGATAGACCCTATTTACAACCTAAATTGTTACCATAGGATTACTATTTGGTAATTGTTTAGTATCTTATCGTACTTGAAGCAATGATTTTATAGGAATGGTTGCCACATAAAATTGTATATTATAGAAGAGGAATTGCGTTCCACTTCCCATACTCGCCAGTTATTTTATAATAATGGTTTTAGTGTAAATTTGTGCAATGCACCCTAATTTGCTTGTGATATGCGTCTATGATCCTCTAGTTCGTTTTATATCTCCTTGAAACTGCAAAATTTTACAGCTTTTTTTGACAGACGATAGTCTGGTAGACGGTAGATTGTCGGCTAGGTTGTTATCTGTCAAAATATGCTAACAATTATACAGTTCTGAAACGTAAACAGGGGGCTAGAAGAGTTTAAATGTGTTGTAGGCAGGATGTCCAAATTACTAGAGTAGAGCAAGCTCATCTTAATGTCGTTCATATGTCGCAATTCGTGAGTTTGTTAAAATAATTTAAAGTGTTGTATTATAACAAGAATACAAAGGCTGCAGTAGAGTTCTTGAACGTGAAATTTATATGATAAATTATACCAAACATTTATGTACTACGGACGGAATTCACTAATTACTCAAACAATGAAATGCATGTTTAAACGCTAGGAGTAAGGTTACATTATTAAGCTTTATTAAATACTGTTTTTTGAACCAACAAGACAGTCGTTTTAAGGTTTGGTGTTATAAGGCAGCATCAATCTTAATTTAAAATTGGTGAACGATGGTATCATATTTGTCAGTATGTTATTTCAATTATGTATGATATCAGTTGATTAAAAATCTCCACACCTTTGAATATATTATGACTACAGTTTGTCAGTGCATATTATATGAATTTTCAAATACTCAAATTAATTCATTGCCTTCTACTACAGATTTATTGTTATCGAGGTCCTTGGAACCTGATATTACTTTTTTTGTAAATATTCTTTTGATAAAGATACTAAAAGAAGCCAAGGCAACGTTATCAGCACTCTCCCTTCTCATTTAATTTAACTTTACTTAATGCAGACGCTCTAGAAAGCTGAAAAGAAGGCCACAACAACATAAAACACCATTTCGCACTGACAATGGAAACTGGGCACAAACTAACTAAGAAAACGCACAGACTTTTGCAAAACACTTAATGGAGGTATTCCAGCCATTCCTATCAAAAATCTTAAAAAACGAAGAAAAAGGAATACAGTTCTTAGACTTTAGACGCCCCTTTTCAAATGTGTCTACCTTTTAAAAATATTACTGTAAGTGAAACAACAAGTGAAATTCATAAGCTGAACCTATAACAACCACCAACGATTTGGCTACAGGAAGGGTCCTAAACGAACTTCCGGATAAAGTCATTAGATTTTTTACATATGTATTCAATGCAATGTTATAATTATATTTCATCTCCACATAGTGGAAAGTTGCCAAGATTATTTTAATCATCAAACCGGGAACACCTAAAGAAAATGTGTAATCGTACAGATCAATTAGTCTGCTTCCGATATTATCTAAAGTTTTTGAAAAATTGTTATTAAATAGAATTTCACCTATGTTAATGGACAATTACCTAATTCCGGATTACTAATTTGGTATAATACATAAAATCGTTAACAAAATAAATAGACTTTGAAGCAAGAAGGCACTGTGTATCTGTGTTTATAGACGTGTCACAAGTTTTCCAAAATTAAGAATCTCCAGATAGTTATCAGCTCATCAAATCATATATACCTGTAAGATAACGATTTGGAGTGTGTCAGTATTATTTCCCATCAATTGAGGAGTCATTCAAGGCAGTGTACTGAGATCTATACGATACTCCATGTTCACAGTAGATCTACCCATCATACTAACAACAACGACTGCAACATTTTCTGATTATACGGCAGTACTACCCTCACATTTGGACATGTATATGGCATCCCATAACCTGAAAACTCACCTGGCTCTACTACAACTGTAGTTCAGAAAGTGGCATATCAAAATGAATGAAACAAATTAATACGAGGCACCCATCCACCGGTTACGCTGAATAACCAGGAAATCCCACAAGCTCAAAGCACTAAACACTTAGGAATCCACCTAGACTGAAGACTGGCATAGAAGAAACACAGTTGGATGAAACGCAAAGATCTGGGAGAAATATATCGAAAAATATATTGACTCTTGGAACAAAAATTGCAACTATCGCTGAAAATCACAATACTATTGTACAAAGGCATACTCAAACCAATCTGCTCCTACGGCATTAGGCTGTGGAGAACAGCAAGTAACTTTAATATGGACATTTTGAGACGCTTCAAGCTAAGACGTTGAGATCCATAGTTGAGAAGAGATAATAAATACAGTGTATGTTACCAAGATCGGCTTGGTGCCCACCCAAACATTCTGGTGGAGTATCTACTAGAAGAGGAAGAAGAGCCTAGACTCAAAAGATTCAAGACATCGAACTTATCAAATAGATTTGAGCGACTATGCGAATGTTATTATATTAGCTTTAAACCACTTAAAACTATTTTTTTTATATTGAAGGAATTTCTTAATGGCTAATTTTTGTCATGTTTTGCGTGTGAAATATTATACCATTTACTAAATGTCAACAGACAGATTCTAAAACCCTAATAAATTTTAAAAAATTCTCATGTTTGCAAAACATATTGTATCATGTTTAAAAAGCAAATGAGCTAACAATATAGTTTTTATTTGACTGTAGTTTTTGTATATTCGAAGTTCAAAGCCTGCAAAAATTGACAACAAACCTTTGAAATTTGATTATCAAGCCGTAATACCAGGAGATTTGCTTTGACATAACACTACTGGAGAAGCTATAAAGATAATGGTGCTGTTAAATAGCAAGCAAATGTTTTTATTTGTACAATTCTAACAAATTGACATCCATTAATCGATATTTGTGGTTTAATAAATTCATAATCATTGTACCATCTACAAAAATAAGCACTACAAAGACATTCTCAGCAAAATTGCTTTAAAAAAATTTAATTTAATTTATATAAGTTATTGATACCAATAAAGTTTCAGTTTGTATATATGCAAATACTTAGCCCCTTAAATTACCACTAATAACAGTTGCATGTACTTGCCTAACGCGATAGAATTTTTATATTTTTATGAATCTATAGCAAGCAGCTTAAAACAGGTAAGATAACTAATTAACAACAAAATAAATAAATAAGGAAATGCATAATTGCAACCGTTGATAAAATCACTAATTTAATACAAATTATGAACCGGTACAAGGTAGTTAGCTAAGGCTTTTGATTGCTGTCCTATCCTGCTCTAAGCGATGAAGTTAGAATTTTGCTGGGAGTATACATACTTTTCAGCTATTTTCAAGTTTGATTTTATAAAAAGTGAAGGAAAACCACTATAAAGCCACTTATAAGTTTTCTAGAAAAGACAGCGGTCTCTTAGGTGATTAAATGTTTAAATATCAGTTGGAATAAACCGGACGAGTATTTTTCCCGTCGTGTAAACTACGGAGGAACGACGTTCCTAACAACTAAGGGTTTTGATGATTAAAAAACTAACCTTATTATAAACGATCATGACAACTCTAAACACAAAGCATGCATTTTAAAATTTATTAGTAGAAGTCGTAAAGAATCAATTGTAAAATAGCGGAACAATACAAGGAAAAATGTTCATTTAAGAATTTTTGAAGTAGAGATGTTTTGAAGTTTTGGGATACCCGTAAACTGCCAATTTATGGCGATATAGTAATAAAATATTAAGCTATGTAAGAAATAGTAATTTTCTTGGCTGTGTAGAATTAATTTTATAATATAATTCTTTTATGGTAGAACATACAGCAAAATTTGAAAATAAAGGAAAAGGTGTACCTTTCTACCTATCATGTACAACTGTCAATGAATTTGCTATACAGTTAGTGGACCAAATTAAGGCAAATGTTGCCCAATAAATTATAAATGCTAAGTATTATTCCATAATTGTGGACTTACCGTCATAAAAGTGAAGAGATTGCAAATACCATATTGTTGACCATAGATTATATAGGTTTTGATCTAAATAACTGCAGAAAACAGAGCTACGACAATGCCAGCAAAATTTATGGGCGTTACAAAGATCTTCGGGTTAGAATAATTAAGCAAGTAAATTATCTGGCCACATATACCCCTTACGCAGACCACTCTTTATACTAGTTGACTATGCAGTTGCAGCAAGTACTCTGTTGATTTTTTTAAAATTTAATACAACAAATCTATAATTTGCTCATCCCATAGCAACTCTATGGGGTTGAGGTTCGGTTTTTGTGGTGGTCATTTCATTATTTCTAGCATTTGTTGTCTACGATCATCACGAAATTAATCGCAACTGAAATGGTATGGCGTTTTCCGTTAAAAATGTTTTATACTGTTCTTTCTTCATGATGCCGTCGACCTTACTAAGGCCTTTACACCAGCCAAAAAGAAGCAGTTTTACATTACAACAAACCCATCTCGTACTTAACAGTCTGAACAATACAGTCCTGAATCATATTTTCAGTCTTAGACTGACGCACAAAGATTCTCCGTTTCTGACTGAAAATTTCAAATTTGAATTCGTCGGTCTATAACACGTTTTGACACTGTCCACTTGTCGATGAATGGTGCTTTTGCGCCTACTGAAGCTATTTAGTCTTATCAGCACGTTTTTTTTTTGTCGGAATGCGACCATAAAGATTACCCTCCTGAAGACGCCGCTTTATTGTGCTAACGGTTATTATTTTATCACGTCTCTGGTTAAACCACGCAGTAATAGCTGGGGTAGTTAGTCTTCTACTTTTCTTACTTATCAGTCTGATAAGTAAGCGTGTGTTACTCGTGATAGCCCAGGGCAATGGAAATTCCTAAGATTTCCTGTTTCTCTGTAGCGTTGTAATGTAGATTCACGGTGGAAGCACCAACCTTTAATGTCTTTGCAGTGTTACATACTGATAGCCTTTCTCGATGTAAAGTGAAAATGGCTGAACGAGTTTCTACCACGAGCAACTGAATGCAACAATTCAAAACGAAACGTGAAAAAACCTAAGCAAGCGCCCCAAGGTCTGATGATAAACCGGCGAGCTCAATAGTTTCTTTAATGTAAACAAACATTTGAAACAAAGAATAGGAACAGAATGAATAGACGTTGATGACGGTTTAAGAACGTAAAAGTGTTGCGATTTTTTAAATTTTAGTTTCCCACCCAATAATTTCTTGTAAATAAATCTATTGTCTAATTATTTTCATTCAAAATAATATTGTTTAAGGGAAGGGTAGAAGGTTAAACAAAATAAAATTTATTACTAGAAGTGCAGTTATTCACTGTATAATTGAATTTTAATAAGATGTTCATACTCCCGTGAGGGGTAGGGATAACGGATTTTTATATAATACGCTGATGTGTCGTGTGTGCATGCAAAGGTTTTAATGAGTATTTATGAGTTAAAAACAGCAGTGTAAACGTAAAAAAATAGGAAAGATAGTGAATTAAAAAGATAACAAACTGAAAAGTAAATACATTATATCGCTGCAGTGACAAAAATTCAATTTTTTTTTTAAATTTATTGAAGTTACTTTGAGGTTATATGATATGTAAATAAGGAAAAAAATTAAACAAGTAATTAGGCGAACAACCGTAATAAATTAAAGTATAATTTTACCGTTATTTGAAATAAACAATGAAAGACCAAAGATGACGGAAATCGATAAAATAGAAAGAATGTTTGAACAAATTGGTGGAAACATGCAGCAGTTAAAAGCAAAGCTAGCTGTTGTTTTGCTAAAATTAAAAAAGTTAAAGAAGAAACGACAAAACTCGTGGAAAAAATTGCAGCGTAGAAAGTGTGAATGTGTATTTTAGAAAGAAGGATAAGGAAGGAAAGTATAGTGATAAAGGGAATAATGGGCAATACCAACGAAAATGAGGAAGAAACACAAGACAAGGCTAATACAGTATTTTAGAATATAATAGTAAACATCAATATAAAGAAGGACATAGTTGAAATAAGAAAAATTGGGAAATACAAAGAAGAAAAACAAGACCAAGACTGATTAAACTGACGAAATAACCTATAAGATCAAACATACTAAAAAACACAAAAGCTCTAAAGGGTACAGATATATGGATTAATAAAGACTATCCTAAAGAAGTAAAAGAAGAAAGAAGAAGACTAACACCACTTATGAAGAAAGCGAGAAATAAAGGACATAAGGCCCAAATAAGATAAAATAAACTGATAATTAATAACAATTAATACAGAACGGAAGACGTTGAGAAAGAGGAGGAAATTGCAAGTGGAATCACAAGTGAAAGAAGCAGACAGAAAAGAACGGCAAATAAAAGATCCTCAGAACCTTCCTAAAAAACTATTAGAGAAAGATAAGAAAAATAACGATGGACATGGCAGTGGGCAAGGAAACGATTTACAGGAAATACATAAAATAAATTATAAAAATAAATAAGGAAGTGAACAAAGAGACAGAAATAAGAAATCGGTAAATAATGAAATGGAAAAAGAAAAAGAATAAAAAAAAAAAGGCGATATAAGATAAGACTAGGGGTATGGAATATAAAAACATTATTAGCAAAATTATTACAAAAATCTGGTGTGAACATCACACGACTTTCCTTATATCCTTATATATATATATATATATATATATATATATATATATATATATATATATATATATATATATATATATATATATATATATATATGCGCTGCTCTCGTCCCAAAACTTGTTATTTTAAAAAGGACGAGGCGCGAGTCCAACACTCGAAAGCTGATTAAACTAAACAGTACAAGACAATAATTGACTCGTACTTACAATTTTGCTACGTCACTGAAGGTAACCGTGCGAGCTCGGTCGCACAGCCTGCGTGCTCCGTCCTAGCGGCCAAGCGCTCCCCCCCGTCCTCCCGCAGTCGGCCCGGTAGCTCTCCGAGCGCGCTGTGATTGGCCCGTTCAATTAATTTTTAATCGGCTATAACTTATTTATTTGACCTCGGATCAAAAAATTTCATTTTAATTTTTTGTTCGTCTCGGTCTGATCTAACTGGTAATATAAATTTCCCGAAACATTTTCTGAACACCCGGTATATTAAAAATCCTGAGCTTCAATTTTTTTTCGAGTTTCTATTTTACCAACTTTTATTTTAAATTCATGTTTATCTCATGATAACAAATCATTTTTGTTCTCATAAATTTTTTGTATCTTCGACTGTTTAGATTCGCGACCGCTTTGCGACCGATTTTGCGACCTTGTGACCAAACGGCTTGGCCGATTTTTACCAAAAGCTTCGCACTGCGTCCGCTACCTACAAGTAACTTGCGTACCCAATTTCAAGTCTCTAGCTCTTACGGTTCTCGAGATATCTTGTTTACTGACAGACACACAAACACACACACACGAACCAATGGCCCAAACCAACTTTTTTGGTGTCCTGAGGCTATATTTCGTCCAGAAATGTGAAAAACTGGGTAGGTCAAATTTCCGCCGATTACATTACTTTCCTTATTATAGGATAAGGAAAGTAAAAAAGCATAATGGCCCTACAAGAGATAATATGAGAAAGTGAAGGAAGAATAGATAATACTCTACGGAGGAAACGAAACACAAGAACAGTAAGGAACGGCGTTCATGATAGATAAAAAATTTATGGAAGAAATAATACAATTTAGAAGAATAAATGGAAGAATATTATATGTCAGAATTAAAAATATAATAGAAAATATATTCATAGTAAACGCCTACGCACTTATTTTTAGAACAAATTACAAGAAGATACCAAGCACGATACATTCATGGTAGTAGAGGACTTTAATGTAAAAATAAGAAGAGAAGATTTTATAAAACATGTAGCTGAAATGGAAACAATCCACGAAATAATAACAAATAACGGTATGAGACTATGCCACCTAGCAACACAACTGGACCTATATATTAAAAGCACTAAATTTAAACAAAAAAAAAAATAATAAAATTGCATGGAATATATATGGAAGTAATAAAGGCATCCAAATAGACTATGTTTTAATTAAAAAGAAGAGAGGACACATGATAAATGATGTAAGATCATACAGAGCGACAAGCGTAGGAATCAATCATAACCTAGTAATAGCAGAAATGAAATTAAGAATGATTAAAAATATATATAAACTAGAAAATATAGAGAAAAAGAAGGAAAAAAGAGATGCGAGAATGAGATAAATAGCTTATTACAAGAAGAAAATAAAAAAGAAAGCAGCGGGAGAATGTAGAACAATTAAAACAATTATTATAAAAACAGCAGAGAAGATAATAAGAATAAAACGGGAACAAAATAGAAAAGGGAGGTTTGATAGAGAATGTGAAGAGCTAATAAGAAGAAAAAGGAAATCAAGAAGAAAGTGGATAGAAACCAACAAGCAAGAACATCACGAGAATTGTAAGAAAATAAGAAACAAGGGAGTCAAATTAATGGAAAAAAGGAAAGTAAATATATAGATAGAAGTAATGGAAGATTTAGAGAAAGACATCAAGAATAATACCAAATTATTATACCAACACCTAAGGAGACAAAAAAGAAGAAAGAATATAACTGCAAATATAAATAAGAAAACCTGGGAGAAGCAATTATTAGACGAAACAAAAAAAGAATATAATAATCACAAAAAATGAGGAAGAAAGACAATACTAAGTTAAGAAAACCACAAAAAGAAGAAATAGAAGAAATAACTAGCAAATTACAAAATCAAAAACAACAGGAACAAATAATATATGTAATGAAATGTTAAAATATCGGTGAAACTAACGGAGAAAAAGAATATAGTAATAAGTGAAGTATGGAAAAAGGAGAAAATGTTGGAAGAATAGAAAGTAGGAATTATAGTATCAATATCTGAAAAAGGATATTTAACGATCTGCGACAATTATAGGAAAATAACGCTACTAAACACAATGTTCAAGATACTCAAAACAATTATACAAGAAAGACTAAAAGAAAGCACGGAAATGATTACTGGTGAATGCCAAAGCGGATTTCGACCAGGAACATCAACAATAGATGCTATTCATATACTTAACCAAATCATGGAAAAAATATACGAAAAAGGTAACGAATCACACATAGTTTTAGACTTCAAACAAATTTTCGATAGCATAAAAAAGAAAACACTAATTAAAGATGCAAAGAACCAGGGTATCCCCAAAAACTAAGAAATTTAATTAAAATAACTATGGCACAATCTAAAGTTGTCGTACAAACCGGTGAAGAAATAACAAAATAAATAGATATAAAAAGTGAGGCAAGACAAGAAGATGGGCTATTTGCAACTTTATTTAATATAGCAATAGAAGGAATAATAAAACGAATGTGAAGTAAGAATGGTGCAAATAATCGCGTATGATGACGATCTAGCTGTAGTAGCTACAGATAAAAGAAGATTAGAAGAGATTATAGATAAAATAGACAAAGCAGAAAAGAAAAGGGGACTCGAAATAAAACAAAAAAGACAAAATATATGAAAATAACAAGAAAAAGAGAGCAAACAGAAGAAGAAAAAGATATTAAAGAAGAAACAAGTACGAGGTAGTATAAAACTTCAGATGCTTAGGAGTAATGATAAACAATAAAAATAATAGAGGCGTAAAAGTCACGCAAAGAACAAAAGCAGGACATAACGCAAAAGTAAGAAGGCAAAACTCATGCTATAGAAATCAGCTATAAGACCCGTAGTAAGGTACGCTGGAGAGATAATTTATCTAACAAATAAAGAGAAAGAGAAAATGAAGGCATCGGAAAGAGGAACAATCAGAAAGATGATGGGATCCAAGAAAATAAACGGAGAATATAGAAGGTTCATGAATTATAAAATAAACAAAATATTAGAAAATTAGATCATTATGAGAATAATAAAAGCCAAGAGAAAGAAATGGTACGGACAATCAAAGATAAACAAATGAAGCGATAATAAAGAAAATCATCAAATGAAACCCACCCAACATCGGACAGCGAGGAAGACCTCGACTCCGTTGGGAAGATCAGGTCACAAACGACATAAAAAAGATGAGGATAACTGGAGTAAAAGAAAAGATTCAAGACCGGAAGGCATGGAAAAAAATTACAGAAAAGGCGAAACAACACATCAACCTATAGAAAGCAAAGTGAGAAGGGACTACAGTGTGACAAACTGCAATGCGAAGATAACAAGTCTGAAGAGCTCAAACGAGCGGCTGGAATTCGAAAAATGGCTATACATTCCAGCGAATATATGGAAATTCACTCAAATGGAAAATGACAAAATACGAAAGAGGGTAAATCAGTTATTGGAAAACTATGTTTCTGATTTAGTTAAAACACTTCCTGAGAAATACATGCATTTAGCAGTATTTTTAAGGCTTAATAAAATTATTGACGGAGATACGAATACCAAATCAAAAATACTATTAGAGTCTTCTAGCATTACTGAAGTTGTGACATGTACAGTCTCCTTTCCCCAATACTGTCATCATTCTAAGAAATTTTCTAATAATGACAGTTAGTAACTGGACTGAAGAACAATCCTTCCAGTTCTTAAAAGTGAAATACTTTTTGAGAGTAAGAAAAAATGACTGACCTTGTACTTCTATTTATTGACCATGAATTCCTACACAGTCTTTGTTTTGATGACATAGTCCATAAGTTTGCTAATTCTGACGCCAGGAAAAGAAATGTTTTTTGGATAAAAGTTTTTAAACAAACAACTTATGTATTTGTAATTTCTTGATAATATCCAAAATATGCAAAAATGTGAGGAAAGGCGGATGAAAAATTGTCGACATAGGGTGTCAAAAATTATAATTAGTCATTTAATAAAATTAGCAGAACGTATTTTTTACCAAAATGCAAAAACTCAAAAATACGAAGAAACAAGACTGATGAAACAATAGAAGTGAAAAAATGTTAAATTTAAATTAAGAATAGAAAAATAAATTAATTAAAACACAAACGTGTGCTATTTTCTTTGAGTTTCGCTTGAAAATAGACTAACAACTTAATTAATTCCATTATCAGCCGATTGACACTAAGTGGGGAAAACCAATAACTTCGATGACTCACTCCCAAGACGACGCGATGGGGGCGATAAGGAATGCGAAGGGCGCAGCGATGACCCAGCACTCTGGCAACCCCATGTCCATCGTTATTAACTACCTCCATTACAGGCGGCACGAAGAGCACGTTAAACATGCGGCCGACTTTCTTACTTCAATTTGGGCGCCGAGAGCCGAAAACTTCAGCCGCCATAATTTGATTGCCAATTATCCGTAAGCAAAGGCGGCGGCCCGCGGAGGCCATTACGGCGGTTTAGCGCCCATTATTTCGGAATTTTGGTCGAGGAAATACAGCACGTGCACGTCCGCAGCTCGATTTAGTGCCAAAGCGTAAACTGTAATGATGCGTTAAGAACAGTAAAAGGCCAGTGGCCAGAAAAATGGCTCATTACGGCGGGCCGTGCGGGCCGGGATTAAATCATCGGAAATGTGCGAACGGCGCGCACTTTTCCACCTGCAGCTCCACGCGCCCGATTTTCCGTCCAACTACCCCGATGTCGCTTGCGGACCGACCGGAGATTATTTCACTTAGGGGCTGTGCGGCAGCCCTGGCTGCTTAGCATTTCGGCATAAGGTAACCGCGACACGTCCGACTTTTTCTGCAGCCGAAGGGAAATTCTTGCGCCCCGCCACGTCGCATGTTAAAGAAGTGCGGCTGCTTCTGACATTTGCGACGAAGTTCAAAGGGCCGCGACCCAAAGATTGCAGGTGTGACGCACGCCTCGGCCGACCTAATCTCCCGCCATTTTCCGAGATCTGCAACCTAATGAAATGATCTCGGGATGTTGGGTTTCCACACGCGCCAGTTCGCTTCACTGAGCCACCCTTTGTGGCCTCGTGAGGTTTGCACAAAAATTTCCGGGCGATTTGCTGCAAACCATCGACTGTGGATGGATCGAGTATGCGCGCGTGCTGAAGTAAAGCATCTCTTATTGCATTTCATGATTTTTTTTGTTAAAGCCTATTCAAAATTATATCTAAACATCGCATCGTAAAGTAGTAGATACCGTTAAGTAAAAAAGCTAAATAACGAATCGACGGATATATTATGCAGTTTTTTAAATCAAAAAGGTATTGTAACTACAGTCCTACTAACTTTTTGAAATAATAATTAACGCTAAAATAAAAGTGTTCACATAGAAGTTACAAATATAAAACTATGGCAATTAATTCACCGCCGGTTGTTTGAATTTGGAATACAAATATCTACAGAAGCTAGCACACATATATGTTTAATTCAATATTTTTTACTTAAATGTTTTTATCTTACATATGCCTATGTTCATAATCACAATTTGGATTTTGAAAGAACATTTGGCAAGTATAGGAGTTGGAAACATTGTAGAATGAATTTCAACAGAAAAGTACAATGTGATTTAAATATGACCAACACTGAATTACTTGTACATGTCGGTTTTCAACGTACTCCTCCGGAGTCAAAACATTTATACCAAGGTTTTAGAAGCATCATGATGCTCTTTTCAAAAGGGGCTTCTGGTTGGCGGCTTATCCACTCCCGAACTGTCTGAATGACGGCAAACAGCATGCCTTGTAAGTCTGATTTGAGTCTTCTGAATAGACATAAATCACTTGGAACCAAATTGAGATTGTATGGTAGATGTGGTAGAAGGTTCTATTTCAATTTCCGGAGGGTTACGACTGTTGTTTTGGCCGTATGGGGAATTGTCTTGATGGAAGCCTTCCTCTTTCCCCGCGTTTGTTGCCAGGAAGTCTCAGTAATAAACTGCATTGACTGTTCTGGAATCCGTCAGAAAGTCTACATTGTTCCAAGTTTCTTAATAGTGTTAGGTCCATCCTCACTAATAATCGCGTCTACATAATCAATTTTTGGCCTGGTGACGGATGTCCGCGGCCGACAATTATGCGGTTCATTCCCCACACGCTCTGCGAAGCACTTACACGGGTCCATAAGAGATACTCTTCCCCATACTGTTGGAGTCTGTGGTAAATGTCAGCGGACGAAAAATTTTCTCCAACGAGGAATTTGATTATAATGCATTGTTATATGATCCGCGGTACATTCTCTTTGCTAATTACTCTAGCAACTCCGAAATAGGACTAAACAGCAGGAAACAGGATGGAGGTTGTGGCTTTACTCTTTTAAAGTCACACAGCTTTTGCACAGTACGGCTTGTTTACACACAAATTAGTCTCGGTTATATTTAAACCACCTTTTATATTGTTGTGTAAGAAACGGGTCCAATTGCCGTTAAAATGCTTAGTCCCTCTTGAATGAAATGTAGACTCTAAGACTTCTTTTATAATTTATAGTTGATTTACAATGTGCATTACAAAGAAGTGTTAAGTAAATGAGCTATAAGAAAGATGCATTGTTAAAAGAAATCATCCAGCGATAATATTTCTGCTGGTTTCCTATAACGGTAGAGCAATAACAACAAGTCTAGTTAGTCGTCTGGTCGGCAAAGAGTCAGTTGTTGCACTAAATTATTACTGTGTTCGGAAAATTTGCTGTAACGCAAAAACTGTTCGATTGTTAGCATAACAAAGCACGTTTGTCAGTGTTCAGAGTGCCATAAATTAAAATTGTTGGTGTGTTCTTAGTCTTGTTGGCTTGTACATTTTCAGAATTGGATGTTGAGGCCCAAATTCTTCGTACAAAAAAGTCAGTACGTTTTTCGATGTTTCAAGGTCTAATTTTTTACGTTTTATTTGTACGTACTTTTGTCCATTTGAGCCTTTTGCCTTTTGCTCTCGGCCCGTCTGGCCTTGCTGGACTGGCTCTTTTCGTTTCGAATTTAGTTTTGCGATAGTTTAGAAAGCGGGCGACCGGCTTTAAATTTTCCGCAAGACGAGAGCGTTTAGACCGAGAGTTCGCCGGCGTGTTTGATTGGCGGCAGAAGTTTCATTTCTGTTGAAAGCTAATTTTGTGGCGGAATTCGATACTTTGCCGACCAGATTAACCTCTTGTCGGAGGTCGTTTTGTTTCCGGATTGCATTTCGGGGTTGAAATTTCACTCGGTCAATTTTTTTTGCTTCTGACTGGGCAAGAAACGAAGAAGGAACTCTTGCAGCAGGAAAGACGCTACCGATCGGCTCCGTTGTAAATATTAGGGTAACTTATCCTTTTCTTATATTTTCACCCTTACTCTTATATCCTTTTCTTGGATCTCCCAGGACCAACAGCACAGGAAACCGATTTCTACGGAAAAGTGCCATTTCCACAGGTTACTGTTTTAGTCCACTTTTCGGACGCAACATTTGATCCTAGTGAGCCGGATTTGAATAATTTTGAGTAAACTGAATAGCTTGCCGATCGCGGCTGTCGTCGGGCCGCTGCATTGCTGTACGCAAAAAGTGCGTCTGCAAATGAACGTAAGAAATACGTAAGGATAAACCGATTTTAACTTTTGGCGTTTCTTACGTTTGAACGTAAAACGTAAAATGTAAAATTACGGGAGTGCATTATGAACGAGCGCATAAGCTTTACATTGATTCAACTTTACGGATACGTATTTCTTATGGGCGGTTTATGCCTACGTCCATTATGAATGGGCGTTAAGTTAAATTGTTCCACATTTCTAATCCAGGGAAAAAGCCAATCCAATTAAAAATTTATACGTTTCCATCTTGTATAAATTTGAGAGAAGGCGTGTAAAAAATTGTCACCCTAGGACGGCAAAAACACCTTTTGGCGGACAACCCTTTGTATCTATATATATTTATCTATTTGTAGTAAATCTGTAGTAAAAACATAAACTTGTTATTATTCAATTTCTGCTCAAATATCTTCTATAACATCATTTATTTTTCTTTAGGTAGTATTATCAGAGAAAGGTATTATTATTAACTTTGCAGCTTTTTTTCATTAGCCATTATTTGCATCCTTTCAACAGCTGTTGGTAAAATCAAGATTTTTAACAATGATATGTGGCTTAGTTACTTTTGCAATTTAAAACACAACTTGATAACTTGCTACTAATACTTCTTAATTAGTTGTGGTTGTAAAAATAGCTTGCTCCTCGTGGAAGGAGATTAGCTTTTTCTAAGAGTTCCACGGATTTGTTTTGTTTACTGAAGTTTTGCCATTTAAGTGTAGAAGTAGCTTTGATAACTTCATTGTCATTTGTAACAAGACTTCTCCACAAAAAATCATCTATGAATTATGCTCATTTTGATGTTGGGGCGAGAGTTTAACTGTGATAGCCGTTTAACCACTATCTTTTTACTATTTCCTTTACATTTTTGAAGATTGTTTAGTTCGGTGACATAAATTTTTTGACCCAGTAGTCTTTAACGGTACCTATACTACTGAAAAATTTTAAGAGCAATTCCTAACGCTGTATAGAATATAGGGCTTGAAACATACCGGTGTGCATTTGTTATTATTCGTAATATCTGTGACTGGAATTGCTAAATGATTTTGGAGTTTGTCTGTTTCTTTTATTTCCACAGTGTTGTACAACAGGTCTATATTGGTTTAATAGCACATTTGTAAGTGAAAATGTTATTTTCTGGAGATAGTTAAGAAATCCTTTTTAGCAACTAGTACAGTTGTCGGAGATTTAAATTAAGCTGATTGATCTAAATGTTTTTGATAGGAATGGTTTAGATCAAAATGTAAACCTAGATATTTTGGACTGAGATTGGTGGAGGATAACTTGGGGGGTAAACAACGGGTTTTGTGGAGAAGGTGACTTGTGTTAATTTAGAGTGATTAACTTTATTCTTCATTTTAATAATCATTGTTCAACGAGGTTAAGTTGGTGTTGGAGATGTTGGGATGCTATTGGAAGGCCCTTATTGACTGCTAAGAGGGTAGCATTGTCTGCGAATGTGACGATTATATTGTTTTTTGTTATTGTCAAATCCGCGGTGAAAATGAACTTCAAAAAGAGCCACAGGACGTTCTCCTGAGACATACCTGAGTACACTTGTAAAAGACTCGAGAGAATGGTAGTATATTTGACTTGGTAGTTTCTACCAAAAAGGTATAATTTTAGCAGCAATTAGTATGGACTAGGACTATTTTTTATTTTATATAGAAACTCAAATACCACCATCCACCAAAAACTTGTCGTACGTCCGAGAATACCGCTGTGCATAGTTTTTTCCCGCAAGGCTTATTGTCGGTTAAGACGGACGATCTTAAATAGTTTTCATAATACCATAACTTTAGAGAACAAAGGTGAGTCTTCATTTTAGAACTGACTGCTTGTTAGACAAATTAGTAATTTATTTTTGTAATGCGGTTTTAAAATGCTGTTATCTTGAAGTTTGCAAACCTGAGGATGCGGCATCTTTCCGTAGTCTAGACGAAAGACGCTGCCTATTGTTGGTTGGAGGCATGTCGCATTATTTTGAATTGTTAAATAGCAATTATTTATTTAATAATTTAATAAATATGTTTGAACATAGGTATTGCATTAATTTAAATACAATTTAATTATTATTTTTAAAAAATATAGTGAACTTTTAACAATAATATCATCCATATAGAACCACCAAGAAAAAAATAATAACGTAGTTCAATGTATGCGGTATCAACTTTACAGCCACAAAAACCTATTATAACAGACTTCACATGTTTGTTAAATGTACATAGTATTCCAAGCTGCAAGATGAGCTTTGTGCGGAGGTAATTATACAGCGAATTATAGAATCTGTGAATTTTAACACAAACACTATCACTTATAGCATATTAATAATAGGATCGATAAGTCACCAACCAATCCAAATCAGAAACACGAAAATTAAAAGCTATGTAAAGGCAACATCAAATAATAAACTTTACAATGCAAAAGAGAGTGACGACACTAACATGACATTAACTAAATTTTTAGAAG